>JAHNEJ010000635.1:0-301725 GCA_022559845.1 Amorphophallus konjac
ACCCGCGCCAGGTCTTCAACCATGATCTGCTCTATGAGCCTCACAATCCTCTAGCCATAACCCCTTTTCTCTCCCCTCCAATCTCTTTTCACTGCTTTGTCATTAAAAATGAAAATGAAAAAAAAACGTCAATTTTCAAACTCCCCAACAACACATCTCGTTGAGGAAACCTCCTACATCTCCCACGGGTGCGTACCGCCTTGCGGACCACCCGTCCAAGGTCCGATGAGCGACCTTTTCTACCCCTCCTCTGAGGGGTCTTCTCCTGTACATTCTACACCATCCTCTTCATCTTCATCTTCTTCTGTAAATATTGTCAGTCAATCTAGGAATGATAGGCCAAGGGTAGTACCTAGGAAGAAATCCAAGGGTAGGCAGATCCCTCGTCGATTCCTTCTGGATTTGGCCGCCAGGTGTCAGGCCCTTCTTGCCATCCCCCAGTTGTTAGAAAATCCCATCCAGCTACCCGAAATAGAATGCGAGGGCGACCGTGCATCTGATGAAGGGTATGGAGTCTACGAGATCACGGATGAAGAATGCCCACTGAAGATGAGGGTGAAGAATATGAGGATGCGGCGGGCGCATACGCTAGTGGAATGAGGAGATTCGACGAGCCGTCAACCGCCGTAGAAGAATCCACCAAAGAAGTCAACTTGGGAACTGAGGAAGATCCTAGAATCATCCTCATAAGTGACAACCTACCACCCTCTGAAGAAGAGGCATTAATTGAGGTTCTCAAGGAATATAAGGACACGTTTGCATGAAGCTACGAGGATATGCCGGGTCTGGATTCAACCCTGGTCGAACACCGTTTAACCCTAAAACCAGGGTCCATCTCGGTAAAACAAAGGTTAAGGCGTTTCCACCCTCAGATGGCTTTGAAAATGAAGGAAGAGGTCGATAAGCTCCACAAAGCCAGGTTCATTAGGGTCGTCCTTTATCCTCAATGGGTGGCGAACATTGTCCCGGTCATGAAAAAAGATGGGAAAGTCAGGATTTGCATCGACTTCCGGGACCTTAACCGCGCGTGTCCAAAGGATGATTTTCCCTTACCTCACATTGATGTGCTGATTGATAACACGGCAGGCTACGAAACCCTCTCTTTCATGGATGGATTTTCAGGATACAATCAAATTCGTTTGGCAGAAGAGGATCAGGAAAAGACGTCATTCACTACCCCTTGGGGAACATATTGTTACGTGGTCATGCCGTTCGGATTAAAGAATGCTGGAGCTACTTACCAAAGAGCGATGATGGCCATATTTCATGACATGATGCACATATATCTGGAAGTGTATGTGGATGACTTATTGGTAAAATCAAGGACCAGGATGGAACATCCAGAAGTTTTGGCTAAGGTCTTGCAGAGGTCAAGGGAGTTCCAATTGAAAATGAACCCGAAGAAGTGTGTGTTTGGTGTGTCGTCAGGTAAATTGCTGGGGTTCATTGTGAGTAAAAGAGGGATCGAGATAGATCCCGACAAAGCCAAGGCTATCAGGGTTATGCCGCCTCCCAAGAATTTGAGGGAAGTCCGAGGTTTAATCGGGAGGTTACAGTTTATTCGTCGGTTTGTGTCTCAACATTCACAAAGGTGTAGACCTCTCTACGAGTTGACCAAGCCAGGAGTAGAATTCCACTGGAATTCTAAATGTCAGAAAGCTTTTGAAGGGTTGAAGGAATATCTGGCTAGTCCACCCGTTCTCATTCCACCCAAACCAGAAAAACCTCTGATCCTTTACGTCTCAGTCTTGGATGACTCCGTGGGAGCCGTCCTCGCACAAGCTGATGAAGAAGGCAAGGAACGGGCAACCTATTACTTGTCCAAACTTCTCAATCCCTGTGAGCAGAAGTACACCGGCATGGAGAAAACCTGTGCTGCCCTCGTTTGGGTAGTGCAGAAATTGAAACACTACTTCTTGGCTCATGAAGTCCACTTGATTGCTCGAATGAATCCTATCAAATTCCTTCTGGAGAAAGCCGTCCTTACGGATAGGCTAGCACGCTGGCAAAGTTTTCTCTCTCAGTTCGACATCACCTACATCCAGCAAAAGGCGATTAAAGGCTATGCCATAGCCGAGCATCTCGCTCACCATCCTCTTCCCAAGTTCGATCCCGTCCAATCAGAGTTTCCAGATGAGGAACTAATGTCCATCAACCAATCAGATGAGCCAATGTGGACGCTATATTTTGATGGAGCTCTGAATTCTCAAGGGAGAGGAATCGGCATCGCCCTCCTGTCGCCTGAAGGCCTCACATTCCCATTGGCATACCAGCTCAAATTTCCAGTCACCAACAATATAGCCGAATATGAAGCTCTTCTAGCTGGCCTAGAACTCGCTCATTCTTTTCGTATCACTGAGTTGCGAGTCGTAGGTGATAGTCAACTCATCCTTCGCCAGGTGCTCACTAAGTATCGCACTCGCGATCCCAAACTCAAGCCATACCAAGAACTCACTGCTGCCTTTGCCAAACTGTTCGCCAAACTGATCTTTGTTCATGTCCCTCGTCATCAGAATATTCTCGCCGATGCCCTCGCCTCGTTGGCATCATCCATAAGGTTCCCTCTAGGAAGATGGTTTAAGTCCATTTCCATCTACAAACTTCACGCCCCTGCAATCGATGATGCTTCCTACGTAAATATCAAAGACAGGATAGCAAGGAAGATCCTGTAGGAAGATATCCTTGAGAAGAGGGAAATCATGTTGGCAGAGGCCGAAGAAGAACTGGCTGATGAAGAGAAACCATGGTTCTATGAAATTGTCAAATACTGCCAAGATCAGTCTTATCCTGAAGGGGCCACCACAGAGGACAAGAAAGCCATAAGAAGGGTGGCTCAGAAATATACTTTGGTTGGAGGTCTACTCTATAGGAGGAGCCTTACTGGTATTCTGTTAAGATGTCTTGGTGACGATGAGGTTTGGAAATGTGTAGAGGAGACGCACTCGGGTGTGTGCGGTGGCCACGTGAATAGTCAGATGCTCGCCAAGAAGATCATTCGTCAAGGCTTTTATTGGCCCACTATGGAAGAGGATTGTGCTGTCTATGTCCGTAGGTGTGTCAAGTGTCAACTTCACGCCGATAAAATCCATTCACCATCTTCCTCACTTCATCCAATATCCTCCCCATGGCCTTTCTCCATGTGGGCATTCGACATCATTGGTCCCCTAGGTGATCCCAATTCCCTCACCAAGCAGAAATCTTTCATCCTTACTGCGACGGAATACTTCACCAAATGGGCCGAAGCCGAAGCTTACGCGGAAATCAAGGCGTCAACAGTCTGCAAGTTCATCATGAAGAACATTCTCGCCAGATTCGGCATCCCAAGCACGATCGTCACCGACAATGGGCCACAGTTCATTTCTCAGGACCTACAGGACCTCTGCAAAAGGTACGCAATTGCATTGCATCATTCATCGCCATATTACCCACAAGGTAACGGCCAAGCGGAGGCCACCAATAAAACATTGCTCAAAATCATCAAAAAAACCTGCGAGTCTAGTAAGTTTTCAGACTGGCCAGAAAAGCTTATCGAAGCTCTATGGGCCTATCGCACTTCAATCCGTACCCCCACCGGGCAGACTCCATTTGCCCTCACTTATGGTATGGAAGCGGTAGTCCCGTACGAGACTCTGATCCCTTCTCTCAGGGTACAATTGGACGAGGAATTTCCCCTCGACGATCGTCGTAATTCACTCCTCGCCCAGTTGGAACTCTTGGATGAGAAGCGGCTGGCCGCTGCCGAACACGCGCGTGTGTATCAAAATAGACTCGCTCGCTTTTACCAAAAGAAAGTCGTTGAGAGAAAATTCAAAGTCGGTGAGATGGTCGTAAAAAGAATTTTTGTCAAACCTGGAGGGCCGCGTTCTAAGCTCCAACCCAATTGGGAAGGACCATTTGTAATTCAAGCCGTGTACCCTGGCAACGCCTACAAGCTAGTCAACGCCGAAGGGACCGAGTTATCCCACCCTTGGAATGGGCTTTATCTTAAGAAATACTACCCTTAGCACAAAACAAAAAAAATGATGAAAAGATAAAAAACATCAAAAACAAAGAAATATTGAAAACCACTAAAAATATGGAAAATTCAAAATGCCGATGCCTGGCAGTCACCATGTAGTTAAGTCCCTGCATCTAACCTTCATGTTAGGATAGGGCCCATTAAGGCTTGGTAGGCACCGGGTCTTGGTTTGCCAGAACCGTGGAGACCCCTGTCCGGCCACGTCGGCCTATGCTCGCTCGAAGGAAGCTAACATGTGTTCACTTATGTATTTTATTCAAAAAAGTTGGCAGCATCACCTACGGTAGGGCCACACCTAGAAGATCTCCGGAAGCTGTAATCTTTATTCTTTTCTCTTCGACCAAATGAGACAGTCGGCGCCCTTAAAACGCTGAGCATGAGAAACCGAAACTCAAACCCCAAGGGCAAGAGTAGGATCCATTTCCTCGAGCATCGATCAGTGCACGAGAAGAGGGCAGTGTCCCCGCAGGCATACAAAAAGGGAGCCCACAAACGTCAAACGACTATATCTCCCTCACAAAAAGAAATACAAAGTCAAAATCAAGAGAAAAGCCTGGTCGTGACCGTGCCTGTTGCGATAAACGGAACCCCTCAAAGCAAAAGTCTGAATCCACAAAGGGGGCCGTGGAATGTAAATGCTCGAGATTTGGTCCGAAGTTGTCTGAAAGGAAAGAGTTAATGGGCCCTTATTCGCTCGCCGGGTTAACGGCTTTGCCGGTCCTCTCAGGAGGTTTATCCCCTACACTCTTCCTTCTCCCTCTAAAGATGAAGGTTCGATGGAGTTTCTGAAAGGTGAAAACTGCCCAGGGTCTGCGACCTTATTTTAATATACACATTTGGTTGCCT
Source organism: Amorphophallus konjac (assembly GCA_022559845.1). Taxonomy (NCBI): domain Eukaryota; kingdom Viridiplantae; phylum Streptophyta; class Magnoliopsida; order Alismatales; family Araceae; genus Amorphophallus; species Amorphophallus konjac. Next base: position 4,865 of record JAHNEJ010000635.1, read on the forward strand.
ACTTTGAAAAGCAAAAGCTATCGCTGCGAAGGAGTCTCTGTGTTTCTGGCTGGTCAAGACCCATGTTTACCACCTTGATGTCTTCTTGTTTAACCTCGGGCTTAGGCCAATGCAAGCGCGTCACCTATGGGTGCGACGGCGTCTGATTCCGGGTCAGCGTCGCGCGGTTGGTCGTTAGGGTTCCAGGGTGTTCCATCATATACCATCTAGAGTTGTGAGGAAATAGACCCGGGTCGGGCAAATCTTTTACCTCAAACACCTTTTGGGTGAATCCCTGTGGTCGGAAGCAACTGGGAGCCTAAGCATGGCATGACGGTATTGTCATCAGGGTAAGTCTTAGCCGGCGGGATCATCATTCGAGGGGTCTAGAGGCCCAAATCAACCTAGATGTGCACTTAGGATACCTGGGAGGTTAGTAAGAAACCCCTGTTCTCACGAAGGTCAGGTGCCATTTGGGTGCTTGCCGGGCGTTAGCAATAAAAAAATCGAAATGATAAAAGCAAAAAAAATGGAAAAGAGAAAATGCACATATTTGCAAACAAAAAAAATCTTTTTATGATAAAACAAAAAAATATCAAATATAAAAAAGAAAACAAATCAATTTTGCATGATTACATTTGCGTGCAGCATCTCACTTTTAATACCGCTTGCATTCGTGTGCTTGCCTGTCGCATTTATCATCACCGCATCTTTCCCTTGCCTTCGTTAAATAAAGGCTTGGCCCCTTGACCAGTTATCAAGGACAGTCACAGTGACCATTTGCTTATTGAGCAAGGGGCCAAGTCAGAACAGAAATTCTGATTTGTTTGTTTCAGTGATATGTGCAGGGATTCAGGCAACTGAAGCAAAGGTGAAAAACAAACAAACCGAACCTTGTATTTTATTCCAAAAACCAAAAAAATTACATCAAGTTCCGCCCTCTCTCTCTGCATTACTCGTCCCACTACTCTCCGGGCAAAACGCTCTCAAAGGTGCTACCCAACTACGAAAAGCGGTACTCCTACCGCTCTGTACTCCCCTTCCTATTCCCACATCCCGGCGTTGATCCACGGAAGCAGCAGAGAAGCTACCAACACGAAAGCCACGCTCTCGTGCTTTTCGGTAGCGCTCCTCACCATCTCTCAGCCACTGTTCAGCAAGACCAAGGCTGATTCGGAGTTCGAATAGTTGGGCCTCCATGGCCCTTCGTTCCTCCCTTTCAGCCAAACTGTTGGCTCTTTCTCTCTCTGCGTCTCTTTCTCTCTCTGCCCGTTCTCTCTCACGGTCTTCCCTCTCTAACTGGAGAGTGATCCTCAGTTCCATAGCATCCCTGGAAGAGTCGTCATCAGGATGACGCCGCAGTTCCCTCTCCAGTTCTGCTATCCTAGCCTCCTTCTGCGCAGCTTGGGCAAGCGCTTCTTCCGTCTCCTTTTCCTGCCGAGTGTACCATCTCAGATACGCGATAAGGCGTAAACAAAGAGAACTCAACGCTGAAACTTTTACCTGTATACGGAGCATCCCTTCTGCCTCCGCAGCACGCTGCGTGGCGTGAGCAAGTTGCTCATGAAGCGAGTCAAGTTCTGAGGTGGGAATCCACAAGCTGGAAGAGGCACCACCTACTCCCATCGCTGGGGAAGCCGCGCCAATCTGGGCATGCTACGACCGCGTGAATTAGCAGCCAACATCAGGAATCTGGGGATTTAATTACGAATGCGCACTGTACACCTACCAAGGCGCTCGTAGCTCCGCGGGCATCGCCCGACTGTTGTTCCATCTCTGCCAAGCGAGTTCGTAAATTCGCTATCATGGCATCCCGGACATCCTGCAGCCATACGAGTCAGCATTTTCACCAGAAAACCAAAAAAGGAGAAAGAAGAAAAGAGAAAAAGGGGAAACCTACCTCCACAAGTCCCCGGGGTTGGAGCCGCTCTGCGTACTTTATCCTATATAGACGCAAGTAGTCTTCGCTATCCCGCGCCTGCGATTCTACAATCATGCCACCCCGTTGCCAATCTTCGTACTGTTCGGGGAATCGCACGCGCCAGTCAATGCAGGTCGCCGGTCCCCGCGTCTTCCTCCCGACACGAGGTGGCGCAGCTGAATCCACCCATTCTTGAGCCAGTCCTAAAGTCCTCATAACTAATCGTAGCCGAAGTGGCTCGATTTCATTCAGGCAGTGCATCCACAGTTCCCGTCCGAACCGGGCACGACTTGCTAGAACCCACGGCTGGTCAGCATCGACCATGTCTGAGTAGGGTCTCCAGTTTACCATCGCTGCAGGGAACTCCTGTAGCTCTCGCCTTAGCACCATCAGTTGGTAGGTTAGGGGTGCCGCACTCATGATGGGTTCCCACCGCCTGGCTAGCGGCACCATCGCAGGTCGCCAATGCCGAGCTCTCCCCATAGGGAGGTAATAATAGCTCCACAGCTGCTCGGCGCAGGCCATCAGAACTTTGCAAAAACACAAAAAAATACAAAACAAGCAAAACCAAAAATACCTGGATGAATGGTGTGAAACCACTCACAGTCATCTCACGATCCGTTTCTTGGAATAGGCCTGCAAACAAGTGTGCCAGCATGGCGGCTCCCCAGGCATAATACCCTACTCTTTCAAGGTCTGACAGCAGCTCCAGGAAGTAACATTGGATACCGTCCCCTTTCGAGCTCAGTACCAATCTCCCCAAAAGGAAGAGGAGAAATCTCCTCAAATCTATGTTGCATCTTTCCCAGTCGCCGAAATCTGTGCAGTACACGGCGCGGCATCCTATTTCTATCCTTTCCATGAACTCTTCTGAGGATTCATCGTCCCGCCGACGAGTGTCGGTGAGCCCTAATGCATCCATCAGGGACGCCCTAGCTACCGACCTGTTTCTCCGACCATCCAGGTCCAAACCCAGTAACTTCTGGGCACCTTCTCTGTAGTCCGCGTAAGTGACTCCGGTCACTGCCTCGTCCTCTACTTTCAGGCTTGTGATCCGGACCACATCCTCCAAGCTGGGCACCATGTGCCCCCAGGGCATCAGGAATGCCCGGCTCACTGGGTCCCATCTCTCACACAAGGCTTGGATCAGGACTAGGTCAAGCTGGATCGGCTCGATCCGAAGGAAGGTACCAAATCCCATCACGTCTAGCCTCGCCTTCTGAAAATCTGGGAGGCCCCTGTACGCTGCTACTACCAACTCCCATAAGATTTGTGATTTCATCACAACCTACACATACGAGGAATGGGGGTGAGGTTTGGTCGGAAGAAAGGAAGAAAGAATGAGAAAAGGGCAAGAAAACTTGGCTTACGAGTTGAGATTGGGCCCTTTCGCTGAAGTGCCCTTCAAGGTCTGAAAGCCTCCTGGAACTACTACCACTGGACCTGCTTCTCTTCGAGGAATGGGAAGATTCGCCCTCCATCCAACTCTCAGAATTTTGAACTCCTCCTCTCCCGTAAGAACTTGTGCTCCTCGAGTTAGTCCTCGATATACCTGGGAAGATAAAAGGGACAAGAATTTATAGAAATGGAAGGAGTGCGGGCCAAGATTGCCTCCATCACCTGTCAATGATAGCCCTCGCAATGAGGCACCTGCCAAGCGGTCCCATGTGTCGCTTCACCGCTCGCACAGGGTGATTGACTGAACGAAGAATAGGACGAATAGCCCCTATGTTGTCTAGGGATACCCTATCATGATTTGGAGGACGTCCGCAAAATTTGACACAGCATTCGGGAAAAGAAACTAGGGCCGTCAGTATTGACTTCGACGGCAGATTCCCGTGGAAAATGGTCACAACAAGACGCGATTCTCCGCTTGGAGCGGAGTCTCGGCAGACCCATCACATGGGAACAGTGCAAAGGAGAAGAAGTGTAGGGAAGAAGGAACGCACAAAAGAACAAATAAACAGCAGAAAATCAAATCACTCCATTCATAATTCTACATAAGCTGTCACAAACACTACAATCATAGAGAGGTGGCGGGTCCACTAGCTCGCCAATCCTCACCGTCACTCATCTCTCTGGGCACTCTCCTCCTCTCCCCCGAGGTGAGGGTCCCTCAGAAGCCTCCGGGATCCCCGTGCAGTAGCACCTGCCTCGCCTCTGGGCGCCTGCTCCGCAGCAGTGACTCGCTGCTCCTCCCCTGGCGTGGCAAAGAAGCCACTGGCGGCAAAGCGACCGGACTGGCGGAGTCGCTCCCCGAACTCTCGCGCTCTCTCGTAGCGCGTCTCCATCCCTCCTAGCCTCTGCACGACGGCCTGAAGGCCCAGCTGGAGCTCCCTCACTTGGGCCTCCAAGGCCCTCCTCTCGGTCAGATCCCGCTGTCGCTCGGACCTTCTCTCGGCTTTCTCTCTCTCTGCCTCTCTCCTCATCATCTGCAGAAGAACCCTTAACTCCAGGATGTCTGGAGAAGGTCTCTCCTCACCGCGATGCCGCAGCTCCGCTACAGTCGCCACCCAGGCGTCACGCTCCTCTTCCGCCCGGGTCGCGCGGGCCACCGCACCGGCAAGTTGCTCCCGGAGGGAGGCAATCTCGAGAAAAGGGGCCGAGGAACTGGAAGATCCGCCAGCCACTCCCACCGTCGCTGTCTGCTGGGCACGCTGGAACAAAATAAACAACGGCCGTCAGTGAAACTCCAAAATCTGAAGTTAAAAGTGCGGCACATAACTTACCAGGAGCGACAACTCATGTTGAGCGACGGCCAGCTGCCGCCTAGTCTCTGACAGTTGGGCGCGCGAGCCGCCGATGCCACGCGTGTCTCCAGCTTGGGGAAGCCCCGCGTAGCTCTCTCTCTGCCGCCGCAGGAAGTCGGCACTGTCCTGCACCAGTATACCCCCTTGCTGTCCAGGGAGACGTACGGGCCACTCCTCGAGCCTCGCCTTGCCGCGACTCTCCCTCCTGACGCGGCTCGGCTCGTCTGCACTCGCCCACTCATCGGCCAGACCCAGGGTCCTTGCCATGTCCTGCACCAAGAAAGGGGCCCCACATCAGTCAAAAGGAACGCGTCCCCTGTCTAGGACGCGTCCATCATTTGAGTGCAACACTCGCCGAACCCTTTCCCCCTCGCGCGGCTCGCTTCAAAACCCAAAATGAATTAAAAGAGGAAGAGATCGAAGCACCTACCGGACCGTGTTCACCTCCTCCCACGCCATCGGGCCCCTCAGGTCCCTCGGGGGCCCGGAGCGGCCCTTCCTCCTCCATGGACGCCGTTCCGTGCTCGGGCGCGTCCCTCCTTGGGCGAGGGGTCCCGCGTCCCTCTCCACCTTCACCGTGGTCAGGCCCACCGAACTCCATCGATCAAAAGAGGAGGAAGACGAGAAAAGGGGCAAGCGAGTTTCGGCAGAAGGCGGGCTCGTTTGCGGGTAAGGCACGGGAGAAGAAAGGCCACCCGACGCTTTAAATTTGAATTCAAGGATTAAGACGCGTCCTCGCGCCTGGACGCGCCCAAAAGGGGGAAAAGGAAACAAAATCCCCCCGTGCAAAGCGTAGTTCCCCGCTGTTCAGGGCAAGGTCTCGCGGAGCGTGCCTCAAAGGACAACTCAGTGCAAAGAAGAAAGTGTGGGAGAGAGAAAGGTACACACAACACAAAAAAGCCATTTCCATTTCATATAATAGCCGAAAGTACATCATACAGTGAGAAGGGTGACGTGTACAAGCAACTCTCTAACTCTCACCACCACCCTCCTGGTCATCTCTCTCCTCCCTCCTCTGCCGGGGATCCCTAGGGGGCCTCTGCGAACCCTGAGAAGCCGTGCTCGCCTCGCCCTGCGGTGGCACTCCAGCCTCGAAGGCGCGACGACGCTCCTCGGCCGAAGAGACCAGATAGCTGCCCATGGAAAAAGAACCAGACTGACGAAGTCGCGCCCCGCGTTCCTTCGCCCTCTGGTACCGCTCCTCGCTCTCCCGAAGCCTCCCCTCCGCCGTGCCGAGACTCAATCGGAGCTCCAGCAGCTGGGCCTCTAGAGCCCTCCTCTCGGTCTGATCCCGCTGTCGCTCCTCCCTCTCTCTCTCCCTATCCCTCTCCCTCTCTCTCTCCACGCTCTCCCTCTCTCTCTCCACGTTCTCCCTATCCCTCTCCCTCTCCTCTCTCTCCCTCATCGCCTCTCTCCTCGACAGCTCGAGGGCGATCCGCAGATCCAGCACGTCACGAGGGAGCTCCTCAGCCTCCCGTCGACGCTCCTCCTCCAGCTCCGCAATCCGGGCATCACGCTCTGCCACCCAGGCATCGCGCTCTGCCACCCAGGCATCGCGCTCCTGCTCAGCACGAACAGCACGGGCCAGGGCCTCCCGAATCTCGGCCACCTGTCAAAGCACGCATGCACCGTAAGAGAACAGTGATAGAAGGAAAGCAGCTAGAAGAGGGTCAGGGCCAAGCAAGCACTCACTCGAGCCTCGCGGTCACGCTCGGCCTCCTCAGCTCGAGCCACCGCATACGCCAGCTGCTCCTGGAGGGCAGAAACCTCCGGAGGAGGGCCCCGCGAACTGGAACCCGCTCCACCAGCCATCCCGGCTGCTGCTGTCTGGTGGGCCCGCTGAAACACGGGGCAAACGTCAGTCAAAGGCTAAGCATCAAAAATCCAGGTCACAAAAAAATGCATTGCATAGGCTCACCAGGATCTCCAACTCCTGTCGGATGGCCACCAACTGCCGCCTAGCGTCCGCCAACTGGGCCCGCATGTCGGCGACCATGGTATCACGAGCATCCTGCATTGCACATAAGTCAGTACCACATGCATATACATATAGAAGGGTGAAGCATTTTCATTTCACACTTACCCCTGCCATACCACCCAAGGAGAGGCGGTCCCCGTACGTAGCTCGGTACCGTCTCATGTAGTCTGTGCTGTCCTGTACGTGGGACACCACTGGGACCCCGCCCTGCTGCCAGTCCTGGTACTGTGCTGGGAAGCGCGTACGCCAGTCCACAATCTTCGCCTTCCCCTTGGTCTTCCGCCCAATGCGGGCCGGCGCATCTACATCAACCCACTCCTGGGCCAGCCCCAACGTCCTCATGACCAGTCTAAGCCGCAGCGGCTCAATCTCGTTCAGGCAATGGACCCACACGTCCCGCCTGAAGCGAGGAAGACCCGCTAGAACCCAGGGCTGGCCAGCATCGCCCATGCCCAGGTAAGGCCTCCACACCACCTGCATCACCATACATACATTATGTTAGTTACCATTCAGTCACATGCATAAACAGAAAAAAATCATACGCATCATACCATGGCCTCGGGATACTCGCTCAGCTCCCGACGAAGTGACGCCAGCTGGTAGCCGTGGGGTGCTGCAACCACGACCGGCCTCCACTGCCGCGCCAGCGGCACGGCCCTCCTGTTCCCATGCCTAGCCCTCCCCATCGGGAAATAGTAATAGCTCCACACCTGCATCCATCATACATCATTAGTACAATAATTGCATATTTAACTGTGAGAATGCATAAATAAAATGTTTACCTTGAGGAAAGGTGCGAAGCCGCTGACTGTCGTCTCCTTCTCCGAAGTCTGGGAGAGATCAGCAATCAAATGGGCAAGCAGAGCCGCTCCCCACGCGTAGTGTCCCACTCTGTCCAGATCCGCCAAGATCCCGAGGAAACGGCAGTGGATGCCATCCCCCTTCGTCCCCAGCAGAAGGCGGCCCAGGAAGAAGAAAAGAAACCTCCGAAGGTCTAGATCCACCAGCTCCCTCTCGCTCGGATCCTGGGTGAAAGCTGCACGAGCATCCCCCTCCAGTCGAGCCAAGAACTCCGCTCCAGTCTCGCTAACCCGCTGGCGCGGGTCGACGAATCCGAGCGCCTCCATGATCTCCACTCGGCCGACTACCCTGCTGTCTCTATCAGTCACGCTCGTCTCTAACCACAGCAGGTCCAGGGCACTCTCTCGGTAGTCGGGGTAGGTGACCCCGCTGACTGCCTCTCCGTCAACCCGTAGCCCGGTAATCCGAGCCACGTCCTCTAGTGTCGGCACCATGTGCCCCCAGGGCATCAGAAACGCCCGGCTCGGTGCGTGCCACCGCTCCCTCAGTGCCTGGATAAGAGGAAGGTCGAGCCGGAAGGGCTCGATCCTAAGGAAAGCTCCAAAGCCCATGGCGTCCACACGCGCCCTCTGGAAGTCCGGCAGCCCGCGGTATGCTGCCACCACCAAGGACCAGCTGATCCGGCCCTTCATCACGCCCTGCACACCACAAAAACCAACAAAGAACACATCAGCATCATGAACAGTAATAAACAATAACACTGTATATACTATTTATTCTTTTTATTTTATTTTTTATATATATATATATATATATATATATATATATATTGTTTTTTGGAGGCGTCCAGGTCCCTGGACGCCTCCTTCCTATTTTCTTTATTTCTTTTTTCAAAAAAAATCCAAGAACCAAAAACAAAATATATATATATAATATATATTATTATGGAGGCGTCCTAGGCCTTGGACGCCTCCTTATTTTTTAATTTTATTTTATTATTTACTTAAATAAATAAATAAACAAAAAGAAAAAGAAAAAGTGGAGGCGTCCAGGCCCCTGGACGCCTCCTTCTCTCACAACCCGACCTTCTCTCACAGCCTCTCGCACGCCCGTTTTAGCCTATTGAACCACAGAGTGAGAATTTCGAAGTACTTACCGGGTCGTGATCGTCCTCTCCCGCGTCACCAGCATCCGCAGCGACCTCCGCGGCCAGAAGCGGCACCTCCATCTCCTCCTCCGCAGCAATCTCCTCTGCTACGGCCTCCTCAGCATCGTCTCTCAGTCTCCTCGGACGACGAGCCAGTCGTTTACGCTTGTCTCCACCTCGGTTCGGGCCTCCTAACTCCATTGGGGCGAAGAATGGGTCTGTCTGGTTTGACTGGATCGTTTGAATGAGCAGTAAGTGAGTAAGGGGGGGGAGCCCCCCCCTATATATATTTGTGCTTTAATTGGGGCGTCCAGGCTCCTGGACGCCCCCACTTTTTTTTTAAAAAAAAATTCAAAAAAACTTAGGGGCGTCCAGGCGCCTGGACGCCCCCAAAACAAAAAAACAAAAAATAAAAAAATAAAAAATTAGGGGCGTCCATGACCCTGAACGCCCCCAAAAAACATTTATTGAAAAAAAAATTATAAAAAAATAGGGGCGTCCAGGCCCCTGGATGCCCCCATAATAAAATAAAAAATAAAAAATATAATAAAAAGAAAAAAGGGGTTAGAGAATGTATATAATCCAAAGCACAAAATAAAAATACAAAGAAAAAGAAAAATAACCAAAAAAATAATAATTAAGGGGACAAGGGTCCGAAACATCCATGCCAGATTTTATTCCATCAGAAAAGCAGAGTGAACTACATCAGGGGTTTAGGCGTCTTAGGCCTTAACTTCCCCAGTTCGGTTACATAAGCCCTCCACGGCTCGCATTCTTGCACCACGTGCGCTAAGGCCTTTCCCGCAACACTTGTCTTCCAGGGAGCTTTAAAGGCCTTCGCTTCCTTCGCGTCCGCTTCAGTGCCCAACTCCCTTTTTTTCAAAGGAACAATGTCAGTCGGTGGCGGGAACGAATGGCGTGGGATGCCAATCTGGAGGCAGCACCGATGCGCATTATAAAGGACGAACTCGGTCGCGCCGATCAGTTGAAGATCAACTTCGGGAGAAGACCTCATGAGGAGATCTAGCGAAAGCAAACATGCCGGTGCGCAAGTAAAAAAGCCTTGTGTCACGGTGCGGAAGTGAGACCGCCAGTCTTCACGTTTCTTCAGCCACGGAACGCGGTTCACTACAGTACCACCGAAGTGTAACACGTCGGCTATGTGATGAAGAGGGCTTTGTTGGAAGAGCTTCGAAGCGGTTGGCATTCCCTCGCGGTGGTCGAATTTGAAATGCAAATCCAGCCAGCAATTCAAGATAAGTGCACAACCAAATGGAGGCTTACCCATGCTCGAGGCAGTAAGACCGCTGTAAAGATAGGCGAGGACGGCGGGTCCCACCCTCTTTCCACGCCGGATCCCGCATATAGCACCCAGTTGGTCTTCCTCCACCATGTTGTCGGTATAAGGGAACAAGAGAGCACCCGCCAGACAAATGGTGAACCCCTTCATGATTCCCTCCAAATAGTCATCGTCTGGTGACCCTCTCAGGGCGTCCATGACCCACTCCGCAAGCTTTTGGAGATCGATCCCCTTTTGAGTACGGACCTTTCTGGCTGCGTCGGGCGGCATGAAGCTTCCAAGGACGCTTTCAGAAGTCCCCCGTGTCAGCATCCGCATTGTAACGACCCGAGAATCCGATTACCGGGAAGGCCCGATAACCCGAGACTCGCACCGCCACCCACGAGTCCGAAGACTCGGAAGGGTTAAAAGGATGGTGTGGAAACTACATAGTTATCACAAGTAATTACAGAAATTAAACAGTTATGATATTAAGCAGGAAATAAGATAACAATTTACATGGTCCACAAAATAAAATAACCACGACAACAGTCCACGACTAGTACGGTGACAAGAAGGAAAAGTACAGCTACACGGGGCATCCCCCGGCTCAGACCTCTGGCACTACCTCTGGGCACCCGCACCACGCTGCGCTCCTGACGCGCTCCCCGAAGGTGGCATCTCACCTGAAACACGGTGAAAACACGCAAGGAATGAGTCTCGGAACAAGACTTAGTAGGGATCACTCGAACCCTACCTCGCAAAGCGAGAAACCACTACTCTAGCGGTAGGAGAGTACCTCGGAAAGGAAAGCCCTGCACTCTACAGAACTAGACCCTACGGCACGCAAACCGACACACGTGCCACGGTACGAGAAGACCGAAATCAACGGTCGAACCGTAAAACCCGAAGGTCGAAAACACACGACTGACAGTCTGACACTCCGTACTCGACAGGAGTACCACCCACTAGAAGCACAGCCGGTAGCGTCCCCTGACGTCTTACACCGCACCGCAGGTGAACCGCCTGATGTGGTAGGTCCTACCCGAGGCGCAAACACCGAAAAGTAACTCACAACAAGTGACTAGCTGGGGTCACGCCCGTCGACGTGGGTCCAACCGCCCCCAACCACGTGTGCACACATAGACCACGCGTCCTAGGTCTGGCCCTCTGACCGGTTTTCCCCCGCAGCCGGACTCTGGCTACGACGAGGGGCCTACGGTAACCGGTCCACAAACCGTCTCGAAAGGTGGGTGCCCGTACACCACTCCCAGGTGAGACCAGCACCGCTTACTGGTGGGCTACGACTAGTGGAGGGTCGCTAAAGGAGTAGACTCTCAAGTCACGGAAAACAACGCCCAAGCCCGACAACGTGTGGGAATCACCCCACGCACTAGTCCCGTCACACGGAGACCACAGTCGGAGAAAAGTAAGGTTGCCGCCCTCATGGGGTAACTCAGGAAGTGGCGGTCTACCCTCAGACCGTCACTGCCAAATGGCGGTCCACTCTAGGGCCGTCACTTAAAATGGCGGTCTAAGGCGGACCGTCACTCAACACGGGGGAAAGGGAAGTAACGGCCCAGGCCCAGCGCGTTACACGGATGTAACGCGCTTAGCCTAGCGCGTTACACGCCCCTCCACGGCACAGATTCAAAAAGGGATGTAACGGCCCTGCCCGGGCGCGTTACTCACATGTAACGCACCTGGACCAGCGCGTTACATGGCCCTCACGCCTGGGGTAAACACAGGAAGTAACGCTCCTGCCCCAGGGCGTTACACGCATATAACGCACCTAGAATGGCGCGTCACATGGCCTGACCCCCAACGGTCAAAACCAACGGTCGAAAAGCATGTGACGGCCCAGCCCAGGGGCGTCACTAGCAAACGGCGGCCAGTCGCAGGACCGTTACAGCCCTCGACCCCAAAGGCCAACACCCAGGGAAGTAACGCACCCCTCTAGGGGCGTTACAAGCATGTGACGGTCACTGGAGTGACCGTCGCTTGCCCCAGAGCACGCTACGGCGGGAAAACCCCAAAAACACCAACCACGCCCCCGTACCTCCACCGGAGAGGGGGAAAATAAGGGGGAAGACCCCTGGGGACCCCTAGCATGCATCTAAGCCACCAAAATATAGAATCATGGGCTAAAACCATTGATCGGGCGGCTCACCCCCAAAACATGGGAAAACCCCAAAAATGCCCAAACATGCCTCTCTCGGCCTCCCCGCGGCCTACAAACCACGGAAAAGAACGGCGAAGAGCTAGGGAACATCACCCTACCTCAATGGAGCGAATGCTCCGCCGGATCGTCCACGAATCGCGAAGAACGCTTGAAAACCCTCGTTCTTCCTTAAGCTTCCCACGCTCGCCGCACGCCCCCACGACCGCCTCGCCGCCGCCCACGTCACCGCGCCGTCGCCCCGCCGCCGTCTGCAGCCGGAGGGGAGCTCACCGTGGCCAACCGGGAGGAAGAGAGGGAGAGGGAGGGAGACACGGTGGAGGAGGAAGGAGGAAGAAGAAGAGAGGAAGAAGAAGATGGTGGGGGAGAGAGAAAAGAAAAAGGGTTTTATAGAAAAACCCGGAAAATGCGAAAAATACCAAAAATTAGGAAATTACACCCCCACGATCCTCGGAACGTACCGATCGCAATGGTACCACTCGTGCCCGTGTGAACAGCCCGGTTCACCCGCAGCGAGCGTCCGAAGAGAAAAGCCGAAACCCGCGCCGGAAGTCGGAAATCACGCACGGAAAAAGCCGCGGAACGCCTCCGGGCCTCCAAAACGACTCCGGATCGCGCCGATCCGAACACGAAAGATGTCCGGAACGAAATTTCGGACACAACAGAGCCGAACGCTCCGAAAACCAGATCCGGGACCCATGAAGAAGGATGCCAGATCTCCACTAGTGTGGGTCTGGGGATGCCAGATCTCCACTAGTGCGCCCATAGCCACCCAGTCCATACGAATCTTCTCGTAATGCTTGGCGTGAATAAGGAGCCCCTGCAAATGCCACTTCGAGAGTATGGCCCTCATGCCAATGGAGATATTGGAAGTTAGCTTTGAAAGCCATGGCAGTTTTGAAAACTTCCTCGGGCCTGGGAAGAGTGGATATGGCTGGAAGAGGAAAGAAATAAGAAATGAAGGAAGTAAGAAGAAGGTTCACGTGGAGAAAATTTGAAAAGAGTCAGCTTACCATATGCGACATGATCGTCCCACTCAGATGACCCTCGAGGTCGGAGAGTCGCCTGATCTCGGTGCTAGGCCTGCTCCTCTTCATAACGCGGGAAGACTCTCCTTCCATCCTAAAATCTCTAGATTCTCCCCTCTTTCCTCTCCTGAGCTTCCAAAACCCACCTTGGTGCATTTGAATGAACTAGCCTAAGGGGAGTTCTTATAGGAAGGGAAGGGTGCTACAGGACAGAACATGTCACATCAGTGGTCATTGTCAAGATTTTGGTCTGGATCTCCTTTATACTGTGGTGCGATTCTGCTGTGATTCTGCAACTTTCCGATGTTGCTAACCTTTGCTAGTCTGTGCAGGTTTTACTAACGGACGCCTTTGTCCTATCTCCTGTCCCACCTTTCATTGATTGGTCCCACCTTGTCATGCATCGTAGTATATGATACTTACGCTACTAGAACATGTCAAGGACCTTGCGGCTCGAACGAATCTGGGATCTGAGTTCCCCTTCAACAAAAACGGTGATGATCCCGGAAGAATTTGGGTTGTACGGATAGGCCGTCAATTTGTGATAGAATGGGGACGACGGTTCCATTCAATGAGTTGGTACGCGGATAAACGGGCCCCAGCCCAGTATCAGCTCACCAGGTCGGTATCCTGACCCGTTCTTCACAAGTTGACAATATTATCCTTGGCTATTTTCTATTTTAGTTTGTTTTAAATTTTTCTTTGAACCCAACATGCATTCATATAGGACTTTGATTTATTGCGGAAGATCATTCAAGTAATTCGATTGTGAAAGCCGTTGTGCTCCAATTCCCACAAATATGAGATATTCCACTCCGAATGAAATACTGAGTTTCCTTGAGACAGCCCTACGCTGCTCTTCCAAAGGAGACCCTTGTTTGGACAGACCCTCAGATATTCCTTTACCTTTTTTGACCCACCTTGGCCGCAGCACTTCCACATTAGCTGGTAACCGCTCCCCAAAGGTGAAACCTCCGGTTTATGACCCAGATACTTCCACACCGAGAAGTTGGTCTCCTTTTGTTCCGTGCCTGAGCGCACATCTCACCCTCCCTTATTTGATCTCCGTCCAAGCAATCGTCAATATTTGAAAGACCTTCTTCGAGGTCGCCTCATTGAAACTCCAGGAAAGATTCCAAACAGTAACATCAAAAGCGTGTCTCATCACACCTTGGCATCAACTTATCAGTCCGCTCCCACTTCACTCCACTCCACTTCGATACCATTCCACTACGTGTCGCTCCCTTGCAAAGCAGACGCCAAGGCGGGGCAGCTGTAGACACGCCATTCCTGACGTCTCCTGAGAAAGTCGCATATTACTATACAACGCCCCGTAACAGCTTACGCATTTTGAATCACTCGAGTGCTTCCTTTTCTCGGGTCTTCTTCTACCTTTTTCGGCATCCGGAATCGTCTCGTCACGGCATTCGGACGGCATCAACACCAGTCGGACGCATCAGGAGGATCCGGAATCAAGAAGGAGGTCTACCGGGCGGTCGCCGACGCCTGATTTGAGGACCCGGGTGGGTCTTAATGGGGGCGTCCAGGCCCCTGGACGCCCCCATCTTTTTAATTTATTTTATTATTTTATTATTTCCTCAAGGCCCAAAAATAAATAAAAATATATATATATATTAATGGAGGCGTCCAGGCCCCTGGACGCCTCCATAAAAACTAATAATAATAAATATTTATACAATGCCACTTGGCATAAAAAAGACAAAAAATAATTAAATATATATATATTAATGGAGGCGTCCAGACCCCTGGACGCCTCCATAGAAACAAATAAAAAAATTAAATTGCCAGCCCTGGTATAAAAAGACAAAACATAAATAAAATAATATATTTATGGAGGCGTCCAGGCCCCTGGACGCCTCCATCAACTCCCTCACGGGCGCCGGCCACCGAACGACGGTTTGTCGTGTGTGAAAAAATCTAAATTATAGAGACGTCCGGTCAACAGGACGCGCCCATTTCTGAATCACGAGGCGCCGCTCACAAAACCACGCATTGTGCCAAACCGCGTGCGGCCATCGTCGGCTTTCGGTGGACCTGCTTGAGGCGTCCGGGACCCTGGACGCCTCCACAAAAGTATTCCAAAAAAATCAATAAAAATAGAATAAAATATTATTTCGGCCCTGATGGAGGTGTCCAGGGTCCTGGACGCCTCCACCCTCCGGAGCTCTATAAATAGAGCCCCACCCCCTCAGTTCTGGGGGAGCTCAGAACTGATCCGATAGGCTGCCGGAGCCCAGAGGCTACGGAGTCATTTTCTAACCCGTGGGTTCTTTTGTAGGTGGAGGTTCTACCGGCTTCTCGGGTGCTCACGCTCGCGAGAGGAAGGTCGTCTTCATCCACCGCGCTTCTACGTCGTCCCCACGCTGCCGGAGCACCGCCGGGTTTCACCCTCGACTCATCCAATAAGCCTTTTCTTCCCCTTTTTCTTCGTAGTTCTTTTGCATTCATCATCTCGCATCTTCTATCCCCCTTCATAAGGGTGCCTCTTCTTTTATACTTCTTGCATCCATCATCTCATTTTCCTCCTACTCGAGTCTGAGAGGGGTTTAAAAGATAACACCAACTAGGTGTGTGTCTTGCCATCATTTCGTTATTTTTATCGCAAGGATTTGAATACTACACCTCCATCTTTCTAATCCACTTGTCATTTGTTTGTCGTTGTTTTGCAAGGGTAGCCGAGAAAAGTCCTCTCCGTCGGCCGGCCGGAGGGAGAGGAAGAAGCAACCCGCCATCTCCCGCTCTTGAGGTAGGCGCGATCACTTTCTTATTTTGGGGTCTTTCAGCCCCTGGCGATCACATCTTATTTTCGAGGCCGCGGCGAGTCACTTCCCCAATGGCCGTTTAAATTTCCGTTCTTATATTCTCTTATACTCTGTTATATTCTGCTCATATTCTCGAGGCCGCGGCGAGTCACTTCCCCAATGGCCGTTTAAATTCCCGTTTTTATATGTTATATTCTTATCTATTCGTGTTCTCGAGGCCGCGGCGAGTCACTTCCCCAATGGCCGTTTAAATTCACGTTCTTATACGTTATATTCTTATCTGTTTGTGTTCTCGAGGCCGCGGCGAGTCACTTCCCCAATGGCCGTTTAAATTCTCGCTCTTTGTATTCTCTCTATATTCTGTCATCTTATTATCTGCTCATATTCTCGAGGCCGCGGCGAGTCACTTCCCCAATGGCCGTTTCAATTCTTGTTATTTAATTTTTGCACCATTCCCGTCCCCCCGAGGCCGCGGCGAGTCACTTCCCGCTATGGCCGTTTAAACCCCATATTTTGCTATATCATACTTGTCCCGCTCGCCCCGCCGGAGCAATCTCCCGTGGTGGCCCCTTCTCTCTCTTCTCTTATTTCTGTGTTGCAGCAAACAAACACCAAAAAGAAAGAAAAGAGGAGCCCGCGCGCGCTCCGCGTCCTCTCCGCTCTTCCCCGAACCGCGTGACGTCGCTCACAGACGGGACCAGAGTTGGTGTAGCAATGCGTGGACGTTGTGCACGTGGTTCGTCAGAACATGTTGGCGGCCCAGAGTCGGCAGAAGAGCTATGCTGACCGTAAGAGGCAGTCTCTCGAGATCACCGTGGGCGATCGTGTGTTCTTGAGAGTTTCTCCGATGAAGGGGGTGATGCGTTTTGGACGGCGTGGGAATCTGAGTCCCCGCTATATTGGTCCTTTTGTGATCGTGGAACGCATCGGTGAGGTCGCTTATCGGTTGCAGTTACCCCCTGAGTTGGCGTCGGTGCACGACGTGTTCCACGTCACGATGTTGCGGAAGTATGTGCCCGATGACTCTCATGTGCTCGAGTTTTCTGTTTGGCCCGAGGTGACTCCAGATCTTTCTCTCCCAGAGTTCCCAGTCTGCATTGAAGATAGGCGAGAGCAGCGCCTACGGAGCAAGGTCATGTAGACGCACTTTTCGTTCGTCTATTGTTGTTTGTCTATTCGGGAATGGTTGATTCGTCTATTAAGTGCGTGGACGTGCCAGTCACCGAAGTGACAATTTATTCGGGCTCCGAAGAGCCCATGGTGCGCTCGATCTGACTTCGTCAGACGATTGTGTGGTTTGTGTCGGGACCAAAACCCGCCGTGCCATAAAGGTCACGACGTCATTTACATCCCTCATACGAGGGAACACCCTTGATTAATCGTCGGGATTCAGGGCCTCATGGCCAGAAAATTAATTGCATGGAATGGCCTATTATGGAGCATTGAAATCCCCGTATGAGGGTGAGAAGAAAGCATTCGCGGTCATGTCGGTCGTGTACTGACCATTTAATGTTCGGACGAATGTCCGGCTCGAGAAAATCACGGTTATCGCGGGAAAACCGGAACGCATGTATGCCGCGGTGCGGCAAATTTATTGTTCGGAAGAGCGGAGAACGTTCGGCTAAACCTCGGTCAGAGCGGTCAGAAACCAGTAAATCTGTTGGCCCGGTGCAAGAGCAAGCTGCGACCATACTGCGGTGGGCCCCCCCGCGGTCGAAACAAGACTTGCATGAGCGTCATTAATATTTCCGGTGCCAAGGGGCAACGAGGGAATATCCCTTGAATCGGCTGAAAAGCCCTGTGTCTAGGGAAGCGGACGTTCGAAACGTGTCGGTCATTCGGGAGACCGTTTAATATTCAGACGGGTGTCCGGCTTGAGAGTATCATAATCGTCGCAGGAGGACCTGGAACATATGTATGCTGTGATACGGCAAATACATTATTCCGAGACACTGAAAACATTCGGTTAAATCTCGATTAGTGTAGCAGGAAACTAGCGAATTTATTGGCCCGGTGCGAGATCGAGTCGGGACCATACCGGGGGCGTCTCCCGCGGTCCAAACGGGGCTTGCGTGGGCATCATTAATGTTCCCGGTGCCGGAGGGCAACGGGGAAGAGTCCCGGGACTAGATTCCAAAACCCAAAACATGTTCGAAGGAAGCGAGCTATAGGCCGAGGGCGTGGGTCAGACAATGACCATAATCGGGACGGACCCGAGATCCAAGCACAGCCCACAAAGGCCTTATTGATATTCCCGTATATAGGGTCCAGGGATGACGGGAGCCGTCTCTTTCTATTCCGATTTCTGTCGGTCACTTGCGGACCACTTGATATTCGGACAAGGGTCCGTATTGAAGGTACGGCGTAGCCAGGCACAACGCCGTATAAATGTATGCCGAGTTCACGGCAATTTCAGTGAAAGAGCGGGAATGAATCCCAATAGGAACGGGTCGGAATTGATGAACTATTGGCCCGGAGCAACGCCGGATTACGACCAAGTCGGGATGGGAGCCATCGGCCATGTGGGGCATTCACGGGCCTTTTCATGTTCGGACGCAAGTCCATAATAGAAACGCGGCGAAAATCGAGGTGAACCCGTTCAAATGTCTGCCGCATGCACGGCAATTTTAATGATGGCTCGGAAGGGATCCGGGGCGAGAAACGAATCCGGTCTGATTTGAATGTCGGCCCGAGAATAGGTCGGAGCCTGGCCATGTCGGAATAACTCCCAAGACTTGGGTCCGGCCTGAGAGGGCGGCATTGTTGTTCCTCTTGCGTCGGGCCACGGGGAGAGATGGGGTTGCCATGTGGGCCCCGACATCCTTTTTTATTTGGGATTTTCTTAGTTATATGTTCCTCTCTTTCCTCTGCCGTTTATTACTTCTTCATGCATTTCGTCCCGAATGATTTCTCTTCTTTTATTTATTACTATTATCATTATTTTCTTACCCCCTCCTTTTACTATCGTTATCACTGCTACACATTTGGAGTCCTTTAATTAGCATAAGTTTCATTAATTCATTTGCTACTGTTGTTGTTATTATCATGCTATGCATATGTATATATATATACACACATATATAGTGTACCGGCGAAGGGAGATGGGTGTACCGCTGGGGAATGGGGTGTACCGCTGGGTGCAAAGAGGGTGTGCCGCTGGGGGTAACAAGGGTGTACCGCTGAGGGTAATGAGAGTGTACCGCTGGGGCTAAGCAGGGGTGTGCCGCTGGGGGTTAGGATGGGGCGGTAGAGTGTGTCGGCGAAGGGCCAGATGAGTGCACCGTTGAAGGCGCTGAGGGAAGTGTGCCGGCGAAGGGAAGAATGAGGTAGTGGGAGAGGGATGAAGGTGTACCGGTGAAGGTTATCGGAGTGTGCCGCTAGGGTCACAACAAAGCACGTCGGTGAAGGTTGGGATCTTCTATTATTTGTTTTTAAGGCTTTTCTTTTCTTATTTTATTGATTTTATTAAGTTTGCATGAGTTTCTTCTTTTCTTCTCTTGATTAATTTTCATTCTTTCTTTTGTGAGGGCGGATGTTCAAGTTGTTTAGTTGTCGTTCGATTCGGTCCTCTTTGAATTGATTGCGGTTCCATTTGCTTTGGTTAAGGCATTTCACCGTTGTTCTTTTCGTTTGTTTGTTGCTATCTTTTATCTTTTAAATGTGTGGCTATTCCATTTGTTTGTTGCTTCCTTTTGTCTTTCAATATGTTATTGTTTCTAACGAAAATTCGGCAGCATCTCCCCTTAACCCGAGCGTAAGGGAGATACAGGGAACGCGCCCACATGGAGTGGTGGAACCCGACAACTGGAGGTGGACGCCCGAGAGCGGCAACACCTTTATAAACCTCGGAAAACTCGGAGGGAACGGCGAGTGGAAGGCTACTCTAGGACTGACTGAGGGGGGGGGATGCATCGGGCAAGAAGGAAGGGCAAGTGTGCCGTGCCAAGGGGGGCCAAGGGTATGGCGGTGAAGGCCATGAAGGCCGTGCCGAGGAAGGCCCAAAGGGGCGTACCGGCGAGGGCCATCATAGGCGTGCCGGGGAAAGGTAGCCAAGGCCGTGCCGGCGAAGGGTGTTGAAGAGTGCACCGGCAAAGGCCCGATGGGGGTGTGCCGGCGAAGGCTGGTTGGGGCGTGCCGCTGGGGCGCAGTTAGGGTGTGCCGCTGAAGGCGTGACTGGGCGTGCCGTTGGAGGCACAATCAGAGAGGGTGTACCGCTGAGGGCGCCCGGGGGTGAGCGAAGGCAAAAATACCCGGGAGGAAACAAACCCTAACAAAAGGAGAAAGGGAAAGGGGGCGTGAAACACCGAAGGATGCAAACATGGAAGAAATGCTTTAGAAAGACGTCCAAGAAAAAATACTTGCAAGCCTTCTACTTTTATTCTCACGAAAGGAGTGCCCCAAGGGAGCTGATACATGGCGACGGGAAAGAAAACAAGGGGGACAAAGAAAGAAAGGAAGAAGATACAATGGGGGGGGAGCATGGACTCCTCCCCTCCCGGACCTCACTCTCTCTCTTCACTCAATCTCCTTCTCTTCCTCTCTTCACACCGGCGGTGGTGGACAGGATAGCAACGGGGGAGCCGGAGCCTCCCCTATCCTTCTTCTCTTCTTCTTCTTCTTCTTCTGCTCTTCGCGCGGACGGCGGTGGACGGAGCAGCGGGAGGGGGAGGCAGAGCCTCCCCTCCTCTTCTTCTTTCTCTTCTTCTCTTCCCTCTTCGCACAGACGGTGACGGTGACGGTGGCTGGAGCGGCGGGGCCTCTCCCCTCTCTTCCCTCTTCTTCTCCTCTCCTCCTCTTCTTCTCTTCTTCTCTTCTTCTCTTCTCTTCTTCTCTTCTGCATGTATCTGTCTGTGTGTGTATGCCCCTCTGTGTATATGTCTCTCCCTCTCCTCTGTTGTTTGCAGCGAAGAGGGGTTTTATACCCCACACGGTGGAAGCCTCGAAGGCGGGAAGCGTCCGGGGGGTTTAATGGGAGTTGACTCCCTTGTCCTGGGTGACAGGGGGAGTAGGCAGCGTGGCCCAACCCCCGGGTGACACCTCGGACAGCCCACTGCGCGCCGAGGATCCATAGGGCATGGGTTTCACGTCGTTTGGCCGTTGAAAAACCTTCACGCTGTGCCGCTGGCGGGCTGAAGAAGTGTGTCGCTGTAAGACACTGTAGGCGTGCCGCTGAAATGGGCAAAAGGCGTGCCGCTGAAGGCCCAGAGAAGTGTGCCGCTGAAGGGCACAAAGAGCGTGCCGTGGGGGGCCTTCATAGTGTGCCGCTGGGGGGCCTTCATAGTGTGCCGCTGGGGGGCATAAAAAGTGTGCCGTGGAGGGCACTTCAAAGTGTGCCGTGGAGGGCACTTCAAAGTGTGCCGCTGGAGGGCGCCAAAGAGTGTATAGACTTCGGCAAGGCATGGGCTGTACATACTTCACCTAGCTGCAACGTATAGACTTGCAGGGGCTGATGTATAGACTTCATCGATGTACATACTTTGCGTTGAACTGGTGGATGTACAGATTTCACCAGTGTATAGACTTCGCGTTGAACTGGTGGATGTACAGACTTCACCAGTGTATAGACTTCGCGTTTGCCAGAACTCTGTACGGACTTGCCACACGAGTGTATAGACTTTGCGTTCAAAACAGCCAGCCAATATACAGACTTGGAGCTTGGACGTATAGACTTTGTTTGTCTATTCAGCCAATGTACAGACTTGGGGCTTGGCTGTATAGACTTCGTTTGTTCATTCAGCCAACGTACAGACTTGGGCTGATGGCTGTATAGACTTGGTGCGATGAAGCGTGCTGCAGAAGGGCTGGATGGCCGTGCCGCTGGAGGGCCAAATGGCCGTGCCGCTGGGGGCTGTGCCGCTGAAGGGGTTCACGGGAGCGTGCCGCTGGAGCACCCTGGAGGGCGTGCCGCTGAAGGGCTAAATGGGCAGTTTTGAGCCCGTTGTGAGCACGAGTCGTGGCCCACTTGATTTTCTTTGAGGCCCATGGATTATGCGCTTCCCGAGAATTGGTTTCTCTTTGCCGTCGTGACTCCGGGGACGGCTTCACGGCAGTGTGCATATTTGGGGAGTCCGGATGACCAGTCCCTCCGGGGCTTCTTCACTCGGTGCCGTTGTTGATGCTGGGCCGAGCAGGATATCTGAGTGTGCAATTTTTGGTGTCCACAAATGCCCCCCACCCACGGGTAGCGCAGGCGAAGGATGAGCCGGGCGGTGCCCGCGGGTGTACTGGCCTCTTTTCTCATCGTCGATGCCGCCGGGGTGTCGGGAGCCGACATGACTTGTTTGTCTCCTCTTTTCTTCGTCAGTGTCGACGGGGTGTCGGGAGCTGACCTGGTTTGTTGGTCTCTTTGTCTCTTCGTCAGCGTCGACGGGGCGTCGGGAGCTGACATACTCTGTTGGTCTCTTTGTCTCTTCGTCAGTGCCGACGGGGTGTCGGGAACTGACATGCTTTGTTGGTCTCTTCGTCAGTGCCGACAGGGTGCCGGGAGCTAACCTGGCTTGTTGCCTTTTGGTCTCTTCGTCAGCGCCGACAGGGTGCCGGGAGCTGACCTGGTTTGTTGGTCTCTTTGTCTCTTCGTCAGCGCCGACAGGGTGCCGGGAGCTGACATGATATGTTGGTCTCTTTGTCTCTTCGTCAACGCCGACAGGGTGCCGGGAGCTGACCTGGTTTGTTGTCTTTTGGTCTCTTCGTCAGCGTCGACAGGGTGCCGGGAGCCGACCTGGTTTGTTGGTCTCTTCTTCTCTTCATCAGTGCCGACGCAGTGCTGGGGACTGAAGTGGTATGTTGGTCTCTTTGTCTCTTCTCTTTCTTTTCTTCTCTCTTTTCTCTTCTTCGCTTTGTTTCTTTCCTTCTCTTTTGTCATCTCTTCTTTTTTGTCCTTTTTGTTGTTTTTTTGTTTCCTCTCTTCTTCCCTTCTTTTCCCTTATTTTTTTTCTCTTTCCTTTTTTTTTTTGAAGAACTCCAGGTGGCTGTTGGCATGGATGCCAATGATATAAGAGTTGTAGGCACAGCGGCCGATAATTGAAAGCTGTTGGCACGGGAGCCAGTAAGTGAGGCCGAAACAGCCAAGGCCAGAAGCAACTGAGATGTTCGTCGTCCGAAGGGATGGAGAGAAGAGTTTGTTGATTCAAAAATACGCCAGGGATATCAGTTATGAAACCCGGACTCGGGAGAGTGGGCCGCGAGGGCCAAAGTTGGCGTTACGGAAGCGGGCCGTGCAGGCCAGATTCTGGGAAGCAGGTCGTAAAGGGCCAGGGATGTTGGGAAGCGGGCCGCAAGAGCCGAATCGGGGAAGCAGGCTACAGGAGCCAGAATTGGGGAGCAGGCCGCGAAGGCCAAAGGTAAGCAGGCTGCAAGAGCCAAAGATATTGGGAAGCAAGCCACGAGGGCCAGAATTGGGAAGCAGGCTGCACGAGCCAGAATTGGGAGATTAACGAGCCGTGAGGGCAGGATGTAGGCCATGGGGGCCAAGATTGGGCTCTACGAGCCGTAGCTGGGAACGTAGGCTTCGATGGCCAGAATTGAGTTTATTGCATACGCACATTTTTATTATTTATTATTATTATTTTTTTATTATATATATTTTTATATTCAAGCATGCAAGCATTCATTAGCAGGCATAACATAGATATAAGTAAGGCAGCTCCCCCTATAGGGGATAGGATAGGGACATCGCCCGTAATTCGTAGATGCGGTGCGGGCCGCGAGACACAACTGAGGGGTGGTGCACCCGTCAAGAGGATATCGCATGTCTTGCATGCATAGCCTAAATTCACGCATTTCACCCGAGGCAATTATCTGTGACGCGGCAGTGCAAGTGTGTGGACAAAGAGCCCTAACCACAGGGATATGCGGGTTTTCCTGGTGGCACTCGAGGATCACTCTAGCGCCTACACATATGTTTCAGGCTCTCGATTTTGGTAGCTTCACACAGCCCCCCGTCTGTTTATTTTGGTAGCGAATTTCACCGTTCGGCACGAGTCTCCTCATGTGTCTCAATGGGGATTCCCGGCTACTAAGATTCATCCTTATTGTAATTCTATTACGGATTCCACTGTTTGACGCGAGTCTCCTCATGTGTCTCAATGGGGATTCCCGGCTAATAGGTTTCATCCTTGTTATAATTCGCTTCACCATTTCGCGCGAGTCTCCTCATGTGTCTCAATGGGGATTCCCGGCTACTCGGATTCACGTGTCCCTCTCTTTTTTTTCTCTTTTTTTTCTTTTTTTTTTTACAGTGGGGGTAGGCAGTTTTTTCCTCACGATTACCTTTCACGCGAGTGCAGGAATTCAAGTCTCCGTAGAGTGCTAAGAGGAAATTCGGACAATCCCCGTAGTCGAAGGCTATTGAACACATTAAGTGCTAAGTGTGGGAGCGCTGCCTCAGGTTTATTTTGTGAGTTGGGCTTAGCGGTTCAGCCATGACTCTTCCCCTTGACGTGTGCACCTACCATAATTGGGTTCCCTTCGAGCATATGCCGTGACGCACGCGCACCCGGAATCGGGGCGATATTATTTAGCAAGGAAACACGGTCCTAGAAAATTTTGAGGAATTGTATTATTCTATATTAAGCAACCATGCAAGCAGGGTAATCATGCATTCTCTTTTTTTGTTTTCATTTTCTTCTTTTTTTGTGTTTGTTTTGTTGTGTTCTTTTTTGTTTTGTTTTGTTTCTTTTTTTCTTTTTTTTGTTTTTGTTTTTTTGTTTGTTTTTTTTTTGCATAAGAAAATATTACTATTACGTATAAGTGTAGTGGTAGTAAAGGTATTAGGGAAGCAGGCCACGAACGGCTGAAAGGACACTGGGGAAGCGGGCCGTGAAGGCCGAAGTTGATATTGGAAGTAGGCCACAATAGCCAAAAATCGAGGGGAGCGGGCTGCGAGAGCCAAATTATGGGAAGCATGCTGCAGGAGCCGAAGTTGAGAAGCGAGCTACAGAGGCCGAAGTTACGGGAAGCGGGCCGTGAAGGCCGAATTCTGGGAAGCAGGCCGTAAAGGCTGAATTCTGGGAAGCAGGTTGCGAGAGCCAAAGATATTGGAAAGCGGGCTGCAGAAGCCGAAATTGGGAAGCGGGCCGTGAAGGCCAAATTCTGGGAAGTAGGCCGCAAGGGCCGAATTCTGAGAAGCAGGCTGCGAGAGCCAAAGATATTGGGAAGTAGGCTAAAAAGCCAAGGGATATTGGGAGCAGGCTGACAAGCCGAGAGATGTTAGGAGTAGGCTGTAAAGCCGAAAAGATATCGGAGAGGGCGGTGGGACGGGTGGATTAGTCACGACCGTGGGCCTTGGCCAGAATGACTGAGCCAAAGAGCGTCGGGTAGTAGGATACGTGAGCCGAGGAGAAGGGTTTGTGAAGCGACGGGTTCGAAAACCACGTCTGTCTCATGTCACTTTTTTTTCTTCTTCTTTTGTGTGGGTAGACAGGTGCAAAGACCATGCTTGCCTCATGGTCATTTCTTTCTCTTCTTCTCTTCTTTTGTGTGAAGAGGCGGGTTCAAGGACCGTGTTCGCCCCGTGACTGTTCTTTCTCTTCTTCTCTTCTTCTTTCATGGAGAGGCGGGTACAAAGACCGCGTCTGCCTCGTGACTTTCTTTTTTCTTCTCTTCTTCTTTTGTAGAGAGGCAGGTGCAGAGACCATGTTCGCCCCGTGATTGTTCTTTCTCTTCTTCTCTTCTTCTTTTATGGAGAGGCGGGTGTAAAGACCGCTTCTGCCTCGTGACTCTCTTTTTTTTTTCTTCTCTTCTTCTTTTGTAGAGAGGCAGGTGCAGAGACCATGTTCGCCTCGTGACTCTTTCTCTCTTTTTTTTCTTTGTAGAGAGGCAGGTGCAGAGACCGTGTTCGCCTCATGTGCATTCTTTCTTTCCTTCTCTTCTTTTGTGTGATGAGGCGGGCTCGAAGATCACGTCTGCCTCATGTGTCTTCTTTTGGTTCTGCTCTTCTTCTTTTATGTGAAGAGGCGGGTTCAGGGACCACGTCTGCCTCATGTGTCTCTTCTTCCTTTTCTTCTCTTCTTTTGCGTGATGAGGCGGGCTCGAAGACCACGTCTGCCTCATGTGTCCTTTCTTCCTTTTCTTCTTTTCTTTTGTGTGATGCGGCGGGCTCGAAGACCACGTCTGCCTTATGTGTCTTTTCTTCCTTTTCTTCTTTTCTTTTGTGTGATGAGGCGGGCTCGAAGACCACGTCTATCTCATGTGTATTCTTTCTTTCCTTCTTTTCTTTTGTGTGATGAGGCGGGCTTGAAGATTACGTCTGCCTCATGTGTCTTCTTTTGGTTCTGCTCTTCTTCTTTTATGTGAAGAGGCGGGTTCAGGGACCACGTCTGCCTCATGTGTCTCTTCTTCCTTTTCTTCTCTTCTTTTGCGTGATGAGGCGGGCTCAAAGACCACTTCTGCCTCATGTGTCTTCTTTTCCTTTTCTTCTCTTCTTTTGTGTGATGAGGCGGGCTCGAAGACCACGTCTGCCTCGTGCGTGTCTTTTTCTTTACTATGCTCTTTTTTTCTCTTAATGTGCCCCAGGTTGGGGCGTAGCTTCATTTGGTGTGCATCCCCCCTGAGGGGGGTGTGTTTTGCCTCTTCGCTTCTGTGCCCCTAGGCGGGGTGTATTTTTTTTTTGGCTTCTATGTCCCCAGACCAGGGTGTGTTTTCTTAATGCCCCCGAGGCGGGGTGTAGCTCTCTTCAAATGCCCCCATGGTGGGGTATACTCTTCACGGCTTCTATGCCCCCAGGTGGGGTATGTCTCTTCTTCAAATACCCATGAGCCAGGGTGGACTTCTCTTCATATGCCCCTGAGCCGGGGCGTGTTCTTTATAGCTTCTAGGCCCTCGAGGCGAGGTATGTTTCTTCTTCATATGCTCCTGGTACGGGGCGTAGCTCTCTTCAAATGCCCCCGGGACGGGGGTGTATCTTTTGCTTCTTATGCCCCCCCCCCTGAGGCCGGGGTGTGTCTTTTGCTTCTTACGCCCCCCTAAGGCGGGGGTGTATCTCTTTACAGCTTCTGTGCCCTCGAAGCAGGGTATGTTGTTTCTTCAAATTCCGCTTGGGCGGAGTATATCTTTCTTCTCATGCTCCCGGATCGGGATGTATGTCTCTTTGTTTCTGTGCCCCGGGTCGGGGTAGATGCTTCTGCTTCTTATGCGCCAAGGGCGGAGTGTATTTTTGTGCCCCCAGGCTGGGGTAGGTGCTTCTGCTTCTTATGCGCCAAGGGCGGAGTGTGTCTCTTTCTGTGCCCCTAGGTTGGGGTACATTCTTCATGTTTCTTATACCCTTTTCACATGGCGTATTCTCTTGCTTCTTATGTCCTTGGGTCGGGGAGTATGTTTCTTCTTCTGACGCCCCTAGGTCGGGGTATATTCTTTCTTCATGTGCTCCCAGGTTGGGATGTATGTCTCTTTGCTTCTTTACGCCCCCGGGTGGAGGTGTACTCTGTCTCTTTGCTTCCGTGTCCCCCAAGCGGGGTATGTTTCTTCTTCCAATGCCCCTGAGCCGGCGCATATTCTTTATGGCTTCTATGCCCCCCTGGCGGGGTATATTTCTTCTTCAAATATCCCTAAGACGGGATGTATTCTTCTCTTTCTTATGCTCCCGAGGCGGGATGTATCTTCTTCAAATACCCCTAAGTCGGGGCGTGTTCTTTATGGCTTCCATGCCCCCGGCGGGGTATGTTTCTTCTTCAAATACCCCTAGGCCGGGGTGGACTTCTCTTCATATGCCCCTGAGTCGGGGCATGCTCTTTTATAGCTTCTAGGCCCTTGAGGCGAGGTATGCTTCTTCTTCAAATACCCCTAGGCCAGGGCGTATTCTTTACGGCTTCTATGTCCCCTGGCGGGGTATGCTTCTTCTTCAAATACCCCTAGGCCGGGGTGAATTCTTTTCTTCTTTCCAGACACACCGGGGGGAATGTTTGCTTCTTATGCTCCTAAGGTGGGGTGTATTGCTAATTTTGATGCCCCCAAGGTGGGGCGTATTGCTGCTTCTGATGCCCCAGAGCGAGGTATCCCCTTTTTTTTTATATGCCCCCGGCATGGGGTGTATTCCGCTTCTAGTGCCCCCAGAGTGGAGTGTATCGTCGCTTTTGATGCGGGGTGTAGTTCTTGCTTTTTATGCACCCGAGGTGGGGTGAATTCTTCTTCTTTGTTTACGTGCCCCCATATCGGGGTGTATTCCTCTCTTCATATGCTTCCCTAAGCCGGGGGATATGGTGTGTTCTGCTTCAGATGCCTCCCGGGGGGTGATATATGTTACTTCATGGACCCCAAGGCCGGGATGTATTCCTTCTCCGAATGCCCCAAGGTCGGGGCGTATTCTTCTCTTCTTATGCCCCCAAGGCGGGACGTAGCTTCTTCAAATGCCCCTGAGCCGGGGCGTATTCTTTATGGCTTCTATGCCCCCCCCAGGCGGGGTATGTTTCTTCTTCAATTGTCCCTAGGACAGGGTGTATTTTTCTCTTTCTTATGCTCCCGAAGCAGGATGTAACTTCTTCAAAGCCCCCTAAGCCGGGGCATGTGCTTCATGGCTTCTATGCCCCCACTAGCAGGGTGTGTTCCTTCTTCGAATGCCCCCAAGACGGGGGTGGATTCTTCTTCAAATGCCCCGAAGCCGGGGTATAGCTTTGTTGTATGTTGTGCCCCCAAGCCTGGGCGGATTCTCTTCATATGCCCCTAGATCAAGGTGTATATTTTTTTTCCTCTTATGCCCCTACGGCGGGGTATATCTCCTCTTCTTATCCCCCACGGCGGGGTATGTGCATGCTCTCTTCGGGAGTGGTGGCCGTGCTTGGCCTCATTGCTATAAAGCATTCCCCACAGCGGGCAACCATTCACCAAGCTACAATTGTGGCTCGCTGGGTCTTTTAACAACCACTCGGGGGCCGTTTTGTGCCGGATGGAGGCAGCAGGGAGGAGGAACGGGCCGGGTCATTACACCACGGACTCGGAGCCTCCTAGAGTCGGGCAGGATGCCGGGTTTCTTCTTGCTCTTTTGGTCGGCGATGCTGGCCGACTTTTCTTCTTTTCTTCTTTTTTTTTTTTGTCCCTTCTTCTCTTCTTTTTTTTTGTATGATCGACCAGGGTGGAGGTGCAGGAGAGCGCTCACCCCCTCAGGGAGGGGATGAGTGGTTCGCTCCACCGCATCAACCCCACAGTGGTAATCTTTATTCAGCACGGGTCTCGACAGACGTGGTCGTACAACCCTCTCTTGCCAATTCTTTCTCTTCTTTTTTCTTGCTTCTTTCTTTTCTCTTTTTTTTCTTTTCTTCTTTTCTTCTCTTCTTCTTTTCTTCTTTTCTTCTTTTCTTCTTTTCTTCTCTTTCTTCTTGTGGGAAACGGGGGGCTTGATTTCCCCTCCCTTCTCTTCTCTTTCTCTTCTCCTTTTTTTTAATAACAGCCCCCATGATTCCTGGAAGCTGCATATGCTTTGAAGCAGCGTCCTCAAGGCCGCGAAGGCAGCTACATCGAGTCTGGATTTTCTTCCCATAGGGCTGGCGAAGACAGCACCTGCAATTCATCAAAGCAGGCAAACATCGTTTATTAGGGGGCCATGAGGCCCTGAATCCCGGCGAAGAGATGAAGGGTAGTTTAGGTCCCACCGGGCGTGCCAGACTTGTAGACGCACTTTTCGTTCGTCTATTGTTGTTTGTCTATTCGGGAATGGTTGATTCGTCTATTAAGTGCGTGGGCGTGCCAGTCACCGAAGTGACAATTTATTCGGGCTCCGAAGAGCCCATGGTGCGCTCGATCTGACTTCGTCAGACGATTGTGTGGTTCGTGTTGGGACCAAAACCCGCCGTGCCATAAAGGTCACGACGTCATTTACATCCCCCATACGAGGGAACACCCTTGATTAATCGCCGGGATTCAGGGCCTCATGGCCAGAAAATTAATTGCATGGAAAGGCCTATTATGGAGCATTGAAATCCCCGTATGAGGGTGAGAAGAAAGCATTCGCGGTCATGTCGGTCGTGTACTGACCATTTAATGTTCGGACGAATGTCCGGCTCGAGAAAATCACGGTTATCACGGGAAAACCGGAACGCATGTATGCCGAGGTGCGGCAAATTTATTGTTCGGAAGAGCGGAGAACGTTCGGCTAAACCTCGGTCAGAGCGGTCAGAAACCAGTAAATCTGTTGGCCCGGTGCAAGAGCAAGCTGCGACCATACTGCGGTGGGCCCCCCCACGGTCGAAACAAGACTTGCATGAGCGTCATTAATATTTCCGGTGCCAAGGGGCAACGAGGGAATATCCCTTGAATCGGCTGAAAAGCCTTGTGTCTAGGGAAGCGGACGTTCGAAACGTGTCGGTCATTCGGGAGACCGTTTAATATTCAGATAGGTGTCCGGCTTGAGAGTATCATAATCGTCGCAGGAGGACCTGGAACATATGTATGCTGTGATACGGCAAATACATTATTCCGAGACACTGAAAATATTCGGTTAAATCTCGATTAGTGTAGCAGGAAACTAGCGAATTTATTGGCCCAGTGCGAGATCGAGTCGGGACCATACCGGGGGCGTCTCCCGCGGTCCAAACGGGGCTTGCGTGGGCATCATTAATGTTCCCGGTGCCGGAGGGCAACGGGGAAGAGTCCCGGGACTAGATTCCAAAACCCAAAACATGTTCGAAGGAAGCGAGCTATAGGCCGAGGGCATGGGTCAGACAATGACCATAATCGGGACGGACCCGAGATCCAAGCACAGCCCACAAAGGCCTTATTGATATTCCCGTATATAGGGTCCAGGGATGACGGGAGCCGTCTCTTTCTATTCCGATTTCTGTCGGTCACTTGAGGACCACTTGATATTCGGACAAGGGTCCGTATTGAAGGTACGGCGTAGCCAGGCACAACGCCGTATAAATGTATGCCGAGTTCACGGCAATTTCAGTGAAAGAGCGGGAATGAATCCCAATAGGAACGGGTCGGAATTGATGAACTATTGGCCCGGAGCAACGCCGGATTACGACCATGTCGGGATGGGAGCCATTGGCCATGTCGGGCATTCACGGGCCTTTTCATGTTCGGACGCAAGTCCATAATAGAAACGCGGCGAAAATCGAGGTGAACCCGTTCAAATGTCTGCCGCATGCACGGTAATTTTAATGATGGCTCGGAAGGGATCCGGGGCGAGAAACGAATCCGGTCTGATTTGAATGTCGGCCCGAGATTAGGTCGGAGCCTGGCCATGTCGGAATAACTCCCAAGACTTGGGTCCGGCCTGAGAGGGCGGCATTGTTGTTCATCTTGCGTCGGGCCACGGGGAGAGATGGGGTTGCCATGTGGGCCCCGACATCCTTTTTTATTTGGGATTTTCTTAGTTATATGTTCCTCTCTTTCCTCTGCCGTTTATTACTTCTTCATGCATTTCGTCCCGAATGATTTCTCTTCTTTTATTTATTACTATTATCATTATTTTCTTACCCCCTCCTTTTACTATCGTTATCACTGCTACACATTTGGAGTCCTTTAATTAGCATAAGTTTCATTAATTCATTTGCTATTGTTGTTGTTATTATCATGCTATGCATATGTATATATATATACACACATATATAGTGTACCTGCGAAGGGAGATGGGTGTACCGCTGGGGAATGGGGTGTACCGCTGGGTGCAAAGAGGGTGTGCCGCTGGGGGTAACAAGGGTGTACCGCTGAGGGTAATGAGAGTGTACCGCTGGGGCTAAGCAGGGGTGTGCCGCTGGGGGTTAGGATGGGGCGGTAGAGTGTGCCGGCGAAGGGCCAGATGAGTGCACCGTTGAAGGCGCTGAGGGAAGAGTGCCGGCGAAGGGAAGAGTGAGGTAGTGGGAGAGGGATGAAGCTGTACCGGTGAAGGTTATCGGAGTGTGCCGCTAGGGTCACAACAAAGCGCGTCGGTGAAGGTTGGGATCTTCTATTATTTATTTTTAAGGCTTTTCTTTTCTTATTTTATTGATTTTATTAAGTTTGCATGGGTTTCTTCTTTTCTTCTCTTGATTAATTTTCATTCTTTCTTTTGTGAGGGCGGATGTTCAAGTTGTTTAGTTGTCGTTCGATTCGGTCCTCTTTGAATTGATTGCGGTT
Source organism: Amorphophallus konjac (assembly GCA_022559845.1). Classification (NCBI taxonomy): domain Eukaryota; kingdom Viridiplantae; phylum Streptophyta; class Magnoliopsida; order Alismatales; family Araceae; genus Amorphophallus; species Amorphophallus konjac. The sequence continues at coordinate 36,757 of JAHNEJ010000635.1, forward strand.
CCATTTGCTTTGGTTAAGGCATTTCACCGCTGTTCTTTTCGTTTGTTTGTTGCTGTCTTTTATCTTTTAAATGTGTGGCTATTCCATTTGTTTGTTGCTTCCTTTTGTCTTTCAATATGTTATTGTTTCTAACGAAAATTCGGCAGCATCTCCCCTTAACCCGAGCGTAAGGGAGATACAGGGAATGCGCCCACATGGAGTGGCGGAACCCGACAACTGGAGGTGGGCGCCCGAGAGCGGCAACACCTTTATAAACCTCGGAAAACTCGGAGGGAACGGCGAGTGGAAGGCTACTCTAGGACTGGCTGAGGGGGGGGATGCATCGGGCAAGAAGGAAGGGCAAGTGTGCCGTGCCAAGGGGGGCCAAGGGTATGGCAGTGAAGGCCATGAAGGCCGTGCCGAGGAAGGCCCAAAGGGGCGTACCGGCGAGGGCCATCATAGGCGTGCCAGGGAAAGGTAGCCAAGGCCGTGCCGGCGAAGGGTGTTGAAGAGTGCACCGGCAAAGGCCCGATGGGGGTGTGCCGGCGAAGGCTGGTTGGGGCGTGCCGCTGGGGCGCAGTTAGGGTGTGCCGCTGAAGGCGTGACTGGGCGTGCCGTTGGAGGCACAATCAGAGAGGGTGTACCGCTGAGGGCGCCCGGGGGTGAGCGAAGGCAAAAATACCCGGGAGGAAACAAACCCTAACAAAAGGAGAAAGGGAAAGGGGGCGTGAAACACCGAAGGATGCAAACATGGAAGAAATGCTTTAGAAAGACGTCCAAGAAAAAATACTTGCAAGTCTTCTACTTTTATTCTCACGAAAGGAGTGCCCCAAGGGAGCTGATACATGGCGACGGGAAAGAAAACAAGGGGGACAAAGAAAGAAAGGAAGAAGATACAATGGGGTGGAGCATGGACTCCTCCCCTCCCGGACCTCACTCTCTCTCTTCACTCACTCTCCTTCTCTTCCTCTCTTCACACCGGCGGTGGTGGACAGGATAGCAACGGGGGAGCCGGAGCCTCCCCTATCCTTCTTCTCTTCTTCTTCTTCTTCTTCTGCTCTTCGCGCGGACGGCGGTGGACGGAGCAGCGGGAGGGGGAGGCAGAGCCTCCCCTCCTCTTCTTCTTTCTCTTCTTCTCTTCCCTCTTCGCACAGACGGTGACGGTGGCTGGAGCGGCGGGGCCTCTCCCCTCTCTTCCCTCTTCTTCTCCTCTCCTCCTCTTCTTCTCTTCTTCTCTTCTTCTCTTCTCTTCTTCTCTTCTGCATGTATCTGTCTGTGTGTGTATGCCCCTCTGTGTATATGTCTCTCCCTCTCCTCTGTTGTTTGCAGCGAAGAGGGGTTTTATACCCCACACGGTGGAAGCCTCGAAGGCGGGAAGCGTCCGGGGGGTTTAATGGGAGTTGACTCCCTTGTCCTGGGTGACAGGGGGAGTAGGCAGCGTGGCCCAACCCCCGGGTGACACCTCGGACAGCCCACTGCGCGCCAATGATCCATAGGGCATGGGCTTCACGTCGTTTGGCCGTTGAAAACCCTTCACGCTGTGCCGCTGGCGGGCTGAAGAAGTGTGTCGCTGTAAGACACTGTAGGCGTGCCGCTGAAGAGGGCAAAAGGCGTGCCGCTGAAGGCCCAGAGAAGTGTGCCGCTGAAGGGCACAAAGAGCGTGCCGTGGGGGGCCTTCATAGTGTGCCGCTGGGGGCATAAAAAGTGTGCCGTGGAGGGCACTTCAAAGTGTGCCGCTGGGGGCATAAAAAGTGTGTCGTGGAGGGCACTTCAAAGTGTGCCGTGGAGGGCACTTCAAAGTGTGCCGCTGGAGGGCGCCAAAGAGTGTATAGACTTCGGCAAGGCATGGGCTGTACATACTTCACCTAGCTGCAACGTATAGGCTTGCAGGGGCTGATGTATAGACTTCATCGATGTACATACTTTGCGTTGAACTGGTGGATGTACAGATTTCACCAGTGTATAGACTTCGCGTTGAACTGGTGGATGTACAGACTTCACCAGTGTATAGACTTCGTGTTTGCCAGAACTCTGTACGGACTTGCCACACGAGTGTATAGACTTTGCGTTCAAAACAGCCAGCCAATATACAGACTTGGAGCTTGGACGTATAGACTTTGTTTGAGCATTCAGCCAATGTACAGACTTGGGGCTTGGCTGTATAGACTTCGTTTGTTCATTCAGCCAACGTACAGACTTGGGCTGATGGCTGTATAGACTTGGTGCGATGAAGCGTGCTGCAGAAGGGCTGGATGGCCGTGCCGCTGGAGGGCCAAATGGCCGTGCCACTGGGGCGTCTGAAGGGCGTGCCGCTGGGGGCTGTGCCGCTGAAGGGGTTCACGGGAGCGTGCCGCTGGAGCACCCTGGAGGGCGTGCCGCTGAAGGGCTCCAGGGGCGTGCCGCTGAAGGGCTAAATGGGCAGTTTTGAGCCCGTTGTGAGCACGAGTCGTGGCCCGCTTGATTTTCTTTGAGGCCCATGGATTATGAGCTTCCCGGGAATTGGTTTCTCTTTACCGTCGTGACTCCGGGGACGGCTTCACGGCAGTGTGCATATTTGGGGAGTCCGGATGACCAGTCCCTCCGGGGCTTCTTCACTCGGTGCCGTTGTTGATGCTGGGCCGAGCAGGATATCTGAGTGTGCAATTTTTGGTGTCCACAGGTCATCCCCTTGGTCAAGGTGGTGTGGCAGCGACACTCTGGTGGGGAAGCTTCTTGGGAGCGTGACGACGAGATGCGTCAGCAGTTCCCGTACATGTTTGAGTAAGTCTTCCTCTTCTTTCCCCTTGGGTTGTTCTCAATTTCGACGATGAAATTCCTTTAAGGGGGAGGGCTATAATATCCCGGACCTTTCAGATCCTTCTTTTTGGGTCCCGGATCTGGTTTTTCGGAGCGTCCGGCTCCGTTGTGTCCGAAATTTCGTTTTGGACATCTTTCTTGTTCGGATCGGCGCGATCCGGAGTTGTTTCGGAGGCCCGGAAGCGTTCTGCGACTTTTCCACGTGTGTTTTCATATTTCTGGTGTGTGTTTCGGCAATTCCTTCGGAACCTCGCTGCGGGTGAACCGGGTCGTTCACCTAGGCACGAGTGGTACTATTGCGATCGGCGCGTTCCGAGGATTCTGAAAACGTATTTTACTATTTTTTGGTATTTTCTGGATTTTCTATAAATACCCCCTATTTTCTCTCTCTTCCCCACCTTCTCTTTCTTCTTCTTCTTCCTCCTCCGTTTCTCCCCACCGCGGCCCCCCTTTCTCCCTCTCTTCATCCCGTTCGAGAGCGGCGAGCTCCCTTCCGGCTGCGGACGGCGGCGGGGCGACGGCGCGAGGGCGTGGGTGACGGCGAGGTGATCTCGTGGGCGTGCTGTAATATCCCAGACCTTTCGGATCCTTCTTCGTGGGTCCCGGATCTGGTTTTTGGAGTGTCCGGCTCTGTTGTGTCCGAAATTTCGTTTCGGACATCTTTCGTGTTCGGATCGGCGCGATCCGGAGTCATTTCGGAGGCCCGGAGGCGTTCCGCGACTTTTCCGCGTGTGTTTTCCGATTCTCGGTGTGTGTTTCGGCTCTTTCTTTGGAAGCTCGCTGCGGGCGAACCGGGCGGTTCACCCGGGCACGAGTGGTACCGTCGTGATCGGTGCGTTCCGAGGATTCCGGAAATGTATTTTTCTATTTTTCGATATTTTTTTGAAAAATCGGATTTTCTATATATTCCTATTTCTTTTCTTTTTCTTTTCCTCTTTCTCTTTCTTCTTCTTCTTCCTCCTTCCTTCCCCAACCGTGGCCGCCCTCCTCTCTCTCCCATTCGGACGCGGTGAGCCCCTCCCTGGCTGTGGACGATGGCAGGGCGACGGTGCGGACGCGTGGGTGGCGGCGAGGCGAGCTCGTGGGCGTGCAGCGAGCGTGGGAAGCGTGGGGAGGCGAGGTTTCTAAAAGCGCTCTTTGTGGTTTGTGGACGATCCGGCGGAGCATTCGCTCCATTGAGGTAGGGTGACGTTCCTTAGCCTCTTGCTGTTCGTTTCCGTGATTTGTAGGCCGCGGGGAGGCCGAGAGAGGCTTGTTTGAGCGGGTTTGGGGTTTTCCATGACTTGCGGAGAGCTCGCCCGATCTATGGTTTTAGCCCGCTATTTCGTGTTTTGGTGGCTTAGAAGCATGCTAGGGGTCCTTAGGGGTCATTCCCCTTGATTTCCCCCTCTCTGGTGGAGGTATGGGGGCGTGGTTGGAGTTTTTAGGAGTTTCCGTCGTTTTCGGGCGCGGACTGAGAACGCGCTATACTCTAGTAGCGCGTTCTTGATGGTCGCGCTGCCCCGATGGGGCGCGTTCATCGGAGAAGATGAATAGTAGGGCGGTTCTAGTCGCGCTAGGGGTCCCTAGCGTGATCTGCCTTGTCGCGCTAGGGGTCCCTAGCGCGACCTGCCTTGTCGCGCTAGGAGGCCCTAGCGCGATCTTCCCTGTCGCGCTAGGGGGTCCTAGCGCGTTCTTCCTTGTCACGCTAGGGGTCCCTAGCGCGATCTGTCCTGTTGTCGGGTGTTCCTCTTGGGCCGTGTGTGTGTCCTGGACACCCCGTGGAGTTCCGGGACCGTGTCTTTGGGTGTCCGGAGGTTCCGTTTGTCTTGCTCATGCGTTTGGCTGTGGGCGGTGCGTCCATTTCTTCTCCGACCGTGGTCACCGTGCGATGGTGATGGTACGTGGGACGGCCCCCGTACTTCGTCAGGTTCGGACGTTGTTTTCCGTGGTCTTGAGAGTCTACTCCTTCAGTGACCCTCCACTAGTCGTAACCTACCAGTACGAGGTGTTGGTCTCACCTGGGAGTGGTGTACGGGCATTCACCTTTGAGACGGTTTGTGGACCGGTTACCGTAGGCCCCTCGTCGGTAGCCAGAGTCCGGCTACGGGGGAAAACCGGTCAGAGGACCAGACCTAGTGACGCAAGGTCTATGTGTGCACACGTGGTTGGGGGCGGTTGGACCCACGTCGACGGGCGTGACCCCAGCTAGTTACTTGTTTGTGGTTACTTGTTCGGTGTCTGCGCCTCGGGTAGGACCTACCACGTCAGGCGGTTCACCTGCGGCGCGGTGTAAGACGTCAGGGGACGCTATCGGCTGTGCTTCTAGTGGGTGGTACTCCTGTTGAGTACGGAGTGACAGACTGTCAGTCGTGTGTTTCCGACCTTCGGGTTTTGCGGTTCGAATGTTGAGTTTCGATCTCGTACCGTGGCACGTGTGTCGGTTTGCGTGCTGTAGGGCCTGGTTCTGTAGAGTACAGGGCTTTCCTTTCCGAGGTACTTTCCTACCGCTAGTGTAGCGGTTTCTCGTTTTACGAGGTAGGGTTCGAGTGATCCCTACTGAGTCTTGTTCCGAGACTCATTCCCTGCGTGTTTTCACCGTGTTTCAGGTGAGGCGCCACCTTCGGGGAGCGCGTCAAGAGTGCAGCGTGGTGCGGGTGCCCAGAGCTAGTGCCAGAGGTCAGAGCCGGGGTATGTCCCGTGTAGGTGTACTTTTTTTTCTTGTCATTGTACTAGTCGTGGACTACTGTTACTGTTGTTGTTATTTGATTGTGGACCATGTAAAATGTTAATTTATTTCCTGCTTAATATTATAACTGTTTGATTTCTGCAATTATTTGTGATGCTTATGTAGTTTCCACACCATCCTTTTAACCCTTCCGAGTCTTCGGGCTCGTGGGTGGCGGTGCGAGTCTCGGGTTATCGGGCCTTCCCGGTAATCGGATTCTCAGGTCGTTACAGCTGGTATCAGAGCGCGGTTGTGGAATTACATGAGAATCATAGGTAATTGTAGTGGTCCACTAGTCCACAGCGATGATGTACAGGTGACGCTGGCATTGGGCACCGCGTGTTTATTTTGACCTTGTCGTCTCCGTGTTTTCTGTCTTGTGCTTCAGGAGCGAGGATGGCGCCGAGGAGGAGCTCTCACTCTCAGCAGGGGCAGTCGGCTGGTGGTCAGGAGATCCAGCAGGGGGTCTAGGGGGACAAGGAGGAGCATAGCAGAGCGCCACTGGGAGCTACCGAGGCCGCGGCTACTGCGAGGGTTCCGGGGGCCGAGGATTTCTTCCGTGGCATGTACCAGGTTATGTCTCAGCAGTTCGGCGGAGAGGCTGGTGAGGGCTCGTCTGCTAGGGGTGGGCCAGGCCGAGCAGTGAGGGACTTTCTGCAGTTCCATCCACCTTATTTCAGCGGCCAGGCAGACCCTGATGCGGCTCGCGATTGGCTTGATGAGATGGAGCGGGTGTTCAGTTCTGCAAGGAGTGCTGCCGAGGACAGAGTTGTGTTGGCCTACAACCAGTTACAGGGTACGGCTCGGAGGTGGTGGTCTTCCGAGTGGAAGACGTCTTTTCAGCTTCGTCCACTTGAGCAGATCGAGTGGGACGACTTCGTTAGTGCTTTCGAGCGTACGTACTGTCCAGATATTGTTGCCACGCAGCGGATGCGGGAGTTTCTGGAGCTGGTGCAGGGTGACATGTCTGTGTTGCAGTACAGTGCCCGATTTGTCGAGCTAGGTCGGTATGCACCTCACATCATGGAGCATGAGAGAGTGAGGACCACGCAGTTTGTACAGGGCTTGAGGCTGGAGCTGAGGCACCATTTGATCGCGAATGGGGCCACTAATCTAGAGACAGCGTCTCGTGTTGCGGTTTCTTTGGAGATGGATATGCAGAGCACCCGAGGACCGATCAGCCAGGGACAGTCTTTGTCAGGTCGTAGCCATCAGTCGGTTACCCAGCAGCAGGGTTTCTTTCAGTCTGCGTCGGGTGGTTCAGGAGTACCGGCATCGGCAGCTTCGGGGACAGGATCTGCGTCCTTCGGCTCGAAGGTCAAGAAGTTCTTGAAGAAGAGTTTCCGTAAGAAGCACAAGGATCAGGGGCAGGCTTCATCGGGCAGTGTACAACAGCCGATTCCTTTGCAGCGTCAGGGATCAGTGGGTGGATCGCAAGGACCTTGTCCACGGTGTGGTGGGACCCACCCAGGCAGGCAGTGCACGGCTCCGATCATCTGTTTTCGGTGTGACCAGCCAGGGCATATGGCGCGTGACTGTCCTCAGAGACCGCCGCAACAGCATTTTCCTCAGCAGCAGCAGGTTCCCCAGCAGCAGAGGCAACAATAGCAGCATCAGGGACAGTATCCGCTGCTACCTGGGTCAGCCAGCGTGGGAGGCAGGCAGAGGGCTCGAGGCCAGATCATGCACATGACCAGGGCAGAGGCAGTGGCGTCGTAGCTCATGGAAGGTACCGTTCAGATTTTGGGTTGTGCGGCTCGGGTTTTGTTCGACTCTGGCGCGTTTCATTCGTTTATTTCGGAGGATTTTACGTCGAGCGTCGAGGAGCCGGTGACCCAGTTGTCCTGTGATTTGGCAGTGGAGTTGCCTTTGGGTGACTTTATGATCACTCCGTATTGCTTCGATCAGGTTCCGGTTTGGATCGATGGGCGGAGTATGCCAGGCAGGTTGTATGCGTTGCAGCTTCGGGATTACGATGTGATTCTAGGCATGGATTGGCTCGAGACTCATGGAGCGGTGGTGGATTGTGGGATGAAGAGGGTCTACTTCCAGCATCCGAGCAAGCGGACCTTCTATTTCTAAGGTATCCGTTCCACCTCTTCTCGATTCCTTATCTCTACTATTCGAGCCCATCGATTGCTTGATTCTGGTTGTCAGGGTTTTCTCGCGTCCGTGGTGGTGTTTGAACGGATGGAACCGAGTGTCGAGGACATTCCGGTGGTGTGCAAGTTCCCCGACGTTTTTCCCGAGGAATTGCCTGGATTACCTCCCCAGCGGGAGATCGATTTTGTGATCGAGGTTGTGCCTGGTACGGGACCTTTGGCGAAGGCTCCCTACCGTATGGCCCCCGCTAAGTTGAGGGAGTTGAGGGCGCAGTTGCAGGAACTGTTGGCCAAGGGGTATATTCGTCCTAGCTTTTCCCCTTGGGGTAAGCCCGTGTTGTTTGTGAAGAAGAAGGACAGTAGTCTGCGGCTGTGCATTGACTATCGGCAGCTGAATGAAGTGACCATTAAGAACAAGTATCTGTTGCCGCGGATTGATGACTTGTTCGACGAGCTTCAGTCCGCGCGAGTGTTCTCGCGGATTGATTTGCGGTCAGGTTACTATCAGCTGAGAATTCGCGAGTCCGATGTGGAGAAGACTGCGTTCAGTACGAGATACGGACATTATGAGTTTTTGGTGATGCCGTTCGGGCTCACCAATGTCCCAGCAGCCTTCATGGACTTGATGCAGAGGGTGTTTCATCCGTATTTGGACCAGTTCGTGGTCATCTTCGTGGATGACATCCTTGTCTATTCGCAGTCCGCTGAGGAGCACGCGTACCATTTGGGTGTGGTGCTGCAGACGTTGCGAGGTCACCAGTTGTATGCGAAGCTCAGCAAGTGCGAGTTTTGGCTCAGTGAGGTACATTTTCTAGGGCACGTGATTTCTGGTGATGGCATTTCCGTGGACCCCGCCAAGGTCGAGGCAGTAATGCAGTGGCCGAGGCCGAGGTCGGTGACGGAGATCCGGAGTTTCTTGGGACTTGCGGGTTATTATCGCCGGTTTATCCAGGATTTTTCTGGCATTGCGACCCCGATGACTAGACTCACGCGGAAGGATGTGCCTTTCGTCTGGTCTGAGGAGTGTGAGCAGAGCTTCAGGGAACTGAAGAGATTGCTCACCTCGGCTCCGGTGTTGGTTTTGCCTTCTGGATCGGGAGGTTTCGTGGTGTGTATGGATGCTTCCGGTGTTGGATTGGGTGCTGTTTTGATGCAGCATGGTAGAGTGGTGGCTTATGCATCTCGGCAGCTAAAGCCCCACGAGGAAAACTACCCTACCCATGACCTTGAGTTGGCGGCGGTGATCTTCGCGCTGAAGATCTGGAGGCATTATCTGTACGGTGAGAAGTTCAAGGTGTTCACTGACCATCAGAGTTTGAGGTATGTGTTCTCGCAAAAGGACCTAAACCTCAGGCAAAGGCGTTGGATGGAGTTCATGAAGGACTATGACTTCACCCTGTCTTATCAGCTGGGCAGGATGAATGTCGTCGCCGATGTCTTAAGTCGGAAGGTTGCGGTCAGTGCCTTGATGTTGAGGAAGTGGAGGCTCTGGGAACAAGTGCCCGAAATATCTTTCAGGCTCAAGATTCCCCAGGAGCCAGGGTTGGCGGTGCTTGCGAGTCTGACTGTCACTCCTGCTATCCGTCGTCAGGTGACAGAGGCTCAGCATGCGGACCCTGAGTTACCCCGGATTCTTGCGATGGCTGACGTGGAGCTCGACGAGGACAGTGCTGCGAGGTTTCGTGGCAGGTTGTACGTCCCAGTGGAGGAGCATATTCGTCGTGCGGTGCTGCGCGAGGCTCATGGGAGCAGGTACATCGTACACCCGGGTGCGACGAAGATGTATCGGAACTTGCGGAGGCAGTTCTGGTGGCCTGGCATGAAGAGAGATGTTGCCGAATTTGTGGCCAGGTGCCTGATCTGTCAGCAGGTGAAGGCGGAGCATCAGCGACCAGGCGGTACTCTCCAACCCTTGGATGTTCCTGCTTGGAAGTGGGACCATGTGACCACGGATTTTGTGGTGGTGTTGCCGAGGATCCCGACTGGGCAGGACAGTATCTGGTTGCTGGTGGATCGGCTGACGAAGGTGACGCGGCTGTTGCCGGTCAAAGTCAGCTGGAGCGTGTCCAAGCTGGCTCGTCTTTATGTGGAGCGGATCGTGCCGTTGCATGGGATTCCTATTTCGATCGTGTCGGATCGGGATCCACGCTTCACTTCTGGATTCTGGAGGAGTTTCCAGCGAGCTCTTGGCACGGAGTTGGCTTTTAGCTCGGCGTATCATCCTCAGTCAGATGGTCAATCTGAGAGGACCATTCAGTCTTTGGAGGACATGCTGAGATCTTGCTGCCTGGAGTGACAGGGGAGTTGGATTCATCACCTACCGTTGGTGGAGTTTGTCTATAACAACAGCTATCATTCGAGCATCGGCATGGCTCCCTATGAGGCTTTGTACGGGCGTCCTTGTCGGACTCCACTCGATTGGTTCGAGGTGGGTGAGCGTATTTTGGCGGGACTGGAATTGGTGCAGCAGTGTGTGGATGTCATGCACCTGGTTCGTCAGAGCATGTTGGCGGCCCAGAGTCGGCAGAAGAGCTATGCTGACCGTAGGAGGCAGCCCCTCGAGTTCGCCGTGGGCGATCATGTGTTCTTGAGAGTTTCTCCGATGAAGGGGGTGATGCGTTTTGAACGGCGTGGGAAGCTGAGTCCCCGCTATATTGGTCCTTTCGCGATTGTGGAGCGCATCGGTGAGGTTGCTTACCGGTTGCAGTTACCTCCTGAGTTGGTGTCGGTGCATGACGTGTTCCACGTCTCGATGTTGCGGAAGTATATGCCCGATGACTCTCATGTGCTCGAGTTTTCCGTTTGGCCTGAGGTGACTCCAGATCTTTCTCTCCCAGAGTTTCTGATCCGCGTGGAGGATAGGCGAGAGCAACGCCTGCGGAACAAGGTCATTCCCTTGGTGAAGGTCATGTGGCAGCGGCACTCTGGTGGTGAGGCTTCGTGGGAACGTGAGGACGAGATGCGTCAGCAGTTCCCGTATCTGTTTGAGTGAGTCTTCCTCTTCTTTCCCCTTTGGTTGTTCTCAATTTCGAGGACGAAATTCCTTAAGGGGGGAGGGCTGTAATATCCCGAACCTTTCAGATCCTTCTTTGTGGGTCCCAGATCTAGTTTTCGGAGCGTCCGGCTCTGTTGTGTCCAAAATTTCGTTTCGGACATCTTTCGTGTTCGGATCGGCGCGATCCGGAGTCATTTCTGAGGCCCGGAGGCGTTCCGCGGCTTTTCCGCGTGTGTTTTTCGATTTTCGGTGTATGTTTCGGCTCTTTCTTCGGAAGCTCGCTACGGGCGAACTGGGCGGTTCACCCGGGCACGAGTGGTACCGTCACGATCGGTGCGTTCTGAGGATTCCGGAAATGTATTTTTCTATTTTTTGATATTTTTCCGAAAAATCGGATTTTCTATATATTCCTATTTCTTTTCTTTTTCTTTTCCTCTTTCACTTTCTTCTTCTTCTTCCTCCTTCCTTCCCCAACCGTGGCCGCCCTCCTCTCTCCCTCTCTCTCCCATTCGGACGCGGTGAGCCCCTCCCCAGCTGTGGACGGCGGCAGGGCGACGGCGCGGGCGCGTGGGTGGCGGCGAGGCGAGCTCGTGGGCGTGCGGCAAGCGTGGGAAGCGTGGGGAGGTGAGGTTTCTAAAAGCGCTCTTCGTGGTTTGTGGACGATCCGGCGGAGCATTCGCTCCATTGAGGTAGGGTGACGTTCCTTAGCCTCTTGCCGTTCGTTTCTGTGATTTGTAGGCCGCGGGGAGGCCGAGAGAGGCTTGTTTGAGTGGGTTTGGGGTTTTCCATGACTTGGGGAGAGCTCACCCGATCTATGGTTTTAGCCCGCTATTTCATGTTTTGGTGGCTTAGAAGCATGCTAGGGGTCCTTAGGGGTCATTCCCCTTGATTTCCCCCTCTCTGGTGGAGGTATGGGGGCGTGGTTGGAGTTTTTAGGCGTTTCCGCCATTTTCGGGCGCGGACTGAGAACGCGCTATACTCCAGTAGCGCGTTCTTGATGGTCGCGCTGCCCCGATGGGGCGCGTTCATCGGAGAAGATGAACAGTAGGGCGGTTCTGGTCGCGCTAGGGGTCCCTAGCGCGATTTGCCTTGTCGCGCTAGGGGTCCCTAGCGCGATCTTCCCTGTCGCGCTAGGGGGTCCTAGCGCGTTCTTCCTTGTCGCGCTAGGGGTCCCTAGCGCGATCTGTCCTGTTGTCGGGTGTTCCTCTTGGGCCGTGTGTGTGTCCTGGACACCCCGTGGAGTTCCGGGACCGTGTCTTTGGGTGTCCGGAGGTTCCGTTTGCCTTGGTCATGCGTTTGGCTGTGGGCGGTGCGTCCGTTTCTTCTCCGACCGTGGTCACCGTGCGATGGTGATGGTACGTGGGACGGCCCCCGTACTTCGTCAGGTTCGGACGTTGTTTTCCGTGGTCTTGAGAGTCTACTCCTTCAGTGACCCTCCACTAGTCGTAGCCCACCAGTACGAGGTGCTGGTCTCACCTGGGAGTGGTGTACGGGCATTCACCTTTGAGACGGTTTGTGGACCGGTTACCGTAGGCCCCTCGTCGGTAGCCAGAGTCCGGCTACGGGGGAAAACCGGTCAGAGGACCAGACCTAGTGACGCAAGGTCTGTGTGTGCACACGTGGTTGGGGTAGGTTGGACCCACGTCGACGGGCGTGACCCCAGCTAGTTACTTGTTTGTGGTTACTTGTTCGGTGTCTGCGCCTCGGGTAGGACCTACCACGTCAGGCGGTTCACCTGCGGCGCGGTGTAAGACGTCAGGGGACGCTACCGGCTGTGCTTCTAGTGGGTGGTACTCCTGTCGAGTACGGAGTGACAGACTGTCAGTCGTGTGTTTCCGACCTTCGGATTTTGCGGTTCGACCGTTGAGTTTCGGTCTCGTACCGTGGCACGTGTGTCGGTTTGCGTGCTGTAGGGCCTAGTTCTGTAGAGTGCAGGACTTTCCTTTCCGAGGTACTTTCCTACCGCTAGTGTAGTGGTTTCTCGTTTTACGAGGTAGGGTTCGAGTGATCCCTACTGAGTCTTGTTCCGAGACTCATTCCCTGCGTGTTTTCACCGTGTTTCAGGTGAGGCGCCACCTTCGGGGAGCGCGTCAGGAGTGCAACGTGGTGCGGGTGCCCAGAGGTAGTGCCAGAGGTCAGAGCTGGGGTATGCCCCGTGTAGCTGTACTTTTCTTTCTTGTCACTGTACTAGTCGTGGACTACTGTTAATGTTGTTGTTATTTGATTGTGGACCATGTAAAATGTTAATTTATTTCCTACTTAATATTATAACTGTTTAATTTCTGCAATTATTTGTGATGCTTGTGTAGTTTCCACACCATCCTTTTAACCCTTCCGAGTCTTCGGGCTCGTGGGTGGCGGTGCGAGTCTCGGGTTATCGGGCCTTCCCGGTAATCGGATTCTCGGGTCGTTACACGTGCGGTGAGCGTGGGAAGCGGGAAGAGGTGAGGTTTTCTAAAGCGTTCTTCGCGATTCACGGACGATCCGGCGGAGCATTCGCTCCATTGAGGTAGGGTGACGTTCCCTAGCTCCTTGCCGTTCTTTTCCGTGGCTTATAGGCCGTGGGGAGGCCGAGAGGGACTTGATTGAGCATGTTTGGGATTTTTCCATGTTTGGGGAGAGCTCGCCCGATCTATGGATTTGATGCATGATTTCACGTTTTGATGGCCTAGAATCATGCTAGGGGTCCCTAGGGGTCTTCCCCTTTGATTTCCCCCTCTCCGGTGGAGGCATGGGGGCGTGGTTGAAGTTTTTGGGCTTTCCCGCCGTTTTCGCCGTCGGGTGCGTGTGACAGTCCTTCCAGGGACCGTTACATGATGTGACGCGCCTCGAGGGGGCCGTCACATACCCTTTTGTTAGCCTTTGGGGGTTAGGGATTGTGACGGTCCCATGCTAGACCGCCACTTCTATGTGACGCACCCGGGCTGGGCCGTCAAGGGCTTTCCGACCGTTGGTTTTTGACCGTTGGGGGTCTGCGTGTGTAACGCGTCGAGCCGAGCGCGTTACTTCCTGGGTCATCCCAGGTGTGAGGGGCGCGTAACGCGCTGGGCCAAGCGCGTTACATTCGTGTAACGCGCTGGGGCAAGCGCGTTACATCCTGCCCTCGCGCTGGGAGCGTGAGACGCGTGTAACGCGCTGGGCCATGCGCGTTACATTCGTGTAACGCCCTGGACCAGGTGCGTCACTCCCTGCGTTCCTCAGGCCGTGTAACGGCCTGCGTTAGACCTCTAGGTGTGTGGAACGGTCTCGCCTAGACCGTTACAGCCTTGTGACGGTCCCGGGGTGGACCGTCGGGCGTTTGGTTTCCCCGAGAGGGCTGCAACCCTGTTTTTAGTCCGACTGTGGTCGCCGTGCGACGGGGGCCGGTGCGTGGGGTGGTCCCCGTGCGTCATCGGATGCAGGCGTCGTTTTCCGTGGCTTGAGAGTCTACTCCTTCTGTGACCCTCCACTAGTCGTAGCCTGCTTACACGCGTGTGGTCCCACCAGGGAGTGGTGGAGAGGTTACCCTGAGGACGGTTTTAGACTGGTTTCCGTCGGGCCCCTCGTCGTTAGCCAGAGTCTGGCTACGGGGGAAAACCGGTCAGAGGACCAGACCTAGGACGCATGGTCTGTGTGTGCACACGTGGTTGGGGCCGGTTGGACCCACGTCGACGGGCGTGACCCCAGCTAGTCACTTGTTTGTGGTTACTTATGCGGTGTTCGTGCCTTGGGTAGGCACTACCACGTCATGCAGTTCACCTGCGGTGCGGTGTAAGTCGTCAGGGGACGCTACCGGCTGTGCTTCTAGTGGGAGATACTCCTGTAGAGCACGGAGTGTCTGACTGTCAGTCTTGTGACCTCGACCTTCGGGTTTCTCTTTGCCGGGTCGACCGTTGAGCTTCGGTTGTCTCACCGTGGCACGTGTGTCGGTTTACGTGCCGTAGGACCCTTATTTTGTAGAGTGCAGGGCTTTCCTTTCCGAGGTACTCTCCTATCGCTAGCGTAGTGGTTTCCCGTTTTACGAGGTAGGGTTCGAGTGATCCCTACTGAGTCTTGTTCCGAGACTCATTCCCTGCGTGTTTTCACCGTGTTTCAGGCGAGGCGCCGCCCCAGGGGAGCGCGTCTGGGGCGCAGCGTGGTGCGGATGCCCAGAGGTAGTGCCAGAGGTCAGAGCCGGGGTATGTCCCGTGTAGCTGTACTTTCTTTTCTTGTCTCTGTACTAGTTGTGAGCTACTGTTGTTGTTATTTCCTATTGTGGACCATGTAAAGTGTTAATTTATTACCTGCTCAATTCTATAACTGTTTAATTTCTGCAATTACTTGTGATACTTGTGTAGTTTCCACACCATCCTTCTAACCCATTCTGAGTCTTCGGACTCGTGGGTGGCGGTGCGAGTCTCGTGTTATCGGGCCTTCCCGGTAATCGGATTCTCGGGTTGTTGCACAACCGCAGTCCTCGGAGACCCAAGAGCGTAACGCACCTCCCCTGGTGCGTTACCTCACATGTGACGGACCTACCCTAGTCCGTCACACCAGCAGATCTTCGAAGGGCCCGAAAATGACTAACGGATGTAACGGTCTATCGGGGGACCGTCACAGCATGTGACGGTCTCTGGAACGACCGTTACACAAAACCGACGAGCAAAACTGTGGAACGGCCAAATCGGCCCGTTCCACGCCCCATTCACGCCGTAGCGCAGGGGAAACAGACGCACGTGATCATACAACACACCTGGAGCCCAAAAACACCACATGCACGTGTTAAATCGCGAGATCGGGGCGATTTCATCAAATCGACCCAAAATGAGTCATCGGGATTCCCGGACTCCTACCGGCCCCGAATGATGACCGATCGACATGAAACTTACGTGAATGGGATCCAGACATCCCAACGGTCTTTTTGACACTACTAGGCCAAGAATGGTTGTCGTTTTCCGGCGAACCCTGAAAATCTCAAAAACAACGATTTTCCCCAAACCAGCCCGATCTAACCCGTTCTAGCGTCAAATCATGCACAGAAGCTTGAAAAACGTAGAGGACGAGGGGGTGATCCATCTCCCTACCTCCACCGAAGAAATCGCGCATCGAAGCGACTAAACCACGTCGAAAACCGCCAAGAACACGAATGGCGCCTTTCTTGGAATCCACCAAGGGATCGTGCCCGCTACACTCAAATCGCCATCCCATCCCACGTCCCGATCACTCCATCGCATCCTCGCCTCGGCCAGCTCCGCAACGGTGTGCACCCCGTGCCGAGAGACCCTGAAATGAGAGAGAACGAAGAGAGATAGTGAACAATTGAAAATGAGGCATCCGAAAGACATAATAGAGATCCAATAGAGATCCAGGGCATTACAAAAGGGGTCTAAGATATAGTATTATTTATCGATAATTATACGCATCAGATTTCTTTTTTTGAATCCAATGAATAAGTTCACTTAGTTAAAATGAGATAATTATATGATGTTCCATCTGAGTGGGAGCGATAGACGATAGTATTAGACGATGTTCCGTCTAAGTGGGAGCGATAGACGAAAGATGATAGCATTAGATGATGTTCCATCTAAGTGAGAGTGATATACGATATACTATAACATTGGACGATGTTCTGTCTAAGTGGACTGATAGATGATAGACGATAACATTAGATAATGTTCTGTCTAAGTGGAGGCGATAGACGATAGCCGATATGCGATAGATAATATTTCATCTAAAAGGGAGCGATAAGCGATAGACGACAAGCGTTAGGCAATATTCTATCTAAGCTAAAGAGAGGGATAGACGATGGCTATGAAGATTAGACGAAAGACTTGACGTTGGGCTACCGATAGGCAACGGGAGATAGACGGTGCATTGGGAATAGATGGAAGGATTTAGACAAAAAATAGTAAGCGGTTGGATGACATATTTAGACGGAAGGGTCGTCCAATATGGGGACTTAGATGATGGTGAGTAGATGAAAGAAACATGCAATGAATTTGAGGTTTTGCCTAGAGTAGACAATGACTTAGACAATGTTTGGCTCTCAACAGGTGGATATTATACAGAAATGGATGATCGCTCAGATGATGGGTTAGACGATGAAGGGTTTAACAATAAGACTTAAAATTTAAAATCTAGACTACAATTGTAAACAATGTGTACAGTTGACAGTGCGAGATCTTCTAGAGATTTGGGGCATGGAGCCGAAGCCCAGAAGATGTAATGGGGCGTGGAAGACTAGTTAAGAAGTTTTTTTCAGAACTAAATAGAATATCTATTTTATAGAGACCGTCAAATAAAAGGAAAAAATAGTGGTTTGACAGGTGCATGGCAACTCACAAAAGGTGGAAAGAGGTAGGTGGCAAGTGTCCTGCATGCAGACTAAAATTGTAGCAAGTGGCAGGTTTAATTCCATAGGGTACATGGTGTGATATTGGCTTTAGAGTGAGGTCCCCATTTAGACCCTATTTCCCCACCTTTCCCACATGTCGAACCCACCCTTACCTCTTCCAAATCTCCTTAGAGATGTTCTACACTTGGTAAATCTTCTAATGATTTTCAAACCATCGTTTAACCTTCGACTTTATATTTCTTCACTATTATCTGAGATGGGATTTATATTCCCTCTATCTCCTTCACATCTAGAAAGGCTACCTAGACATCCATGACTAGAGGCTGGGAGTGAAAGGCCTGAAGGCCAGTGATCGCGAGATTCCCATTAAGGTAGGATTCCTAGCGAGAATCATGCATGAAACCTTAAACCTATCTTTGTTCGATCTACGTTCTATGTTTACCAACTAGAACTGATCTCACTTTAATGGCCATAATTAAGCCTAAGATCATATTCTAGTATGTCTGCATCTTCCAGTGTGTCTTAAGATGAATCTCTGCGCAAGATAGAACATGTAAGAGTTGAATAAGTTAAGAATGTCCTTGATTAAGACAAGTCCTCGTGTGAAATCACTTCAAGAGATAAGAAAGTGTGCATATAGAGCTTGACTCTTCATGGCATTATGCTCGATTCCATGAGGCTAGATATGTATGGACATAAGGTCCAACCTAGTATAACAATTAAACCAAGCATCTAAAGTTTAACACTTAGCTTGAGCCATATTTTCTTCTATTGGAAATCCACTCAGAATGTGCTAGAGAAGGATTACCCAAGGAAAGAGCTATCCAGAGAAAAGAGTTACTCAAATCATGACCTTTGGAGAGATAATCCAAGGTGAAACTACCCCAAGATGAAGTTGTCATTGCATGTTCACTCCGTTTTTCTGCCTTGATATGTTATGATGTATATTATGATTACTCTGGTTAGCATGATAGAAATATGGGTGCGAACTCCACATATGTATATGTTATAAAGACTGTCGACTATATGCATATTTATGCAAATATGTTGACCCACTCATCGCATGTTGATCGTTCTGTGAAGAGATTATGTCAAATGTAAATCTTCAACCCGTGTATGTTTAAGACAATGAACTCTCCTTTCATTGTTAAGCTTTTGACTGTAAGTCTATGCTACAAGTGTACGATGCATGTTTATGTCCATAAGATCATGTTGTAAGTTTAAGGTTCTACCGTGATATTCCTAGTTGTTGTGTTTACATTATCTGTTTTCATCCTTAGTCTCAACAGCCTTGGACGATAATATGGAACACCCCCATTGTTATTCCACTTGCACCTATCCGATTAACCATTAACGAGATCTTTCTGATCATGGTTTTTGGATCACGTAGACGCATAAATCTGATTTCTGTCGGGTGAATGTGGTGGTGGGGTTAAGAGCCTTAGTAAGTTTTCGTACTCAATTAATTATTTAATTTATTTTTAGGTGATGATATGATAGTAGAGTAGGCGACCGGGGTAACGACACGGCAGTGTGATTTTTGCAAGTGAGCGACCAGTTGTAGTGACTCGCGATGCAGTGAGCAGAGTTATCTAGAGTTGCTTGACTTAATATTTGTCCTAGTTTCCCGAGCTGACTTATATACTCTAACACTTACGAATTAATTATGGATTATGGATGAAAAACAATCATTATTTATTTCTCTTCATAATGTGTAACTTAAGTATAGATGATTTTATATCGTGGATTAATGTTAGATGTCATATTACGGAAGTACTACTACTCTTGATTAAGTCTACATATGTTCCGCACTGTGTGTTTCTGCAATGTAACAAAAGGGGAGGTGACGAGATCACCACGGCAAATATTGGACTCCCCTAAATCACAATAGTCCTTGTTTCAATTTGAAAACTTCCAGCAAGCCGAACTCCCTGTTTAGCAGTGTAGGGGAACGTAGTCGGCAACTCTATTTGGTATATTACAACTTTCATTTGATAATGCGCTTCAATGGAGCAAGTGGGCACAATTAAAACACACACACGGACACACACAAGGGAAAATGACAAAATCTATTTGTTCGTGCACAACAATATGATGACGAGCTTAACCCTGTGGAGGTGGAAAACTTGTGGCTTCTTCGGACTGTCAGATGATATAGAGATTTTGTCGATGAAAATGGATCACATCCCAACCCAGTACAGGATGGTCTGATGTACCGTGTACCAGTCGATTAGTCAGACGACGACTATCTGCACTTATTTTACGCTTGTGGTGTCAGAGTCAAGGGGCCAAAAGTAAAATGAGGGGGGAAATGAAGCACTCTTCATCTCAGTAATATACACTTGATTTCTGTAGAAGAATTACTATGGGAAAGATTGACTCGATTCGTTTTGGGGGAGTCTTATTAGCGCAATCATGCGTTCACTTCATACAATGCTCAAAATCAAATAAACAGCTTTGTTTTTGATGTACAACATTTTGTAAAATATATTTGCATGACACATGCAATGCGATTTTTTCCATAGGTACCCTTTTGTTGCACTAAGCATTACTCTATTTTCCTGGTTCACTCCAGCCCAGGTTTATGCTGGCCAACTCAGGACTCAGAATCTACTAAACCAGAGTCAACCTGTACAACCCAAGTTTTAATCCACATTTCCAAGGAGTACCTCAGGCGCCTACATGCTATGAAAATACATATTCATGGGTGATACAATCAGACACATTACACCCAAAAACATTGATATTCAACTCTTCGCCAAGTTACTTTTTCACTGATAACCGTGACTTTATCGGGATCCTAGTTCTCTGTGCCTAAAAATGCTGTTCATAGAACTAAAATCTTCTGTAAATTATGGTAGTGGTGGTGGTGATTGGTAAGTAAAGGGGAAGGTTCCGGAGTAACTGAGTTTGTTCAGTTTCCATACACAAGAAATTTCAACATGGCGAAACTTGATTTCCTCCAATAGATCTTAGGGGGTGCAACTCAGCTTAAGAGGATAAATGGTGGACATGGGCAGAGCAGTTCTACAATAATGGCAAAATGACTCTCCCACCAACCCTCAAGCTACCCGCCAAAAACTACTCAGCTATTAAGAAAACCTCTGGTACTTCACATGAATGGTAACGCATATAAAAGGAAATGAAAAAAATGTGGCAGTTAGACAAAGGACCAGTTGATCTTTTACATGACAAAAGCAACTAGCTGCCTTTCGAGTGAGAACCATAAGTATGATTCAACATGAAAAAAAATAAATATGAATGACAATGATCTGAAGTTAGTAGCTGCACTCGGTGGTTCAACATTGGCCAAATTCTGTCCCGAGTGAAGTTTTTTTTTCCTTCATTAAAAGACATTTGAGAGGCACCGTGATATCTACTGCACTGTCTTATTGATAAAGTAAGAATCCACTATTCTTCATAACAAAACCTGACGGCCATGAAGAATGCACAGACAGATTACTGGAAGCAGAACAGAAGGTAGCAAATCCAAGAAAAAAAAGGCTTCATAATCAACATATGCCATCTTAACTATAGATTGGAAAAAAAAAACAAGATGTACCTTTACATCCAGGTGTAGATTGCCATCAGAGTTACCATGAAAGAATGAGCTTGCACTAGACACACTCTACAAGGCTATATGAAGATGCTAACAAAATTATCGTAGATTAACTACGTGGAACCTGCATGTATGCCGCATCAGAAATGCATGGGATGTCAGCATAACTGCCTGCAAGTGCACTGCATATACACCGCAATACGCAAAAGAAGAATGCAAAGGAAACGGCCGTCCAGAAATACATCCCAATTTTAACTCCGAAGATGGCAAGAGGCATCCACCGGCTCACGGTCCAAATGATCTGGAGAGCATTCTCAAGAAGCATCCCCATCATGATGTGGTACCGAAGGAAATGAGGCAATTCCTTCTTCCTCACCAACCACAGGAAGGCAACAAAGAAGTACAACATTGAGAACCAGCTTGGCACCTCAAGAACTGGGTTGGTGAGGAAGTCAAAGCGTTCTAGGTAAGGCTGGAGGAAGTATGCAGTCTCCCCATAGTTCCAAGTTTCATGGAGGGGCAAAAAATATGCAAGGCAGGCTGCGGTCCTCCACCACCACTGCGGCTTTTCGTTCTCCAAACTGATTGATGCTTCCTTTGATGCTCTTGGGGCAACTGATGACCTCTTTGACCACCTCAGGCTCCCAGACAATGGGGAGAGCGTGAACCCATAGCTATTATTGTCTCCTTCAGGCAACTGTAGCCTTGAAAATGAGAGGCCGTCATGGGTTGCTCTCATCGGGGAAGTAGAGATAGGTGAAAGGCATAGAGCAGGCCCTCCTGCATTTGAAAAGGACCAGCAGTGACGAGCCCATCAACAACCATGATCATCCAGAAACAATGTTCTGGCCATGCTAGATCTAGAATTACAAAATGACTGATTACACAATCCAATTTGATAGCTATCGAATGACTGATTATACATATCAGCATCTAAAATGTACCAAAGAATTCACAATCTAATCAAATATCCTTGTCTGAGCACAAAGTAACAGAAGAGCATACCTCTCATTCTAAAAGACAAGCCTTGACCCATCAAAGAAGCCTTGGGGAATGCCAGGGAGGGCATCCGGCAATGGGGCGGTCTCAACAGCGGGGTCCTTGCTGACCTCCTTAGACAAGGATTCATAGGGACATAGGTTGCCCCGCAGGCTGTCCCACATCCACTGACTGCCATCTTAATAAACACCACCAACAGCAACAACAGACCAAACAAGCCTCACTCTTCAGTCAGACAGAATAAAGGTTTATATAAAATAACTCTGTTCCTCGAGAGGGGAAAGTAAGAGCCCTCGTTCCGTGTATGTGTGAACAACTTCTAGAACAAGCATAGGTTTAACGTGTCCCCCAAATATGGCCAATAGCAGAAATATGTCCTGCAATAAGATCAGAAACAAGAGGCCATTAAAAAAAACCCCTGGGAAGTCAAGAAATTTGAACTTTCTCAAACACTCGTATCAAACAACCAACGATCCTTCACAGAAGACATGTGAAAGGAAAACCAAAGCCGAAAACTCGTTATTTCACGCGCAGGGCTGATCTTGGGATCGCAATTCATCAACGACAAGCGCGAGACTCGATCACCAAAAGAATCTGGCAAAAAAAAAGGAAAAAACACCCAACAGGGGGCGACGACGTGGGAAACGAACACAAGAATAGGAAAAACAGAATGGCCGTAGCCTTTTGGAAGCCGAGCCTCGCGTTTCGATTCCCCGACACAAACGAAGTGCAAAGGTGACGACTTTGTGAAGAAAAACAAGCGTAGATTACAAACCTTGTATGATCGTAAGAGCGCCGGAAACTGGTTCGGAGATTAACCACGAAAAAAAACAGAAAAACTTGCCGGCCGGGAGAGATAGAAGGGGAAGGGGGAGACATATATAGATAAAAGCACAAATAAGCGCCTACCGGATTACCAGGCCGGGGATGTGGCGGCGGGCGAGCGGTGGCTCCGGCACCGATCACCGCCTTACCCTCTCTATTTCCGCCTCTCTTCTCTCTTCCGACAACCTTCTTCTGGTTAGGAAAAGTAAGATCGCAAGCCGCCTTTTGACAGCCGTCTGATCGACCGACTTAGGATACGTGCGATAACGTAACGGGGGTCGGCGAAACGGCGTTTAAGGAGGATTACTGGAGAGAACCACCTGGGCCAATTTGTCCGTGTGAAAAATCTCATTGGGAGCCCATTTTCACGTGAACTTCCAGGTAAGGATTGTTAAATCCGATTGATACCTAGTCCATTTATCTTTTGTAGCAATGTTTGAAAATAAGATGAGAATATGATTTGTTTTTACAATTTTTTTTAGATTTTTAAGAAGATGTAGTCTTTCAATGATGATGGTTTATTCCCGGAATTTCATTTGAATTTGAATGCTATATTTAAATTATGGATCATTGAGAAGGTATTTTAGAAAAAAGTCATTAAAAAAGAGAAAAAAACTATTTTAAAAGAGTTTTTTGGTTGTATGTTTTCTCCTTTCTCCTTAAAAATTCTCTTCCTACAAAAATTGACTAGGTCATGGATTATTTGAAAACCATTATATCATGCCAGAGATTTTCACCAATTAAAATCTTTTTTTATTTTCAAGTAGATTTTAATTTTCAGATATGAGTGTCTCCATTTACTCGACAATAGAGCCACTATTTTCTATGTCAAATAAAAAGCTCAATAAATTTTATGAAAATTTGAGCCTCCAAGATTGACCATTTTCCAAGATAGTGCATGAGTCTTCCTAAGAATTTAAATTTCAAACTAATTTCAAGTCTAACGTGAATACTGCTACTAAGTGGGCCTTGGCCCATGGTTATTGGCTGCCCATCAGGGCAACCCGAAGAGAGAGGGTGGTGCTTATGCATGGGCACAATGCACTGACTGTCCCATGCATCTAAAGATCTTGGAGATCCTTATTTGGGCCGCATAAGGAAAAGTAAACTTGCCTCACTTGGGCCACCTCTTCTTCCTCCTCCCCTCTGATCTTAGTTGCACAGGCAATGGAAGACCATGGGAAAGGAACCTTTCTTCATTGGACTTTCCTTGTGTAAGTCATCTTCCTCTCATGGGAACCTACTTGTGCTAGTGTAACTTAGACTCCTAATATATCTAATTGGTGAGGGAGGCCAGTCTCATTGGTGTTCTATAAATAAGAGGGCAAGGGAGAGGGGGCGGCCATGCTAGCCGCGCCCAAGAGAGGAGAGAAAGGGAGAGCCGCGCCCTCCTTCTTCCTCTCCTTGCTCCCATCATCGTTGTCGCCCCTAGTGCCACCATTAGTTGCTGTCGGAGCCACAACTTGTTGTCATCACCACTGCCGTTGCGTGCGGCCTTGCTGGGAGCCATCGCGGCTCCCTCCATCCTTGTGTGTGTGCTTGTGAGGGAAGAGAGGAGTAGGCCGTACCCGACCTTGCTCCGTGTGTGTGTGAGAGAGAGGGCCACGACCAACCACTCTCTCCCCCTCGTCGACTTCTCCATCTTCCTCTGTGACGACCCGGAGATCTGGATACCGATATACCGATACCAAGAACTGGGGAAGTCACCCAAGAGGCTGATGAGGCCCCTGAAGGGTTAGTACGTTCACTGAGGAGGCGCACAATGAATTGGGATCACGAGCACACGCGATGAAAAAGATTATAACTAGAAGATTTAAGCGGAAGCAATTCAAAATGACTGAGTAATAGCCAAACTGTACACTAGTCCGGAGTCACAAATATACAAGTCCACTGCACAAAGGAAGTCTAAAAGTACAACTACATGGGGCATACCCCGGTCAAAAGTACCCAAAAAGGGCCTTCGAACTATCGCTGGCACTCTATACACGATCCCCAAAGATGCGGGAACCACCGACGGGAGGCTGCTGCTGCTCACCTGAAAGGAGAAGGAGTGAGTCACAGCCAGACTCAGTAGAGGTCACGTGGATCCCTACCTCACACTAACAAGCAGGCATGCAAATATAAAGCAATTAGAGCATGCATTTAATGCAGCAAACATGTATTGACATAACAACACAGGTATAGCGAAGCTGTAAGGCCTAACTAAATAGTCTAAACAGCTAACTATATGCCAATACAAGTGTATACATTAGCGACTGAAGCTAAATCTACCAGTAGAAAGAATCCCAACTGCTCCAGGTGACAAGGGATCGCAGAAGGTACCCACTAGAAAACAGAGACCAGAACCGTCCACTAACAACTTACACTGCGTCTCAAGGAACTCGCAAGTCAGGCTGACAACAAGCGAGAGGCGTAACGGTACCGAACCAAGAACTAGTCAGAGTAACACTCGTCAGTGTCAGTCCAGGCCTCTGACCACGTGTGCACACACTGACTCCTGCCTAGAGCCAGGCCTCTAGCTAGTTCCCCCCCCCCCTAGGACGCTACGGTAAAGAGCCGGGGGCCCACAGTGACTAGCTTACAAACCACTCAACGGGTACGCCCTTCCACCTTTGCCAGGCGGAGCGACACTGAAAGTCTCAGGGCTAAGTCTAATGGTTATATCACAAGGAAAGAGGAAGTACTCTACCGGGATCTAAAAGTGTGCCATTGCTTATAAAATAACTTAAACATAGCGGTTATGCAACATGAAATGCATTAGAAGATGAACTGACCATCTCGTTGAACGCCAGAGGGTGTAACGGTCTAGCCTAGACCGTTACAGAGTGACGGTCTAGGGCCGTTACAGAGTGTGACGGTCTAGGGTAGGTGCGTTACCTCTCTGTAACGCGCCTACCGGGGACCGTCAGGCTCACCCGAGGCCACTTCCCCACACACAGGGGACAACAGTGCGTAACGCACCAGGGGCAGTGCGTTACATGACTGTAACGCACCCCCTTAGGTCCGTTAGAGGCACCCGAGGGCTATTGTGACGACCCGGAGATCCGGATACCGATAAACCAATACCAAGAACTGGGGAAGCCACCCAAGAGGCTGATGAGGCCCTTGGAAGGTTAGTACGTTCGCCGAGGAGGCGCACAATGAGTTGGAATCACACGCAAGCGCATGTTAATAAAATGGAAAGTCAAAGATTTGTGCGGAAGCAAGTTCAAAATATCAGAGTGATAAACAGTATATACATTAGTCCAGAGTCACAAACGTACAAGTCCACAACACAAACAAAGTCCCAAAAGTACAACTACACGGGGCATACCCTGGTCAAAAGTACCCAAAAAGGACTGTCGAACTAACGCTGGCACTCTACAAGCGATCCCCAAAAACGCGAAACCATCGGCAATGGGAGGCTGCGGCTGCTCACCTGAAAGAAGAAGGAGTGAGTCACATCTAGACTCAGTAGGGGTCACGTGGATCCCTACCTCACACTAACAAGCAGGCATGCAAACATAAAGTAATTAGAGCATGCATTTAATGCAGTAAACATGTCCTGGCATAACTAACACAAGTGTAGCAAAGTTGTAAAGCCTAACTAACAGTCAAAACAGCTAACTGTATGCCAATACAAGTGTATACATTAGCGTCTGAAGCTAAATCTACCAGTAGAAAGAATCTCAACTACTCTAGGTGACAAGAGACCGCAGAAGGCACCCACTAGAAAACAAAGACCAGAAGCGTCCACTGACGACTTACACTGCGTCTCAAGGAACTCGCAAGTCAGGCTGACAACAAGCGAGAGGCGTAACAGTACCGAACCAAGAACTAGTCAGAGTAACACTCGTCAGTGTCAGTCCAGGCCTCTGACCACGTGTGCACACACTGACTCCTGCCTAGAGCCAGGCCTCTAGCTAGTTCCCCCCCCCTAGGACGCTATGGTATAGAGCCGGGGGCCCACGGTGACTCGCTTACAAACCGTTCAACGGGTACGCCCTTCCACCTTTGCCAGGCGGAGCGACACTGAAAGTCTCAGGGCTAAGTCTAGTGGTTCCATCACAAGGAGAGAGGAAGTACTCTATCGGGATCTAAAAGTGCGCCATTGTTTATAAAATAACTTAAACATAGCGATTATGCAACATGAAATGCATTAGAAGATGAACCGACCATCTTTTGGAATGCGAGAGGGTGTGACGGTCTAGCCTGGACCGTTACAGAGTGTGACGGTCTAGGGTAGGTGCGTTACGTCACTGTAACGCGCCTACCGGGGGCCGTCAGACTCACCCGAGGCAACTTCCCCCACCCAAGGGACAGCAGTGCGTAACGCACCAGGGGCAGTGCGTTACATGACTGTAACGCACCCCCTTAGGTGCGTTAGAGGCACCCGAGGCTATTCCATAGAAACAAAGAAGCACAGGGTGTGACGGTCCATGGGAGGGGCGTTACACTGGTGTAACGCACCATCCGAGGCCGTTACACCCACCCGAGGGATATGCTACACACAGGTATCAGAGAAATGTAACGCACCTAGACTGGTGCGTTACAGCGCCCTAACGGCCCTCTCTAGGTCCGTTAGGTGGACCCTCCACCCAGCTACCCAGAGGCTGTGACGCACCCGAGAGGGGCCGTCACACTCACGTAACGCACCGGGACGGGTGCGTTACGCGTGTGACGGTCGCTGGAGTGACCGTCACACGAGCTGGGTTGCGAGTATGTCCGTATTGAAACCGGAACATCCCCCGATCGACCGAAATCGACGGGGCTCGCATTTACAACATGTTCCCTGCTCATGCACACATCCATAGCAACAATTGAATACTAGGAAACATAAAAACAAAGCCCAAGGAGTGATTTTTCATGAATTTGAGCTAAATCACACTAACATGGGGATTTCACCGGAAATGGAGAAAACGGCCGTGCATGGCGGTGCAAGTGGTGTCCAAACGATCCTAGTCAGGTAAGGATTCCATCCCCCTACCTCATTCAAGCCGAAAGTGGACGACCGGCCGCATGCAAGGGCGAAACCTTCACGCTCCTCCTCGCCCCGTCCCGTCTCCTCGGGCCACGATCCGTGCCGAGGTGGGCGTCAACGCGCTCCACTCGTCGCCACGAGTCCAACGGCGCCCTCCACACCGCGATCTGTCGCCGTCTCGCCCGCTTGCCCAGGGAGAGAGAGAGATCGTGAGGAAGAGGGGGAGAGGAAATGGGGAGAGAGAGATCGAGAGGGTGGAGAGGGGGAGTATGGTGGCAACGTGGGGAGGGGAGAAAACAAAAGGTAAAAACATTTTTTTTTTGAAATAAAGCCACCATTTGCAAAAAGAAAAGACCCCCAACTCACCAAAATTAGGGAAATACCCAATAAAGCTCATAAACATATAACTCAATATGAATAAATACCAGAAAATGGCATAAAAATACAGAAAAAATGGCCGAGGTTCGCGGAATAAGTTCTAAACCCGAACCATCAAAGATCCGTTATGACACGGGCCTTACAGTCCCTCCCTCCTAATAAAAATTTTGACCCCGAAATTTAAGAAGGAGAACAGAGAGGAAACTGCAAAGGAATCATACCTCAAGCGAACAAGAAAGGAAAAAGTTGTCTCATCTTCACGCTCCCAAGTAGCGTCGTTGCCCGAGTGACGTTGCCAAACGACCTTAACCAGCGAAATCACCTTATTTCTCAACCGTTGCTCACGACGGCCTTCAATTCTGATGGGATACTCTGGTGTAGACAGGTCGACAGTCACTTCTGGCCAAACAGCATCGTCGAGGACATGAGATGGATCAGAGACATATTTCCTCAACTGGGAGACATGGAATACATCATGAATAGCCTGCATTGCCGCTGGTAGTTGAAGCCGATAAGCCACCTGGCCCACACGCTCCACAATAGGGAATGGACCAGTATACCGCGGACTGAGCTTCCCATGCTTCCCAAATCTGGAAACTCCCTTCATCGGAGATACTTTAACAAACACCATATCTCCAGGTTCAAATTACAGTGGTCGCCTACGCCGATCCGCGTAACTCTTCTGTCGACTCTGAGCTGTCAACATTTTCTGCATGATCAGACGGACCACATCAGCACACTATTGCACCATGTCAGGTCCTGTCAAAAGCCGGTCACTGGCATCAAACCAGTTCAACGGGGTATGGCAAGGACAACCATATAGTGTTTCATAAGGTGCCATGCCGATACTAGAGTGAAAACTATTATTATAAGCAAACTCCACAAGTGGCAAATGCTGACCCCACGAACCCTGCCACTCAAGGCAACACGATCTCAGCATATCTTCAAGAGTCTGAATCGTCCTCTCAGACTGACCATCAGACTGTGGATGATAAGCTGAAGAAAAAGCTAACTCAGTGCCCAAGGCCTTCGGGAAAACGTGGGTCATGATCTGACACAAGTGAGACTGGAACACCATGCAGTGGCACGATCTTTTCAATGTACAGGTCGGCCAATCTCTGCACACTCCAAGTAACTTTAATCGGCAAAAGTCTAGTTGTCTTAGTCAATCTATCAACTAACAGCCAGATTCCATCAAAGTCCTGCGAAGTCCGAGGCAAACCCACCACAAAATCGGTTGTGACATGATCCCATTTCCATTGCGGAACTTCCAACGGCTAAAGCAATCCACCAGACTTTTGGTGTTCGGCTTTCACCTGCTGACAAGTTAAGCACTTGAAAACAAACACAGCCACATCTCGCTTCATGCCTGGCCACCAGAACTGCCTTTTTAGATTCTGATACATCTTGGTAGTGCCGGGGTGAATAGCAAAACAGGATCCGTAAGCCTCGCTCAGAATTGCATTCCTCAACTCTTCAACAGCTGGAACATATAACCGGCCACGGAAACTGACAACCAGCTCATCATCAAATTCAATGTCATGCATCGATATGATGCGGGTCAAATCAGAGTCAGCTTGTTGGGCCTCTCTAATCTGCTGATACAGAGTTGAAGACATGGCCAAACTAGCACACACAGCTGCCACCGGATCAGTCGGAATGTCCACGCTAACCGCCTCACTAGGAAGCTGTTCCCACAATTTCCATTCCTGAAGCAATAACTGACAGACTTGTGCTTTCCTGCTCAGAGCATCGGCCACAACATTCATTTTACCTGGCTGATAGGAGAGTGTAAAGACATAGTCCTTCATATATTCCATCCATCGGCGCTGTCTGAGATTGAGGTCCTTTTGAGAGAACACATACTGTAAACTCTGGTGATCTGTAAAGATCTCAAACTTTTCACCATACAGATAGTGCCTCCAGATTTTCAAAGCAAAGATCACTGCAGCAAGTTCTAAATCATGAGTCGGATAGTTCTCCTCATGTTGTTTCAACTGCCGGGATGCATAAGCAATAACTTTACCATGTTGCATCAATACTGCTCCAAGGCCAACCCAAGAAGCATCTGTGCAGACCACAAATCCGCCCGAGCCAGAAGGTAACACCAGCACTGGAGAAGAAGTGAGTAGCCTTTTCAATTCATTAAAGCTCTGCTCACATTGATCTGACCAGACAAAAGGAACATCTTTACGAGTCAGTCTAGTCATTGGTGCTGCAATCTTCGCAAAGTCTTGGATGAACCTGCGGTAATAACCTACAAGACCCAGAAAACTTCTGATCTCTGTCACTGTCCTCGGTCTCTGCCATTGAAGAACAGCCTCAATTTTAGCTGCATCCACTGCGACTCCATCACCAGAAATCGCGTGGCCTAGAAAATGAATTTCTCGAAGCCAGAACTCACACTTACTGAACTTAGCAAAGAGCTCATGATCCCGCAGAGTCTGCAACACGATCCTCAAATACTGTGTATGTTCTTCCTCAGAAGTCGAATAGACAAGAATATCATCGACAAAGATTACCACAAATCGGTCCAAAAATGGCCGAAACACACGCTGCACTAAGTCCATAAAAGTCACAGGAGCATTGGTCAGCCCAAAAGGCATAACCAAAAACTCGAAGTGACCATACCGCGTGCTGAAAGTAGTCTTTTCAACATCAAATTCCTGGATTCTCAACTGGTAATAACCAGAACGGAGATCGATCCGAGAAAAGACAGAGGCAGACTGTAACTGATCAAACAAATCATCGATCATGGGCAGAGGATACTTGTTTTTGATAGTTACCTGATTCAACTGCCTGTAGTCAATACACAACCTCAGGCTCCCATCTTTCTTCTTCACAAATAGAACAGGAGCACCCCAAGGAGAAAAACTGGGTCGAATATAACCTTTTTCTAGCAACTCAAGCAACTGTGCCCGGAGTTCTTTCAATTCAGCTGGAGCCATCCGATACGGTGCCTTGGCCAAGGGCGCCGTACCCGGAATCAAATCAATTAACATCTCAATCTCTCGTTGTGGAGGTAAGCCCGGTAACTTGTCAGGGAACACATCGGGGAACTCACACACAACAGGAATACTACTGACATCCCGCTGAGGTGACTCAACAGCAACCACTGAAGCTAAGAATCCCGGGCAACCTGCATCAAGCAATCTACGGGCTCGAATAGCAGAAATAATCAAGCGAGAGGAACGGGACCGAATACCTTGAAAATAGAATGCTGGTTTCCCAGGCAGCTGAAAGTATACTTTCTTGGATCTGCAGTCAACCACGACTCCGTAACATTCCAACCAATCCATACCCAGAATAACATCATATTCTGACAACTGCAAAGCATACAGTCTCGCTGGCAACCGACGGTCACTGACCACAACAGGAGACTCCTCGAGACACAACGGGGTGAACATAAAATCTCCAGATGGCAACTCAACCAACAAATCACAAGTGACCTCAATGGTGGGCTCCTCAATACATGCAAGAAAATCCTCAGAAATAAAGGAGTGAGAAGCACCCGAATCAAATAATACGCGAGCTGCATGACCATAAAGCATGATCGTACCTTCCACCAGGTGAGACGCAACAGCCTCCGTGCGAGTAATGTGAGAAACATTCCCTTTTTGCTTCCTGGCTGCTACAGAAGATTGTTGGGAAGACGCCGAGGCTTGAGGATAGAACTGCGGAGGTAGAGGTGGCGGAGGGAGTCTTAATTGAGACTGTTGAGGCTGAACAGATTGAGAGAACTGCACTGGCATCGCCTTCATTGGACAGTCTCGAACAATGTGACCCGGCTGGTCACAACGAAAACAAACCACCGGCAACGAGCATGGCTTGCCCGGGTGGTTACCGCCACACCTTCAACACCGCTTAGGCTGACTGGGCGAGGAACCCTGGCGTTGAGGAAAAGGAGGAGCAGAAGGTTGAACAGCACCAGGAGACGCCTACTGATCAAATTTCTTCTTGGACTTCTTAAACTTGAACTTCTTGCCCTTAGATTTTGAAAAAGAAGCACCACCAGCAGCAGGAAACATAGGGGAAGCTCCTGGAACAGTTGGCTAGTACGTCGGCTGAAACTGCACCGCCTGCTGAACTATCCCAGTCTGAGAAAGCCCCCGAGTCCTTGCTAATTCCAATTCTAGAGCAACAGCTGCCTGGTATGCCGCATCCAAGTCGGTTACCCGAGTTGCAAACAACGGCAAGCTCAACTCCGCTTTCAGCCCTCGCAGAAATTGCTGAGTCTTCATTGATTCATCAGCAAAGATGTGGGGCGCATATCGGCCCAATTCAAAGAACTTCTCTCGGTACTGCAGCACGGTCAGGTCACCTTGCGTCAGCTCCAGAAATTGATACATCTTGGCAAGCTTAAGACAGGCTGGAGTATAGGCACGCTCAAAAGCAGCAACAAACTCCGCCCAGGTAATTTGTCGGAGAGGACGGGAATGGAAAGCAATATCCCACTCCGTAGTCCACCAAGTGCGCGCGGTACCTTGCAGCTGATAGGTCGCCAGCATGACCCTTTCATCATCCGCGCACTCCATCGATTGGAACACACTCACGGTGGCATCAAGCCATGCTCTCGCTGCCTCCGGGTCTGATTGACCCTCAAAAATTGGTGGGTGGAAAAGCAAGAATTCCTTCAACGCTCTGCCACGACCACCAGGCAAATCATCACGTGGGGCAGGACTTACAGGAGCCGACGCAGCTGGGCTAGAAGAGGTGCCACTCACCTCCCGAGGTGCCCGAGCTCTCCGCCAACCACGAGGCAACATCTTGAATCTAAGAAAACACAGAATAATAGGAAATCCATCAATAATCATGAGAAACAACCTAAGCCAGCAATAGACGACACAGTGGACTTGCTATGGACTAGCACGGATTTCAATTCCTTGTACGAGTCCTCAAAATCGCTCTGATACCAACTGTGACGACCCGGAGATCCTGTGGACGCGGGATTTTTCTTCCGTTATATTATTTAATTTTATTTGTTTATTTATTGATTTATTGGCATGCCAGTCACCATGGTGACAATTTTTATTATGCGCTCGACTTGACTTAGTCAGTCGATTGTGAAGTCCGAGTCGGGACCAAAAGTCTGCCATACCATAAAGGCTATGACGTTAATTACGCCCTTCCTAAGAAGGACAACCCTTGATTAAACGCCAAAATAGGAGGCCACTCGGGGCGATAATAAAAGAAAAATAACAATGCGTGATATTGAAGATATTATTATTCTGAGAAGGTAATTGAGCGAACGATAGTTTATCAAATCAGCATGACCCCACCCCTTGTGTAGGTCGTGCTGGGTGGAGATAGGACACCGTCCCCGCAGCGGCGGGGCGGAACTTGGACAGTCATCGGGGACATATCCCCTTTCATGTTCCCCATCCAGCCAAAGGCCTCGCAGTGTTCATATTCCCCGAAAAATCGAGCCAGACGGGAGGTGTATGTTGAGCACTTCCCGGGACTTATCGGGGTTTAAACATCTATCGACGTTTCGACAGCATCTCCCCATAATCTGGATTATGCCCATGGGAGAATAGGCTATCACCCACGAAGTGCCGGGATGAAAGCCGAGAAAAAGGAGGGAGCGAACCTCCCACATTGTACATGTATGCCCTGGGGCAATGTTCGATTCTTCCCTTGTAGGAGCCGGTGACACTCGTGCAGTGGCAGAGCTCACCTTAGCTAAAGGGGTTGCTCATAAACCCGATACGGATCATTGGAAAGTAAGGGAGTCCGACTCACTTTGATTTTATCCTCGGGACAGTTCTGGTGACTCATGGACATCCCTAGGTGGGTTTGATAGAAGTGTTGGAAGCTCATTGGGTGGCGAGACAGCCTCTCGGCACGGATTTGAATGGATATATGAGTTCTCGGCATGAAGACCACCGCACCGAGAAGGGTTCTTTGCAAGGCACCAGTTGGGGCGCCGGGAAGCTGGCGTTAGTGGAGTTCTCGGCGCAGGCAAGCAGGGAAGCCAAGGGGTCTTACGGAGCCAAGGCAGAAGGGTGAAGGTGTTAGGCTCACGGCGCAAGCAAGGAGGCCAAGTAATTAGGGCTCTCGGTTGTAGACACGCCATTCCTGACGTCTCCTGAGTAAATCTCATATTACACTATGATACCCCAAGGCGGCCTTCACATTTTTAATTACTCTGGTGATTTCCTATTTTTATGATTTTTTTTACATTTTTTTGAATTTTTTCGTGAAAAATCATGGAAGTGTCCAGGCGCCTGGACACCTCCATCAATGACCAAAAAAAATAAAAAAAAATCAAAATCATGGAAGTGTCTAGGCGCCTGGACGCCTCCATCAATGACAAAAATATAAAAAAAAATTAAAATCATGGAGGTGTCCACTTGCCTGGACGCCTCCATCAATGCAAAAACAATAAAAATAATATCAATAATCATAAAAAATAAAACAAAAATCAAATAAAAATATATATATTTATGGAGGCGTCCAGGCCCCTGGACGCCTCCATAAAAACAAATATAAAAAATATAAAATGCCCGTTGGCATAAAAGACAAAAAATAAATAAAAAATAGATATTAATGGAGGCGTCCAGGCCCCTGGACACCTCCATAAAAACAAATAAAAAAATTAAAATGCCAGCCCTGGTATAAAAGACAAAAGAAAAATAAAAAATAATATAATTTTGGAGGCGTCCAGGCCCCTGGACGCCTCCATCAACTCTCTCACGGGCGCCGGCCACCGAACGACGGTTTGTCGTGCGTGAAAAATCCAAATTAGAGAGACATCCAGGCCCGTGGACGCGCCCATTTCTGAATCACGAGTCGCCGCTCACAAAATCACGCGTTGTGCCAAACCGCGTGCGGCCGTCGTCGGTTTTCGGTGGACCTGTTTGAGGCGTCCGGGGCCCTGGACGCCTCCACAAAAGTATTCCAAAAAATATATATATAAATAGAATAAAATATTAATTCGGCCCTGATGGAGGTGTCCAGGGTCCTGGACGCCTCCACCCTCCGTAGCTCTATAAATAGAGGCCCACCCCCTCAGTTCTGGAAGAGCTTAGAAGTGATCCGATAGGCTGTCGGAGCCCAGAGGCTACGGAGTCATTTTCTAACCCGTGGGTTCTTTTGTAGGTGGAGGTTCTGCCGGCTTCTCGGGTGCTCACGCTCGCGAGAGGAAGGTTGTCTTCATCCACCGCGCTTCCACGTCGTCCCCACGCTGCCGGAGCTCCGCCGGATTTCACCCTCGGCTCATCCAATAAGCCTTTTCTTCCCCTTTTTCTTCGTAGTTCTTTTGCATTCATCATCTCGCATCCTCTATCCCCCTTCATAAGGGCGCCTCTTCTTTTATACTTCTTGCATCCATCATCTCATTTTCCTCCTACTCGAGTCCGAGAGGGGTTTAAAAGATAACACCAACCAGGTGTGTGTCTTGCCATCATTTCGTTGTTTTTATCGCAATGATTTGAATACTACACCTCCATCTTTCTAATCCACTTGTCGTTTGTTTGTCGCTGTTTTGCAAGGGTAGCCGAGGAAAGCCCTCTCCGTCGGCCGGCCGGAGGGAGAGGAAGAAGCAACCCGCCATCTCCCGCTCTTGAGGTAGGCGCGATTACTTTCTTATTTTGGGGTCTTTCGGCCCCTGGCGATCACATCTTATTTTCGAGGCCGCGGCGAGTCACTTCCCCAATGGCCGTTTAAATTTCCATTCTTATATTCTCTTATACTCTGTTATATTCTGCTCATATTCTCGAGGCCGCGGCGAGTCACTTCCCCAATGACCGTTTAAATTCACGTTCTTATACGTTATATTCTTATCTGTTTGTGTTCTCGAGGCCGTGGCGAGTCACTTCCCCAATGGCCGTTTAAATTCCCGCTCTTTGTATTCTCTCTATATTCTGTCATCTTATTATCTGTTCATATTCTCGAGGTCGCGGCGAGTCACTTCCCCAATGGCCGTTTCAATTCTTGTTATTTAATTTTTGCACCATTCCCGCCCCCCCGAGGCCGCGGCGAGTCACTTCCCGCTATGGCCGTTTAAACCCCATATTTTGCTATATCACACTTGTCCCGCTCGCCCCGCCGGAGCAATCTCCCGTGGTGGCCCCTTCTCTCTCTTCTCTTATTTCTGTGTTGCAGCAAACAAACACCCAAAAGAAAGAAAAGGGGAGGCCGCGCGCGCTCCGCGTCATCTCCGCTCTTCCCGGAACCGCGTGACGTCGCTCACAGATTGGCGATCACGGTGGGACATCTACTGCTTCCTTTCGGCTACCCTTGCAAGTTCGGCACCACCCGTGCCTCTCCACCTTCGCGCCCGCGCGCGCCCCCGTTGTGCTCACGGCAGCACCGTCAGTTTTGATTGGTTCTTTGTTTATTATATGTCTGTTATTTCTGTTGTTTTCCCACTCCATATATCTGTCAGCATTCCATTGCATACATCCATTCCTCTTTTCTATCCTTTTTTTCATTTTTTGAGGATCACCCTTTCCCGGTGAAGGAAGGACTCTCCGTTTGGGAATTCCTCTCAACGGACTAGAATCTCCTACACTGGGACCTCCGTAAGTCCCCCACATCGAAGAATCTCCTCTTCGTTCACTGGGCTGGTTGTACCATTGAAGTTCCCCGGAGTTAGTCATTTCATTCGTGGTGAGACGAGAGACCCTAGCTGACACGGCGGTAAAACAAAAACAAACTAGGGTCCCCATTTTGTGTGAACTTCGGATCTCGCTAAAAATACAAAAAAATCATCAAAATCAAAACACAAAAAAAGACGTAAGGCATTCACTTGTGTGTTAATCTTTGCTGATCATTTGTTGGTGTATGCTATTATGCTCTCGAGAAACATGATGGATGGCTGAATATAATTACAATTGTTTCGTGGCCGATGCCTTCCGTTATGGGTCTCAAATGCGTGACCCAGGTCACGACTCTTACGAGGTCTATAACTCAGACTGGGGCTATCAGCCTGACCCACAGGTTCATCCCATGGACATTGGCCCATCCTATAAGTCCTCATATGGAATACAGGCCACTGTTAGTGGAGCTTCCCCCTCCACTAGTGTTCCCTATGCCTGGGATTTCATGGCTTCTCATGTCGACTCTCTCAGCTCTCAACTTGGAGCCTTACAGGCTGTTATTGAGAGGAAATTTCTTCCTCCTTCCCCTCCTCAAGCCAACCCCCTTCACGCTTTCATGAATAATATTACCAAAATGGAGAAGGATTGGAAGGAGAGAAGAGATGAGTATGGCATCTGGGATATGAGTGAGCAAGAAGTTCTCCCAAGTTTTAACGATCAAGTGGATGCTGTCCACCCACCATTCATTCATTACGCTCATTCATATGGCCCTCCGCTTCCGCATTCATATCCACAAAACCCTTCATGTCAATATACACCATCTCCACTCATCAACGTGCCTCCACCACAGCGTCCACTTGAACTTGATGATCATAAAGAATTGGAAATGGCACATGATGAAATTTATGAAGATTTTGAATATACACCTACTCCGAGTTTTCTTCGTTTCCCTCTTCCACTGCTCCCACAAGAACCCCCTGCTCAGGATGAAGCCACTAGTTCTACCCCTGCTTATGAGTCATCATGGTGTCACGATGACGGGTTTACACCCCAACAACCCGCATCAATGCACCATGAATCACCTTCTACCCTTAACCCCCCACGTACCACCAAAATTCGACGTTTCCTATGTACCAAGCCTTCTACTGTCACCCCTCCAATTGTACAAATAACCCCCACACCATTGGCTTCCACTAAGCATTCCACTAACTCTTGTTCCCAACCAAGTAATCCTCCATCATCTCCACCTAAAACCTCCACTAGCCTTGTAACCCCGAATCCAACCATTCCTATTCCTCCACTCCCCTTACCTAAACCCGAGATTAACCCTAAGCCGGGCCCATTGATTGTTGCACACGAGCCAACCTCGTCTCCTCTCGAGAACAAGGAGAAGCCCGTCGTGTCTCAACCTCCACTTACCCTTCCTATAGCCCCCATCATTGAATCTCCATCACCCGTTGAGCATGCTGTCTCAATCTCACCTCCTTCCACCACCTCTCGGAGTGGGTATCTTTCTAAAAATACATGTGCCAAAGATGATGTTCAAGAATCGGACAAGAAGAATTTGGCCACGGCAATGCCATTCAAGATCCAAGATTTAATTTGCCGAATGCCGATTCGGGTTCTTATGCCGGTCACCTTTGAGAAGGCCGAATTTCCATCTGCACCAATGCCCATCAAGAAGGACCCTCAGGAATTGGTACTGACCAAATCAGGGGCCAAAATAACCACAATCACGTTACTCCTTGGCCAACATGCTTTCAAGGCTCTTATTACCCCTTGTTCGGTCATAGTCCAAATGGCCAATCAAAAGAAGGGGTTCTCCTCATGCATAGTGATGACACATTCTACTGCCGAGGAGATGATGAATTCTATGCTCAGGGGTGGGTCAGGGCAGTTCTTGTTGGAAACTTTTGACATCATGTCTACTCACTACCAACTTCCATGCAAGAGGCGAACGCCTATGTTACCCGGCATATTCACATGTGATATTCCAACGGCCTTGAGCAGTACCCCAAACATGAAGCTCCTTATACCGAGCATCGAACTTCCAATGATAGACACCATTCATCTATCAAGGGAGCTATTTCTAAAGGAGCCAGTTCATGTCAAGATCCCTACTTCACGAGCGAAACTCTCAAATTTTTGTTATGATATTTTGCTAAGAGAGTTACCGTTCATATATGAATGTCCAAAGGGCCTTACTAAAAGTCCATCAAATGAGAACCCATGGGCCCTGACCGCGCTGATTGGACTGGTTGGTCAGAAAAGGACTAGGCCGTCTCTTCATTGGAGAGAGCATGCAGGGCCAAGAGGTCAGGAAGCCATGTTGAAGGTTGAGAGGCCGCACTATGAGAGAGTATTTACCAAGAAGAGGGAAAAGCATAAAGTGAAGCTTAAGGATAATAAATCCCTTGTTGAAGGAGCCCACATCAGTTCATCCACTTCCTATCCCAGTTCATCGCTGCTCATGCTGCTATTCAGCTTCTTTTTATGGGCAGTCCATTGGTTAAGGAGACGCCTTTTGTCACCTAAATCTAAGCCATCAAGCTCCTCTGCTCTAGGGTCCCCGAACCCTCACATTCCTCGTTGTCCGGAGCTTCCGGACCCCTACATTCATCCCTGTCCGGAACCTCCGGACCCCTCCCTATTTAATTCCATGTTTTCATCCATCTCTCACCCCCATCCGGAACCTCCGGATTTCTTATCTTATTCTCCATCTCTCTCAGGGCATCGCGCCCTTCCTTCCCATATCCACCTGGAACCTCCGGGCCTCTCCTTCTTTCGATTTATCCTTTTGTTCTTCCAAGTCATCACGTCCTTCATTCTTTTCACCCCTTTGAATTATCTTTTTACACACCTCCCAGGGCATCGGGTCCCTCATGATCTTCTTCCTCCGGAACCTCCGGATTCATTTCCCCATGATTCTCCTCCTTTACATCCGGACCCTTCGGATCCGCCTCTCTCGATTCATCAATTTCTGATTCCTCCCGATCCCGCTCCCGGGTTCGACCCGGTTCCTTCCACGTTAACTTCCTCGGGCACCTGCCCGTTCTCACACTGTTTCCGAGGCTTTAGTCCTCACTGATTTCTTTGATTTCTTCTCATCCTGTAAATTCTTCTAGGTATCTTTCACCTAAATCTTGTTTTATCCCCCACTTATTTAAAATAAACCGCCCTAGTTGGAGGATTGTTGTATAGGAGGAGCCTTACTGGTATTTTGCTAAGATGTCTTGGTGACGATGAGGTTTGGAAATGTGTAGAAGAGACGCACTCGGGTGTGTGCGGTGGCCACGTGAATAGTCAGATGCTCGCCAAGAAGATCATTCGGCAAGGCTTTTATTGGCCCACTATGGAAGAAGATTGTGCTGTCTATGTCCGTAGGTGTGTCAAGTGTCAACTTCACGCCGATAAAATCCATTCACCATCTTCCTCACTTCATCCAATATCCTCCCCATGGCCTTTCTCCATGTGGGCATTCGACGTCATTGGTCCCCTAGGTGATCCCAATTCCCTCACCAAGCAGAAATCTTTCATCCTTACTGCGACGGAATATTTCACCAAATGGGCCGAAGCCGAAGCTTACGCGAAAATCAAGGCGTCAACAATCTGCAAGTTCATCATGAAGAACATTCTCGCCAGATTCGGCATCCCAAGCACAATCGTCACCGACAATGGGCCACAATTCATTTCTCAGGACCTACAGGACCTCTGCAAAAGGTACGCAATTGCATTGCATCATTCATCGCCATATTACCCACAAGGTAACGGCCAAGCGGAGGCCACCAATAAAACATTGCTCAAAATCATCAAAAAAACCTGCGAGTCTAGTAAGTTTTCGGACTGGCCAAAAAAGCTTATCGAAGCTCTATGGGCCTATCGCACTTCAATCCGTACCCCCACCGGGCAGACTCCATTTGCCCTTACTTATGGTATGGAAGCGGTAGTCCCATACGAGACTCTGATCCCTTCTCTCAGGGTACAATTGGACGAGGACTTTCCCCTCGACGATCGTCTTAATTCACTCCTCGCCCAGTTGGAACTCTTGGATGAGAAGCGACTGGCCGCTGCCGAACACGCGCGTGTGTATCAAAATAGACTCGCTCGCTTTTACCAAAAGAAAGTCGTTGAGAGAAAATTCAAAGTCGGTGAGATGGTCGTAAAAAGAATTTTTGTCAAACCTGGAGGGCCGCGTTCTAAGCTCCAACCCAATTGGGAAGGACCATTTGTAATTCAAGCCGTGTACCCTGGCAATGCCTACAAACTAATCAACGCCGAAGGGACCGAGTTATCCCACCCTTGGAATGGGCTTTATCTTAAGAAATACTACCCTTAGCACAAACAAACAATAAAAATGATGAAAAGATAAAAAACATCAAAAATAAAGAAATACTGAAAACCACTAAAAATATGGAAAATTCAAAACGCCGATGCCTGGCAGTCACCATGTAGTTAAGTCCCTGCATCTAACCTTCATGTTAGGATAGGGCCCATTAAGGCTTGGTAGGCACCGGGTCTTGGTTTGCCAGAACCGTGGAGATCCCTGTCCGGCCACGTCGGCCTATGCTCGCTCGAAGGAAGCTAACATGTGCTCACTTATGTATTTTATTCAAAAAAATCGGTAGCATCACCTACGGTGGGGCTCCACCCAGAAGATCTCCGGAAGCTGTAATCTTTATTCTTTTCTCTTCGACCAAATGAGACAGTCGGCACCCTTAAAACGCTGAGCATGAGAAACCGAAACTCAAACCCCAAAGGCAAGAGTAGGACCCATTTCCTCGAGCATCGATCAGAGCACGAGAAGAGGGCAGTGTCCCCGCAGGCATACGAAGAGGGAGCCCACAAACGTCTAACGACTATATCTCCCTCACAAAAAGAAATACAAAATCAAAATCAAGAGAAAAGCCTGGTCGTGACCGTGCCTGGTGCGATAAACGAAACCCCTCAAAGCAAAAGTCTGAATCCACAAAGGGGGGCCGTGGAATGTAAATGCTCGAGATTTGGTCCGAAGTTGTCCGAAAGAAAAGAGTTAATGGCCCCTTATTCGCTCGTCGGGTTAACGGCTTTGCCGGTCCTCTCAGGAGGTTTATCCCCTACACTCTTCCTTCTCCCTCTAAAGATGAAGGTTCGATGGAGTTTCTGAAAGGTGAAAACTACCCAGGGTCTGCGACCTTATTTTAATATACACATTCGGTTGCCTACTTTGAAAAGCAAAAGCTATCGCTACGAAGGAGTCTCTGTGTTTCTAGCTGGTCAAGACCCCTGTTTACCACCTTGATGTCTTCTTGTTTAACCTCGGGCTTAGGCCAATGCAAGCGCGTCACCTATGGGTGCGACGGCGTCTGATTCCGGGTCAGCGTCGCGCGGTTGGTCGTTAGGGTTCCAGGGTGTTCCATCATATACCATCTAGAGTTGTGAGGAAATAGACCCGGGTCGGGCAAATCATTTACCTCAAACACCTTTTGGGTGAATCCCTGTGGTCGGAAGCGACTGGGAGCCTAAGCATGGCATGACGGTATTGTCATCAGGATAAGTCTTAGCCGGCGGGATCATCATTCGAGGGGTCTAGAGGCCCAAATCAACCTAGATATGCACTTAGGATACCTGGGAGGTTAGTAAGAAACCCCTGTTCTCACGAAGGTCAGGTGCCATTTGGGTGCTTGCCGGGCGTTAGCAATAAAAAAAAATCGAAATGATAAAAGCAAAAAAAATGGAAAAGAGAAAATGCACATATTTGCAAACAAAAAAAATCTTTTTATGATAAAACAAAAAAAATATCAAATATAAAAAAGAAAACAAATCAATTTTGCATGATTACATTTGCGTGCAGCATCTCACTTTTAATACCGCTTGCATTCGTGTGCTTGCCTGTCGCATTTATCACCGCATCTTTCCCTTGCCTTCGTTAAAAAAAAAAAAGGGCTTGGCCCCTTGACCAGTTATCAAGGACAGTCACAGTGACCATTTGCTTATTGAGCAAGGGGCCAAGTCAGAACAGAAATTCTGATTTGTTTGTTTCAGTGATGTGTGCAGGGATTCAGGCAACAGAAGCATATGTGAAAAACAAACAAACCGAACCTTGTGTTTTATTCCCAAAACCAAAAAAATTACATCAAGTTCCGCCCTCTCTCTCTGCATTATTCGTCCCACTACTCTCCGGACAAAACACTCTCAAAGGTGCTACCCAACTACGAAAAGCGGTACTCCTACCGCTCTGTACTCCTCTTCCTATTCCCGCATCCCGGCGTTGATCTACGGAAGCAGTAGAGAAGCTACCAACACGAAAGCCACGCTCTCGTGCTCTTCGGTAGCGCTCCTCACCATCTCTCAGCCACTGTTCAGCAAGGCCAAGGCTGATTCGGAGTTCGAATAGTTGGGCCTCCATGGCCCTTCGTTCCTCCCTTTCAGTCAATCTGTTGGCTCTCTCTCTCTCCGCGTCTCTTTCTCTCTCTGCCCGTTCTCTCTCACGGTCTTCCCTCTCCAACTGGAGAGTGATCCTCAGTTCCACGGCATCCCTAGAGGAGTCGTCATCAGGATGACGCCGCAGTTCCCTCTCCAGTTCTGCTATCCTAGCCTCCTTCTGCGCAGCTTGGGCAAGCGCTCCTTCCGTCTCCTTTTCCTGCCAAATGTACCATCTCAGATACGCGATAAGGCGTAAACCAAGAGAACTCAACACTGAAACTTTTACCTGTATACAGAGCATCCCTTCTGCCTCCGCAGCACGCTGCGTGGCGTGAGCAAGTTGCTCATGAAGCAAGTCAAGTTCTGAGGTGGGAATCCACAAGCTGGAAGAGGCACCACCCACTCCCATCGCTGGGGAAGCCGCGCCAATCTGGGCATGCTACGACCGCGTGAATTAGCAGCCAACATCTGGAATCTGGGGTTTTAATTAGGAACGTATTGTACACCTACCAAGGCGCTCGTAGCTCCGCGGGCATCGCCCGACTGTTGTTCCATCTCTGCCAAGCGAGTTCGTAAATTCGCTATCATGGCATCCCGGACATCCTGCAGCCATACGAGTCAGCATTTTCACCAGAAAACCAAAAAAAGGAGAAAGAAGAAAAGAGAAAAAGGGGAAACCTACCTCCGCAAGTCCCCGGGGTTGGAGCCGCTCTGCGTACTTTGTCCTATATAGACGCAAGTAGTCCTCGCTATCCCGCGCCTGTGATTCTACAATCGTGCCACCCAGTTGCCAGTCCTCATACTGTTCGGGGAATCGCACGCGCCAGTCAATGCAGGTCGCCGGTCCTCGCGTCTTTCTCCCGACACGAGGTGGCGCAGCCGTATCCACCCATTCTTGAGCCAGTCCTAAAGTCCTCATAACTAATCATAGCCGAAGCGGCTCGATTTCATTCAGGCAGTGCATCCACAGTTCCCGTCTGAACCGGGCACGACTTGCTAGAACCCACGGCTGGTTGGCATCGACCATGTCTGAGTAGGGACTCCAGTTTACCATCGCTGCAGGGAACTCCTGTAGCTCCCGCCTTAGCACCATCAGTTGGTAGGTTAGGGGTGCCGCACTCATGATGGGTTCCCACCGCCTGGCTAGCGGCACCATCGCAGGTCGCCAATGCCGAGCTCTCCCCATAGGGAGGTAATAATAGCTCCACAGCTGCTCGGCGCAGGCCATCAGAACTTTGCAAAAAACACAAAAAAATACAAAACAAGCAAAACCAAAAAATACCTGGATGAATGGTGTGAAACCACTCACAGTCATCTCACGATCCGTTTCTTGGAATAGGCCTGCAAACAAGTGTGCCAGCATGGCGGCTCCCCAGGCATAATACCCTACTCTTTCAAGGTCTGACAGCAGCTCCAGGAAGCAACATTGGATACCGTCCCCTTTCGAGCTCAGTACCAATCTCCCCAAAAGGAAGAGGAGAAATCTCCTCAAATCTATGTTGCATCTTTCCCAGTCGCCGAAATCTGTGCAGTACACGGCACGGCATCCTATTTCCATCCTTTCCATGAACTCTTCTGAGGATTCATCGTCCCGCCGACGAGTGTCGGTGAGCCCTAATGCATCCATCAGGGACGCCCTAGCTACCGACCTATTTTTCCGACCATCTAGGTCCAAACCCAGTAACTTCTGGGCACCTTCTCTGTAGTCCGCGTAAGTGACTCCGGTCACTGCCT
This sequence comes from Amorphophallus konjac, assembly GCA_022559845.1. Taxonomy (NCBI): domain Eukaryota; kingdom Viridiplantae; phylum Streptophyta; class Magnoliopsida; order Alismatales; family Araceae; genus Amorphophallus; species Amorphophallus konjac. The sequence goes on from JAHNEJ010000635.1 coordinate 81,049, forward strand.
CGCCCTCTACCTTCAGGCTTGTGATCCGGACCACATCCTCCAAGCTGGGCACCATGTGCCCCCAGGGCATCAGGAATGCCCGACTCACTGGGTCCCATCTCTCACACAAGGCTTGGATCAGGACTAGGTCGAGCTGGATCGGCTCGATCCGAAGGAAGGTACCAAATCCCATCACGTCTAGCCTCGCCTTCTGAAAATCTGGGAGGCCCCTGTACGCTGCTACTACCAACTCCCATAAGATTTGTGATTTCATCACAACCTACACATACAAGGAATGGGGGTGAGGTTTGGTCGGAAGAAAGGAAGAAAGAATGAGAAAAGGGCAAGAAAACTTGGCTTACAAGTTGAGATTGGGCCCTTTCGCTGAAGTGCCCTTCAAGGTCTGAAAGCCTCCTGGAACTACTACCACTGGACCTGCTTCTCTTCGAGGAATGGGAAGATTCGCCCTCCATCCAACTCTCAGAATTTTGAACTCCTCCTCTCCCGTAAGAAATTGTGCTCCTCGAGTTAGCTCTCGATATACCTGGGAGGATAAAAGGGACAAGAATTTATAGAAATGGAAGGAGTGCGGGCCAAGATTGCCTCCATCACCTGTCAATAATAGCCCTCGCAATGAGGCACCGGCCAAGCGGTCCCATGTGTCGCTTCACCGCTCGCACAGGGTGATTGACTGGACGAAGAATAGGACGAATAGCCCCTATGATTGTCTAGGGATACCCTATCATGATTTGGAGGACGTCCGCAAAATTTGACACAACATTCGGGAAAAGAAACTAGGGCCGTCATTATTGACTTCGACGGCAGTTTCCCGTCGAAAATGGTCACAACAAGACGCGATTCTCCGCTCGAGGCGGAGTCTCGACAGACCTATCACATGGGAACAGTGCAAAGGAGAAGAAGTGTAGGGAAGAAGGAACGCACAAAAGAACAAATAAACAGCAGAAAATCAAATCACTCCATTCATAATTCTACATAAGCTGTCACAAACACTACAATCATAGAGAGGTGGCGGGTCCACTAGCTCGCCAATCCTCACCATCACTCATCTCTCTGGGCACTCTCCTCCTCTCCCCCGAGGTGAGGGTCCCTCAGAAGCCTCCGGGATCCCCGTGCAGTAGCACCTGCCTCGCCTCTGGGCGCCTGCTCCGCAGCAGTGACTCGCTGCTCCTCCCCTGGCGTGGCAAAGAAGCCACTGGCGGCAAAGCGACCGGACTGGCGGAGTCGCTCCCCGAACTCTCGCGCTCTCTCGTAGCGCATCTCCATCCCTCCTAGCCTCTGCACGACGGCCTGAAGGTCCAGCTGGAGCTCCCTCACTTGGGCCTCCAAGGCCCTCCTCTCGGTCAGATCCCGCTGTCGCTCGGACCTTCTCTCGGCTTTCTCTCTCTCTACCTCTCTCCTCATCATCTACAGAAGAACCCTTAACTCCAGGATGTCTGGAGAAGGTCTCTCCTCACCGCGATGCCGCAGCTCCGCTACAGTCACCACCCAGGCATCACGCTCCTCTTCCGCCCGGGTCGCGCGGGCCACCGCACCGGCAAGTTGCTCCCGGAGGGAGGCAATCTCGAGAAAAGGGGCCGAGGAACTGGAAGATCCGCCAGCCACTCCCATCGTCGCTGTCTGCTGGGCACGCTGGAACAAAATAAACAACGGCCGTCAGTGAAACTCCAAAATCTGAAGTTAAAAGTGCGGCACATAACTTACCAGGAGCGACAACTCATGTTGAGCGACGGCCAGCTGCCGCCTAGTCTCTGACAGTTGGGCGCGCGAGCCGCCGATGCCACGCGTGTCTCCAGCTTGGGGAAGCCCCGCGTAGCTCTCTCTCTGCCGCCGCAGGAAGTCGGCACTGATCTGCACCAGTATACCCCCTTGCTGTCCAGGGAGACGTACGGGCCACTCCTCGAGCCTCGCCTTGCCGCGACACTCCCTCCTGACGCGGCTCGGCTCATCTGCACTCGCCTACTCATCGGCCAAACCCGGGATTCTTGCCGTACCCTGCATCAAAAGAGGTCCCACATCAGTCAAAAAGAACGCGTCCCCTGTCTAGGACGCGTCCATCATTTAAGTGCAACAGTCGCCGAACCCTTTCCCCCCTCGCACGGCTTGCTTCAAAACTCAAAATGGATCAAAGAGGGGGAAAACCAAGCACTCACCGAGCCGTGTTCACCTCCTCCCGCGCCATTAGGCCCCTCGGGTCCCTCGGGGGCCCGAAGCGGCCCTTCCTCCTCCATGGAAGCCGTTCCGTGCTCTGGCGCGTCCCTCCTCAGGCGAGGGGTCCCGCGTCCCTCTCCACCTTCGCCGTGGTCCAGACCGCCGAACTCCATTCGATCGAGGGGAAGAAGACAAAGACGGGCGAGCGAGTTTCGGCGGAAGGCGGGCTCGTTTGTGGGTAAGGCACGGGAGAAGAAAGGCCACCCGTCGCTTTAAATTTGAATTCGAGGATTAAGACGCGTCCTCGCGCCTGGACGCCCCCAAAATAAAAAATAAAAAAAATTAAAAAATTAGGGGCGTCCAAGACCCAGGACGCCCCCAAAAATAATAATAATAATAATAATTTCAAAACAAAAAAATAAAAACTTAGGGGCGTCCAGGACCCTGGACGCCCCCATAATAAAAATTTCAAAAAAAATATAATAAAAGAAAAAAAAGATAAGAGTATGTATATAATCCAAACAAAAGAAGAAAACACAAAGAAAAAGAAAAACCACAAAAAAAGATAATAATAATTAAGGGGACGGGAGTCCAAAACATCCAAATGTCAGATTTTATTCCATCAGAAAAGTAGAATGAGCTACATCAGAGGCTTAGGCGCCTTAGGCCTTAACTTCTCCAGTTCGGTCACATAAGCTCTCCACAGCTCGCATTCTTCCCCCACATGCGCTAAGGCCTTTCCCGCAATACTTGTCTTCCAGGGTGCTTTGACGGCCTTCGCTTCCCTCGCATCCGCCTCCGTGCCCAACTCCCTCTTCTTCAAAGGAACGATGCCAGTCGATATTAGGAATGAATGGCGTGGAATGCCGACCTGGAGGCAGCATCGATGCGCGTTATAAAGGACGAACTCGGTTGCACCGATCAGTTGGAGATCAACTTCAGGAGAAGGCCTCATGAGGAGATCAAGCGAAAGCAAACATGCCGGTGCGCAAGTAAAGAAGTCTTGTGTCACGGTGCGGAAGTGAGACCGCCAGTCTTCACGTTTCTTCAGCCACGGAACGCGGTTCACTACAGTACCACCGAAGCCTAACACGTCGGCTATGTGATGAAGAGGGCTTTGTTGGAAGAGCTTCGAAGCAGTTGGCATTCCCTCACAGTGGTCGAATTTAAAGTGCAAATCAAGCCAGCAATTCAAGACAAGTGCGCAACCAAAAGGAGGCTTACCCATGCTCGAGGCAGTAAGGCCACTATATAGGTAGGCAAGGACAGCGGGTCCCACCCTCTTTCCACGCCAGATCCCGCAGATAGCACTCAGTTGGTCTTCCTCCACCATGTTGTCGGTATAAGGAAACAAGAGAGCACCCGCCAGACAAATGGTGAACCCTTTCATGATTCCCTCCAAATAGTCATCGTCTGGTAACCCTCTCAGGGCCTCAATGACCCATTCCGCGAGCTTTTGCAAATCAATTCCCTTTTGAGTACGAACCTTTCGGGCTGCGTCGGGCGGCATGAAACTTCCAAGGACGCTTTCGGAAGTCCCCCGTGTCAGCATCCACATAGCCTTCACCTTCCCGTCACTCTTGAATTTCTTCAATCCGAGCAGAAGTTCCACCTCCTCGAGGAGGATGGTCACCTCGAAGGTCGGGAAGATAAAAGTGTAGGTCTGGGGATGCCAGATCTCCACTAGTGCGCCCATAGCCGCCCAGTCCATACGAATCTTCTCGTAATGTTTGGCGTGAATAAGGAGCCCCTGCAGATGCCACTTCGAGAGTATGACCCTCATGCCAATGGAGATGTTGGAAGTTAGCTTTGAAAGCCATGGCAGTTTGGAAAACTTCCTCGGGCCTGGGAAGAGTGGATATGGCTGGAAGAGAAAAGAAAGAAGAAAGGAAGGAAGTAAGAAGAAAGTTCACGTGGAGAAATTTGAAATGAATCAGCTTACCATATGCGACATGATCGTCCCACTCAGATGACCCTCGAGGTCGGAGAGTCGCCTGATCTCGCTGCTAGGCCTGCTCCTCTTCATAACGCGGGAAGACTCTCCCTCCATCCTGAAATCTCTAGATTCTCCTCTCCTTCCTCTCCTGAGCTTCCAAAACCCACCTTGGTGCATTTGAATGAACTAGCCTAAGGGGAGTTCTTATAGGAAGGGTAGGGTGCTACAGGACAGAACATGTCACATCAACGGTCAATGTCAGGATTTTGACTAGATCTCCTTTCTATTGTGGTGCGATTCTGTTACGATTCTGTTACTTTCTGATGTTATTAATCCATGCTGGCCTGTGCAGGTTTTACTAACGGACGTCTTTGTCCTATCTCCTGTCCCACCTTTCAATGGTTGGTCCCACCATGTCATGCATCATAGTATATGATACTTACGCTACTAGAACATGTCAAGGACCTTGCGGCCCGAACGAATCTGAGATCTGAGTTCCCCTTCAACAAAAACGGTGATGATCCCAGAGGAATTTGGATTGTACGGATAAACCGTTAATTTGTGGTAGCATGGGGACGTCGGTTCCATTCAGAGAGTTGGTGCGTGGATAAACGGGCCCCAGCCCAGTACCAGCTCACCGGATCGGTATCCTGACCCGTTCTTAACAAGTTGACAATATTATCCTTGGCTATTTTCTATTTTAGTTTGTTTTAAATTTTTCTTTAAACCCAGCATGCATTCATATAGGACTTTGAATTTATTGCGGAAGATCATTCGAGTGATTCTATTGTGAAAGCCGTTGTACTCCAATTCTTACAAATATGAGATATTCCATTCCGAATGAAATACTGAGTTTCCTTGAAGCGGCCCTACGCTGCTCTTCCAAAGGAGACCCTTGTTTGGACAGACCCTCAGATATTCCTTTACTTTTTACCTTGTTTGACCCACCTTGGCCGCAGCACTTCCACATTGGCTGGTAACCGCTCACCAAAGGTGAAACCTGTGGGTTTATGACCCAGGTACTTCCACACCGAGAAGTTGGTCTCCTTTATTTTTCGTGCATGAGCACACATCTCACCCTCCCTTATTTGATCTTCGTCCAAGCAATCGTCAATATTTGAAAGACCTTCTTCAAGGTCGCCTCATTGAAACTTCAGGAAAGATTCCAAACAGTAACATCAAAAGCGTGTCTCATCACACCTTGGCATCAACTTATCAGTCCGCTCCCACTTCATTTCACTCCACTTCGATACCATTCCACTACGTGTCGCTCCCTTGCAAAGCAGACGCCAAGGCGGGACAGCTGTAGACACGCCATTCCTGACGTCTCCTGAGTAAATCTCATATTACACTATGATACCCCAAGGCGGCCTTCACATTTTTAATTACTCTGGTGATTTCCTATTTTTATGATTTTTTTTACATTTTTTTGAATTTTTTCGTGAAAAATCATGGAAGTGTCCAGGCGCCTGGACACCTCCATCAATGACCAAAAAAAATAAAAAAAATCAAAATCATGGAAGTGTCCAGGCGCCTGGACGCCTCCATCAATGACAAAAATATAAAAAAAAATTAAAATCATGGAGGTGTCCACTTGCCTGGACGCCTCCATCAATGCAAAAACAATAAAAATAATATCAATAATCATAAAAAATAAAACAAAAATCAAATAAAAATATATATATTTATGGAGGCGTCCAGGCCCCTGGACGCCTCCATAAAAACAAATATAAAAAATATAAAATGCCCGTTGGCATAAAAGACAAAAAATAAATAAATAATACATATTAATGGAGGCGTCCAGGCCCCTGGACACCTCCATAAAAATAAATAAAAAATTTAAAATGCCAGCCCTGGTATAAAAGACAAAAGAAAAATAAAAAATCATATAATTTTGGAGGCGTCCAGGCCCCTGGACGCCTCCATCAACTCTCTCACGGGCGCCGGCCACCGAACGACGGTTTGTCGTGCGTGAAAAATCCAAATTAGAGAGACGTCCAGGCCCGTGGACGCGCCCATTTCTGAATCACGAGTCGCCGCTCACAAAATCACGCGTTGTGCCAAACCGCGTGCGGCCGTCGTCGGTTTTCGGTGGACCTGTTTGAGGCGTCCGGGGCCCTGGACGCCTCCACAAAAGTATTCCAAAAAAATATATAAAAATAGAATAAAATATTAATTCGGCCTTGATGGAGGTGTCCAGGGTCCTGGACGCCTCCACCCTCCGTAGCTCTATAAATAGAGGCCCACCCCCTCAGTTCTGGAAGAGCTTAGAAGTGATCCGATAGGCTGCCGGAGCCCAGAGGCTACGGAGTCATTTTCTAACCCGTGGGTTCTTTTGTAGGTGGAGGTTCTGCCGGCTTCTCGGGTGCTCACGCTCGCGAGAGGAAGGTTGTCTTCATCCACCGCGCTTCCACGTCGCCCCCACGCTGCCGGAGCTCCGCCGGATTTCACCCTCGGCTCATCCAATAAGCCTTTTCTTCCCCTTTTTCTTCGTAGTTCTTTTGCATTCATCATCTCGCATCCTCTATCCCCCTTCATAAGGGCGCCTCTTCTTTTATACTTCTTGCATCCATCATCTCATTTTCCTCCTACTCGAGTCCGAGAGGGGTTTAAAAGATAACACCAACCAGATGTGTGTCTTGCCATCATTTCGTTGTTTTTATCGCAAGGATTTGAATACTACACCTCCATCTTTCTAATCCACTTGTCGTTTGTTTGTCGCTGTTTTGCAAGGGTAGCCGAGGAAAGTCCTCTCCGTCGGCCGGCCGGAGGGAGAGGAAGAAGCAACCCGCCATCTCCCGCTCTTGAGGTAGGCGCGATCACTTTCTTATTTTGAGGTCTTTCGGCCCCTGGCGATCACATCTTATTTTCGAGGCCGCGGCGAGTCACTTCCCCAATGGCCGTTTAAATTTCCGTTCTTATATTCTCTTATACTCTGTTATATTCTGCTCATATTCTCGAGGCCGCGGCGAGTCACTTCCCCAATGACCGTTTAAATTCACGTTCTTATACGTTATATTCTTATCTGTTTGTGTTCTCGAGGCCGCGGCGAGTCACTTCCCCAATGGCCGTTTAAATTCCCGCTCTTTGTATTCTCTCTATATTCTGTCATCTTATTATCTGTTCATATTCTCGAGGCCGCGGCGAGTCACTTCCCCAATGGCCGTTTCAATTCTTGTTATTTAATTTTTGCACCATTCCCGCCCCCCCGAGGCCGCGGCGAGTCACTTCCCGCTATGGCCGTTTAAAACCCATATTTTGCTATATCACACTTGTCCCGCTCGCCCCGCCGGAGCAATCTCCCGTGGTGGCCCCTTCTCTCTCTTCTCTTATTTCTGTGTTGCAGCAAACAAACACCCAAAAGAAAGAAAAGAGGAGCCCGCGCGCGCTCTGCGTCATCTCCGCTCTTCCCGGAACCGCGTGACGTCGCTCACATCGGTGCCAGAAGGATGCCAGAGGGTGAGGGTTCTCGGCGGGTTCAATATGGAGGGTTCCCGGCGCGACGGGGAAGAGGCCGGGAAGCAGGCTCTCGGCGCAAGGGCCAAATGGCCAGAGGAGGTTGTCGGCGCGAAGGGCAATTAGGGTTCCCGGCGCGCAGGGGAGAAGGCCATATGATGGGCTTCCCGGCGTGATGCAAAGCAGCCAAAGGGGGGGGGCTTCCCGGCGCGGCAAAGTGCAAGGGTTCCCGGCGCGGAGGTCAGAAGGCCAGGACAGTTCTCGGCGCCTGAAGGATAGCGCCGAGAGCTGTTCATCTGATTTACTGTATGCGAGGCCGAGAGGTGTGAGGGCGCCGGGATGAGAAACAGAGCTTTACGGTACCCTGTTCTTGAATCTGTTGAGGATTCAGGGGTTTTCCTGGTGATTCAGGCCAAGATAAACGGGCCTCGGGAAATCAGAGGGCCCAATTCATCAGACTACAACTGACTTTGGCTTGGATTTCAAAGGAAAGGCCGGAGGCGGAGAGTGATTTGGGGGAAACACGGTTTAGGGTATCTCTGTCACCAGCGTTCCTAATGATCCGTGAGGATGATTTCAGTATACTCTCCATCATCTGGGGGCCAAGAGATGACTGTCTCTGGCCCCGGGGATGACTTCGGCAAAGCCGATGAGCATGAATGCAACATCTAAGACCGAGAGGCGGTTGCTATGTATCCATGCTTTGCTTCAGAGGCCAAGGGATAGTCTGTCCCTGGCTCAGAAGCAAGCGTGAGGAGCGCTCGGGAAACGGGCGAATAAACAGGCGATCGATCGACCTTGGGAGGGGAATAGCATGCTATTGAATCTTGAGAAGAGACAGACAACACGGGGGATGAACACAGAGCTTCAGAGAAAACCCAAAGCCGGGATGGACTGCAGCCCACCATATTTATCCATTCGATAACATTCATTGGGTGAGATACATAATGAGGAAGCAGGGGGAATACATCACTGTATCGGTGTGAAACCGGCTACGACATTTCATGCTACATCAGAGGAGGAAAGAAGAGAGACCATCGAAATAAAAAAGAGACGAACTATAGAAATGGGGGGGGAGGGCGGAGCATTGACTCCTCTCCCTGCCTGTTGCCCACCTTCGCTGAGCTTTTGGGAGATCTCTCTCTCTCTTCCCTCTTTTCTTCTTCAGCTCTCTTTCTCTTCTTGTGGACGAGGTTGCAGGTTTCTTCGGTGTGTCTCCCCCGATCACCTTGTGTGCTGTGTCTTGTCTGTTCTCTTCGAATGAGGGGGTTTTATATCCTTCGTTGGTGTCCTCTCGGCAGGCACGTTCCGGCGCGCCTCAACTGTAGGCGGAGCTCCCGGCGCGCGGGGCTCAAGCTTCTCGGCGCGGCCTGTTGGCCTTGACAAGGGGATCCCGGCGCCACTTTTATAGGCCCACTTAGGTCTTTTAGACTAGGCCTCTTATTGGTCCTTCAAGTACATCAGCACCCGAAAGGGCCCTCCATTGGTGACATAGTTTCTATTGAGATCATTCATAGGTTTTCATCAGTCGGTAGACTGGGGTTTCATCGGCATTGCCATCTGAATGACGACAAAGTCGGACATCATTTTATCGGTATCGTCACTTGAACGGTGACAAGATCGGACATCAGCTTTAGCCTGGAAAGACTTCAGCCAGGTGACTGCTATTTCATCAGTGTCGTCGTCTGACTGACAATGGCATCGGACATCAGCTTGGCCGGGAAAAGGCTTCAGCCGGGTAGATGGTTGACGAACTTCGTCATTGATCTTTCACTATTGGTCTGATCTTCCTTTCAATTCTGTCTCTGCCCTTGCTCATTTTCAAGGTGTCAACAAATGCCCCCCACCTGCGGGCGGCGTAAGCGCAGAATAAGCGGCACGGGGTCTGCAGGTGCCTTTCATCATTCGAGGGTATCTTCCTCCATTTCTCTTTGACATTGTTCTTCGGCTTAATCATGTTGCTGCAGCAATATTATGCACGTGTATCTTTCATTTTCATGTTTTTCATTTCCATATCTTCTCAGCACTTTGGAGCCTTCTTGGCCTTGCCTTGGGCTTCTTGGTCGAGGTAGGACCCTTCTCGGCGCGGGTACTTCTCGGCGCGGCCTATCGTCGGCGCTGGCATCTCGGCGCGGCCTGCTCGGCGCGGGCCGTCTCGGCGGGGGTACTTCTCGGCACGGCCGTCTCGGCGCGCTCCTTTTTCCGGCCGACAGGGGGGGTTCTCGGCGCGCTTTTCTTCGCGCCGAGAAGCCTCTCCTGCTTCTTCTTTTTAACCCCCCCCCCCCCCCGAGAGGTTTTTTTACCTCACTTCTTACCTCTTCCTTCTCTCTCTTCATCTCGGCGGCGGCGGTGAGCTCCCCCCCCCCTCCGAGAGCCTTGTCGTCTTCCCCCCCTTTTTGACCCATTCATTCTCGGGTAGGTTCATTATGTGGGATTGAGTCCCATTTTATGCTCGGGATCACTCCCTCTTGGTGGGTGACTCCCTATTTTTCTTGGGCAGACCCCGGACAAGAGGAGATGCTGCCGAAATTTAATTGGAATTATTTATTCAATCATCACATGCTCATTCATCTTTCCGATGCTTATTTTCATCTTTTCTTGATTGCAGTCACTGACATGGCTTCCGACTCTTCTGCTGCGGCTTCCATGACTGTGGGAGCGAGTTCATTGGCTCAATCGGACATATCTCGGGGTTCAGTCAACTAGCTGAATGTGAATAGTCTCAGCTTTGGCTATAACCAGATCGCCACTGTCGACGAGTCCTCTGATTCCGAGACTGACACAGTGCCGTCTTCCGGAGTCTATTCTTCCACAGAAGGGATTGATTTCATAAGGGATGCCGACTACCGTCCGGACCTGCCGAAGGATCTTCATCTGCTACCATTTATCCGGACCTTCACCATAGGCGGAATGAGGGATTTCCTGCTTGCTCGGTCTGTGGAAGCGGCAATATTGGCTGACAGAGACAGCATGAAGGGTTCTATTTATCGAGCCCGAGCTATATATCTCCCAGGTGAGCAGAGGGACTGGAATGCCGTGCTGGGCATTTCTGAATTAGAGCCGGAGAAGAAGATGCTAACCCGGGCTCCAGAGTTTACCCCGGCAAGGTGGGACCATGCAGCCGGTCGCGTCCATCGAGAGAAGCCCAACTTTGGACTTTTTCTAGCTCCTGTGAAGTGGGGTTACAGGGACGAGCCATTTATTCTGAACTGTCTGGCCGTTCAATTTAAATATCAGCTAGCTGCCGGCTGGTTTGGAGATGCTAAAGTGACAGACGCCCATCTCTTCAGGGTAGGAGCCGTGGAGTTTACAGAATTTGTTTTGAAGGAATACGCCCCTTTACTGATTAGAGCTGGGGTATATCATAGTATATTTGCCTCCAGGTTCCGCTATCCCATCTCTCGGGGATTATGTTGCGGCATGCTTGAAGTGTTCTGCCCACAGTTTAATACGTTCTATACAGCAGAAGGCGAGACTTCTCTCGATCTTTGGAGTCTTGCGCAGCTTTCAGGCCTGTCTATAGATGGAGAGCCATACGAGGAGGTCTGTCTAGACGACTCTGTAAAGGACGCCTCTGATGGAGAGGGCAGATATTCTTTTGGCTACGCATATCGGTACTTGATGAAGGCTTATCGCACCATCTGTCTGGCCTACAGCAGGGGATCTTCCAAAGGATATCAACCCCGGGAAAAGAGCAGCAGATTGAGAGTCAGTGTAGGACAGTGGATACAGTACTTCTTCGAGGGTCCCTTGAAGTATACAGACTTCCCTTCCGTGGGACCGACTCCCGGTAAGCAGATCAGGGCCCCTCGTTACAAATCGACATTGTCGGCTTCACTGCGCCGAGCAGGTGTAGACGGCCCGAACCCAGCAGGGGTTGACCCCATTACTCATTGTGAAGCTTATCTGACCTTCTGGCTGTGCACTTTCGCTCTCCCCCAAGGGGACGAGACGACTATCAGACCGGAGGCTATATATCCGGCCTGTCAGATGGCCTGGGGGATGAGACTGTCTCTGTGCCCGGTGGCTTTGTGTTTAGTTTACAAATCGTTGGGAGATTTGCACAGACATCGGGTTCCTCGTTCCTTACGGACTGTAGGTCCATTTCATTTCTTCAATGCTTGGGTTTGCAGCATTTTCCCCGAGCTAGCCCCGAGAACTTTACAGTCAGACACACTGCTCCCTCGGATGATTGAGTTTGCTAGCGTCGAACCCGGTCTTTTCTCAGAGCAGCTGTTTAAGATAAGGGGCAGGCTGACAAGAGTGCATGTAGATGCTCCTGGCAGCATTCATTTTTGGAGCTTGGCAGCGGGTTCGGCTCCTTTAGTAGACCCTCAGAGGGAATGCAAAATGGAGGTAGAAGTTTATGTCCATCCTATTTAGGGGGCCAATGCCACCCGGCCCATATTAGAACAAGAACTGGTAAGGTGGGCTATGGCTATCCGACCCAGTTGTAGACACGCCAAAATTGACGTTACTGTGAGTACATCTCATATTGCCTTATAATGCCCCAATTTGACCCTCAAGTTAGCTTTGTTTGAGTGGTTTTCCCCACTTTTCTTGGATTTCTCCCTTTTTTCTCTCTTTTCCTAATTTTCCCTATTTTTTTGGACTTTTCTGAATTTTCTGGGCATTTTTCTCTATTTTTATGTATTTTTTCAGAAATAACGACTTGATGTGGGGCGTCTTTTAAATAACGACTTAGGCTTGGGCGTTTCTTAAAAAATGGACGACTATTTATGGAGGCGTTAATTCCACTCATTTTCTATTTTTCTGGATTTTTTTGAGAATTTTTCAGAATTTTTTGAGAATTAACGACTTAACCATGGACGTTATTTTAAATTTGAAAAGAAGAAAAAAATCGAAAATTGAATTCACGCCTTACACACGGTCGTCACTTTTTCAAATTGATTTTTTAATATTATTTTTCACTCTCTTCCAGAGGTGATTTGGTGGCCTTCCGGGTGTCAGAAAAATTCGCAAAAATAGTCGTTGGAATCAGGGCGATGAGATGCACCTCCACCTAAAAAATGGGAAAATAATATTGAGAAATGAAAATGGCCCTATTTTGAATATTTTGAATTAACGTCCTTAGGTAGGGCGCGTTTTTAAACACGCCTTTGACTCAGACGTGTTTCACAATTTTCAAATAAATTCTAAAATTTGATTTTTGAATTAACGCCCTGATCTAAGTCGTGTTTTTAAAAGACGCCCTCTGGCAGGTCGTCAATTCTTGAATTGACGCCTTTGTCCAGGTCGTGTTTCATTTTTGTGTTCCGAACAAACGCAGCCTTTTCCCCAGAGAGTCCCTGCTTCGTTTGGGCTCTTGCCCAGCTTAATCCTTTCCCCCTTGGGCTCTTGCCCATTATTATCCTTCTATCTTTTTAATTCGACCTATTTAGGCTTGCTTCTGCAGCTCTGTTGGGTTGATTCGATCCCCCTTTCTTCCTCCCACGTATTTCTTCTTCTCCTTCTTCTCTGTTTGTTTTTCCTTTTTTTTGTTTTGTGCTTGTAGTTTGCTGTTGCTGTCGTTCGGCAGAAGGAGGAGCGCCCGCGCAAAGCTTCATCATCTTCTTCAAGCTTCTCCCTCTTGAATATTAAAGCCACGACGCACAGGCTTCTTTTATTTTTATTTTTATTTTCCTCTCATTATTGCAGCACACATACATATGCGTGCATCATCATATTGTTAACTCCCCTTCTCAACCATGTGAGAAATCTCCCCACAGTGCAATCTCTTGCACGTCTCCTTATTTCCATGCATCATGTATTTCATCATTGTTTTATTAATTTTTTTTTCTTCTCAACCATGTGAGAATCTCCCCTTAGTGCATCTCTTGCACTCTTTTATTATTTGCATTCATTCATCATATTTTTCACACCCTCTTTGCATAGGGGTTTAAGGGCAACCACTCTTAAGGTGTGTTCTTCTCTAATTGTTCATGTTCACATTTTTATTAAGAATTGATGCTACACTCACCATATTTCTAATTCATATTATTTTGGTGTTTGTGTCTTTTTTGTAAGGGTAATTAATTGAAGAACTCTCTTCATCGGCCGGCCGATCTAGAAGAGAAAGGAAAGCACTCACAATCACCCGCGTTTCAAGGTATTTTTCGCGATCCCTCCCATATTTTTATTGTTATATCTTTTGAGGCCTCGTGTCTCTGGCGATCACAAACTCCTCTTGTGCACCTCGTGCATGTTTTTCTCCACATTATTGATTATTGCTTGTTCTTAATTTTCCCTTAAGTGGATTTCTAATTAGAATCTACAAATTGGCGATCACGGTGGGACACTTTTCGTTTTTCATTTGATTACCCCTTTCCCCTTGGCACCCTCGCGTGCCCTTTCCTATTGGTACCCACGGTACCCCTCCTTTGTGCCCCTCGGGCACCCTCCATTGTTTTCTTGTCACACTTGTGATCTGTCATTTGATAGATTTCTTTTTGAAATCCGACTTTATCCAAAAAATAAAATTTGATGAGCATGATTATGTTTTGATATTCATACTTGTTGATTGACTGTGATTGACTCTGTGAGTGTTTCTCTGCTATTGCTGGCCGTGAAGAGTTTCTGGAATAAGGCAATTAACGCCTCTGACAGAGGCGCGTTTTTTGTTAACGCCCTAGCATAGGGCGCCTTTTCCCTGTTTAACGCCTTCTGTCAGGACGCGTTTTTATTATATTTGGTGATCTGTTGAATTCACGCCCTTCCCCAGGGCGTTTCTTTCTTGATTAGCGCCTCACACCAAGGCGCTGTTTAATGATTTGACGCCCTTGGTCAAGGGCGTCCTTCTATTTGTAACGCCTCACCACGGGGCATTTCTTGACTTGGTTGGCATCTCCCCACAGTGTTTCACGCCCTGCCCCAGGGTGTAACGACCCGAGAATCCGATTACCGGGAAGGCCCGATAACCCGAGACTCGTACCGCCACCCACGAGTCCGAAGACTCGGAAGGGTTAAAAGGATGGTGTGGAGACTACACAAGTATCACAAATAAGTGTAGAAATTAAACAGTTACAATATTAAGCAGGAAATGAATTAACATTTTACATGGTCCACAATAAAATAACAACAACAGCAAGAACAGTCCACGACTAGTACAGTGACAAGAAAGGAAAGTACAGCTACACGGGGCATCCCCCGGCTCTGACCTCTGGCACTACCTCTGGGCACCCGCACCACGCTGCGCTCCTGACGCGCTCCCCGAAGGTGGCGCCTCACCTGAAACACGGTGAAAACACGCAGGGAATGAATCTCGGAACAAGACTAAGTAGGGATCACTCGAACCCTACCTTGTAAAACGAGAAACCACTACTCTAGCGGTAGGAAAGTACCTCGGAAAGGAAAGCCCTGCACTCTACAGAACTAGACCCTACGGCACGTAAACCGACACACGTGCCACGGTACGAGAAGACCGAAACCAACGGTCGAATCGTAAAACCCGAAGGTCGGAAACACACGACTGACAGTCTGACATTCCGTACTCGACAGGAGTACCACCCACTAGAAGCACAGCCGGCGGCGTCCCCTGACGTCTTACACCGCACCGCAGGTGAACCGCCTGACGTGGTAGGTCCTACCCGAGGCGCAAACACCGTACAAGTAACCACAACAAGTGACTAGCTGGGGTCACGCCCGTCGACGTGGGTCCAACCGCCCCCAACCACGTGTGCACACACAGACCACGCGTCCTAGGTCTGGCCCTCTGACCGGTTTTCCCCCGCAGCCGGACTCTGGCTAAGACGAGGAGCCTACGGTAACCGGTCCACAAACCGTTTCGAAAGGTGGGTGCCCGTACACCACTCCCAGGTGAGACCAGCACCTCGTACTGGTGGGCTACGACTAGTGGAGGGTCACTGAAGGAGTAGACTCTCGAGTCAACGGAAAACGACGTCCGAAACCGACAACGTGTGGGAATCACCCCACGCACCAGCCCCGTCGCATGGTGGCCACAGTCGGAGAAAAACGGACTCACCGCCCACGGCCAAACTCATGACCAAGGCAAACGGAACCTCAGGACACCAAAGACACGGTCACGGAACTCCACGGGGTGCCCGGGACGCACACACGGCCCAAGGGGAACACCCAACAACAGCCAAATCGCGCTAGGGATACCTAGCGCGACACGGAAGAACGCGCTAGGGAACCCTAGCGCAACAGGGAAGATCGCGCTAGGTCTCCCTAGCGCGACAGGGACCATCGCACTAGGGAACCCTAGCGCGACAAGAACCATCGCGCTAGGTCCTCCTAGCGCGACAAGGATGATCGCGCTAGGACCCCATAGCGCGACACGAACCGCCCTACTGTTCATCTTCTCCGATGAACGCGCTCGGTCGGGGCAGCGCGACCTCCAAGAACGCGCTACTGGAGTATAGCGCGTTCTCAGTCCGCGGCCGAAAACGGTAAGAACGTCCAAAAATTCTAACCACGCCCCCATGCCTCCATAGGAGAGGGGGAAAACAAAGGGGAAGACCCCTGGGGACCCATAGCATGATTCTAGGCCATCAAAACACGAAATCATGCATCAAATCCATAGATCGGGCGAGCTCTCCCCAAATCATGGAAAAACCCAAAAACGCTCAAACGATCCCCTCTCGGCCTCCCCGCGGCCTATAAATCGCGGAAAAGATCGGCATGAGGCTAAGGAACGTCACCCTACCTCAATGGACTGAATGCTCCGCCAGATCGATCACGAATCACGAAGAATGCTCGAAGCTTCACGAACTCCCCACGCTTCCCACGCTCGCCGCACGCCCACGAGATCGCCTCACCGTCGCCCATGCGTCCGCGCCGTCGCCCCGCCGCCGTCCGTAGTCGGAGAGGGGTTCGCCGCGTCCGAATGGGAGAGAGTGGGAGAGAGGAGGGTGTCACGGTGGGAAGAAACGGAGGAAGAGGAAGAAGAAGAAAGAGAAAGGAGAAAAAGAAAAGAAAAAGGATTAGGCTTTATAGAAAATCCGAATTTTTGAAAAAATATCAAAAAATAGAAAAATACATTTCGGGAATCCTCGGAACGCACCGATCGCAACGGTACCACTCGTGCCTGGGGGAACCGCCCGGTTCGCCCGCAGCGAGCTTCCGAAGGAAAAGCCGAAACACACACCGGGAATCGGAAAACACACGCGGAAAAGCCGTGGAATGCCTCCGGGCCTCCGAAACGACTCCGGATCACGCCGATCCGAACACGAAAGATGTCCAAAACGAAATTTCGGACACAACGGAGCCGGACGCTCTGAAAACCAGATCTGGGACCCACGAAGAAGGATCCGAAAGGTCCGGGATATTACAGCCCTCCCCCCTTAAGGAATTTCGTCCTCGAAATTGAGAACAACCCAAGGGGAAAGAAGAGGAAGACTCACTCAAATAGATACGGGAACTGCTGACGCATCTCATCCTCACGTTCCCACGAAGCCTCACCACCAGAGTGTCGTTGCCACACGACCTTTACCAAGGGAATGACCTTGTTCCGCAGGCGCTGCTCTCGCCTATCCTCCACGCGGATCGGAAACTCTGGGAGAGAAAGATCTGGAGTCACCTCAGGCCAAACAGAAAACTCGAGCACATGAGAGTTATCGGGCATATACTTCCGCAACATCGAGACGTGGAACACGTCATGCACCGACGCCAACTCAGGAGGTAACTGCAACCGGTAAGCAACCTCACCGATGCGTTCCACAATCGCGAAAGGACCAATATAGCGGGGACTCAGCTTCCCACGCCGTCCAAAACGCATCACCCCCTTCATCGGAGAAACTCTCAAGAACACATGATCGCCCACGGCGAACTCGAGGGGCTACCTCCTACGGTCAGCATAGCTCTTCTGCCGACTCTGGGCCGCCAACATGTTCTGACGAACCAGGTGCACAACATCCACACATTGCTGCACCAACTCCGGTCCCGTCAAAACACGCTCACCCACCTCAAACCAATCAAGCGGAGTCCGACAAGGACGCCCATACAGTGCCTCATAAGGAGCCATGCCGATGCTCGAATGATAGCTGTTGTTATAGGCAAACTCCACCAACGGTAGGTGATGAATCCAACTCCCCTGCCACTCCAGGCAGCAGGATCTCAGCATGTCCTCCAAAGTCTGAATGGTCCTCTCAGACTGACCATCTGACTGAGGATGATACGCCGAGCTAAATGCCAACTCCGTGCCAAGAGCTCGCTGGAAACACCTCCATAATCCAGAAGTGAAGAGCGGATCCCGATCCGACACGATCAAAATGGGAATCCCATGCAACGGTACGATCCGCTCCACATAAAGACGAGCCAACTTAGGCACGCTCCAGCTGACCTTGACCGGTAGCAACCGCGTCACCTTCGTCAGCCGATCCACCAGCAACCAAATACTGTCCTGCCCACTCGGGGTCCTTGGCAACCCCACCACGAAATCCATGGTCACATGGTCCCACTTCCAAGCAGGAACATCCAAGGGCTGGAGAGTACCGCCTGGTCGCTGATGCTCCGCCTTCACCTGCTGACAGATCAGGCACCTGGCCACAAATTCGGCGACATCTCTCTTCATGCCAGGCCACCAAAACTGTCTCCGCAAGTTCCGATACATCTTCATCGCACCCGGGTGTACAGTGTACCTGCTCCCATGAGCCTCGCGTAACACCGCACGACGAACCAGCTCCTCCACTGGGACGTACAACCTGCCACGAAACCTCGCAGCACCGTCCTCGCCGAGCTCCACGTCAGCCATCGCCAGAATCCGGGGCAACTCAGGGTCCGCATGCTGAGCCTCTGTCACCTGACGACGGATAGCAGGAGTGACAGTCAGACTCGCAAGCACCGCCAACCCTGGCTCCTGGGGAATCTTGAGCCTGAAAGAAACTTCGGGCACTTGTTCCCAGAGCCTCCACTTCCTCAGCATCAAGGCACTGACCGCAACCTTCCGACTCAAGGCATCGGCGACGACATTCATCCTGCCCGGCTGATAAGACAGGGTGAAGTCATAGTCCTTCATGAACTACATCCAACGCCTCTGTCTGAGGTTCAGATCTCTCTGCGAGAACACATACCTCAAACTCTGATGGTCAGTAAACACCTCGAACTTCTCACCGTACAGATAATGCCTCCAGATCTTCAGCGCGAAGATCACCGCCGCCAACTCAAGGTCATGGGTAGGGTAGTTCTCCTCGTGGGGCTTTAGCTGCCGAGATGCATAAGCCACCACTCTACCATGCTGCATCAGAACAGCACCCAATCCGACGCCGGAAGCATCTGTACACACCACGAAACCTCCCGATCCAGAAGGCAAAACCAACACCGGAGCCGAGGTGAGCAATCTCTTCAGTTCTCTGAAGCTTTGCTCACACTCCTCGGACCAGACGAAAGGCACATCCTTCCGCGTGAGCCTCGTCATCGGGGTCGCAATGCGGGAAAAATCCTGGATAAATCGGCGATAATAACCCGCAAGCCCCAAGAAACTCCGGATCTCCGTCACCGACCTCGGCCTCGGCCATTGCATCACAGCCTCGACCTTGGCGGGATCCACGGAAATGCCATCACCAGAAATCACGTTCCCCAGAAAGTGCACCTCGCTGAGCCAAAACTCGCACTTGCTGAGCTTCGCATACAACTGGTGATCTCGCAACGTCTGCAGCACCACACCCAAATGGTACGCATGCTCCTCAGCAGACCGCGAATAAACAAGGATGTCATCCACAAAGATGACCACGAACTGGTTCAAATACGGATGGAACACCCTCTGCATCAAGTCCATGAAGGCTGCTGGGGCATTGGTGAGCCCGAACGGCATCACCAGAAACTCATAATGCCCGTACCTCGTACTGAACGCAGTCTTCTCCACATCGGACTCGCGAATTCTCAGCTGATAGTAACCGGACCGCAAATCAATCCGCGAGAACACTCGCGCAGACTGAAGCTGGTCGAACAAATCATCAATCCGCGGCAACGGATACTTGTTCTTAATGGTCACTTCATTCAGCTGCCGATAGTCAATGCATAGCCGCAGACTACCGTCCTTCTTCTTCACGAACAACACGGGCACACCCCAAGGGGAAAAGCTCGGACGAATGTACCCCTTGGCCAACAGTTCCTGCAACTGCGCCCTCAACTCCCTCAACTCAGCGGGGGCCATACGGTAGGGAGCCTTCGCCAAAGGTCCCGTACATGGTACAACCTCGATCACGAAATTGATCTCCCGCTGGGGAGGTAATCCAGGTAACTCCTCAGGAAAAATATCAGGAAACTCGCACACCACCGCAATGTCCTCGACATCCGGCTCCATCCGGTCAGACACAACCACAGACGCGAGAAAACCCTGACAACCTGAATCAAGCAATCGACGGGCTCGAATAGCAGAGATAAGGAATCGAGAAGAGGCGGAACGGATACCTTGGAAATAGAAGGTCCTCTTGCTCGGATGCTGGAAGTAGACCCTCTTCATTCCACAATCCATCACCGCTCCATGAGTCTCGAGCCAATCCATGCCTAGAATCACGTCGTAATCCCGAAGCTGCAACGCATACAACCTGCCTGGCATACTCCGCCCATCGATCCACACCGGAACCTGGTCGAAGCAATACGGAGTGACCATAAAGTCACCCGAAGGCAACTCCACTGCCAAATCACAGGACAACTGGGTCACCGGCTCCTCGACGCTCGACGCGAAATCCTCCGAAATAAACGAATGAGACGCGCCAGAATCAAATAAAACCCGAGCCGCACAACCCAAAATCTGAACGGTACCTTCCACGAGCTGCGACGCCACTGCCTCTGCCCTGGTCAAGTGCGTGATCTGGCCACGAGCTCTCTGCCTGCCTCCCACACTAGCTGACCTGGGTAGCGGCGGATACTGTCCCTGTTGCTGCTGCTGCTGTTGGGGAACCTGCTGCTGCGGCGGCCTCTGAGGACAGTCACGCGCCATATGCCCTGGCTGGTCACACCGAAAACAGATGATCGGCGTCGTGCACTGCCTGCCTGGGTGGGTCCCACCACACGGTGGACAACGTCCTCGCGATCCACCCACCGATCCCTGACGCTGCAAAGGAAACGGCTGATGTACACTGCTCGATGAAGCTTGCCCCTGATCCTTGTGCTTCTTACGGAAATTCTTCTTCAAGAACTTCTTCACCTTCGAGCCAAAGGACGCAGATCCTGTCACCGAAGCTGCCGATGCCGGTACTCCTGAACCACCCGACGCATGCTGGAAGGAACCCTGCTGCTGGGTAGCCGACTGCTGACTGCGACCTGACAAGGACTGCCCTTGGCTGATCGGTCCTCGAGTCCTCTGCATATCCATCTCCAAGGAAATCGCAACACGAGACGCTGTCTCTAGATCAGTGGCCCCATTCGCGATCAAATGGTGCCTCAGCTCCAGCCTCAAGCCCTGCACAAACTGCGTCGTCCTCACCCTCTCATGCTCCATGATATGAGGTGCGTACCGACCCAGCTCGACAAATCGGGCCCTGTACTGCAACACGGACATGTCACCCTGCACCAGCTCCAGAAACTCCCGCATCCGCTGCGTAGCAACGACGTCTGGACAGTACGTACGCTCGAAAGCACTGACAAAGTCACCCCACTCGACCTGCTCAAGTGGACGAAGCTGAAAGGACGTCTTCCACTCGGAAGACCACCACCTCCAAGCCGTACCCTACAACTGGTTGTAGGCCAACACCACTCTGTCCTCGGCAGTACTCTTCGCAGAATTGAACACCCGCTCCATCTCATCGAGTCAATCACGAGCTGCATCAGGGTCTGCCTGGCCGCTAAAGTAAGGTGGATGGAACTGCATGAAGTCCCTCACCGCTCGGCCCTGCCCACCCCTGACTGACGAGCCCTCAGCAGCCTCTCCGCCAAACTGCTGAGACATGAGATGGTACATGCCACGGAAGAAATCCTCGGCCCCCGGAGCTCTCGCAGCATCCGCGGCCTCGGTAGCTCCCGGAACTCTGCTATGCTCCTCCTGGTCCCTCTGGACCCCCTGCTGAATCTCCTGACCTCCAGCCGACTGCCCCTGCTGAGAGCGAGAACTCCTCCTCGGCGCCATCCTCGCTCCTGAAGCACAAGACAGAAAACACGAAAACGGCAATGTCAGAATAAAACACGCGGTGCCCAATGCCAGCGTCACATGTACATCATCGTTGTGGACTAGTGGACCACTACAATTATCTATGATTCTCATGTAATTCCACAACCGCGCTCTGATACCAGCTGTAACGACCCGAGAATCCGATTACCGGGAAGGCCCGATAACCCGAGACTCGTACCGCCACCCACGAGTCCGAAGACTCGGAAGGGTTAAAATGATGGTGTGGAGACTACACAAGTATCACAAATAATTGCAAAAATTAAACAGTTAAAATATTAAGCAGGAAATAAATTAACATTTTACATGGTCCACAATAAAATAACAACAACAGCAAGAACAGTCCACGACTAGTACAGTGACAAGAAAGGAAAGTACAGCTACACGGGGCATCCCCCGGCTCTGACCTCTGGCACTACCTCTGGGCACCCGCACCACGCTGCGCTCCTGACGCGCTCCCCGAAGGTGGCGCCTCACCTAAAACACGGTGAAAACACGCAGGGAATGAGTCTCGGAACAAGACTCAGTAGGGATCACTCGAACCCTACCTCGTAAAACGAGAAACCACTACTCTAGCGGTAGGAAAGTACCTCGGAAAGGAAAGCCCTGCACTCTACAGAACTAGACCCTACGGCACGTAAACCGACACACGTGCCACGGTACGAGAAGACCGAAACCAACGGTCGAATCGTAAAACCTGAAGGTCGGAAACACACGACTGACAGTCTGACACTCCGTACTCGACAGGAGTACCACCCACTAGAAGCACAGCCGGCGGCGTCCCCTGACGTCTTACACCGCACCGCAGGTGAACCGCTTGACGTGGTAGGTCCTACCCGAGGCGCAAACACCGTACAAGTAACCACAACAAGTGACTAGCTGGGGTCACGCCCGTCGACGTGGGTCCAACCGCCCCCAACCACGTGTGCACACACAGACCACGCATCCTAGGTCTGGCCCTCTGACCGGTTTTCCCCCGCAGCCGGACTCTGGCTAAGACGAGGAGCCTACGGTAACCGGTCCACAAACCGTTTCGAAAGGTGGGTGCCCGTACACCACTCCCAGGTGAGACCAGCACCTCGTACTGGTGGGCTACGACTAGTGGAGGGTCACTGAAGGAGTAGACTCTCGAGTCAATGGAAAACGACGTCCGAAACCGACAACGTGTGGGAATCACCCCACGCACCAGCCCCGTCGCACGGTGGCCACAGTCGGAGAAAAACGGACTCACCGCCCACGGCCAAACTCATGACCAAGGCAAACGGAACCTCCGGACACGAAAGACACGGTCACGGAACTCCACGGGGTGCCCGGGACGCACACACGGCCCAAGGGGAACACCCAACAACAGCCAAATCGCGCTAGGGATACCTAGCGCGACACGGAAGAACGCGCTAGGGAACCCTAGCGCAACAGGGAAGATCGTGCTAGGTCTCCCTAGCGCGACAGGGACCATCGCACTAGGGAACCCTAGCGCGACAAGAACCATCGCGCTAGGTCCTCCTAGCGCGACAAGGATGATCGCGCTAGGACCCCATAGTGCGACACGAACCGCCCTACTGTTCATCTTCTCCGATGAACGCGCTCGGTCGGGGCAGCGCGACCTCCAAGAACGCGCTACTGGAGTATAGCGCGTTCTCAGTCTGCGGCCGAAAACGGTAAGAACGCCCAAAAATTCTAACCACGCCCCCATGCCTCCATAGGAGAGGGGGAAAACAAAGGGGAAGACCCCTGGGGACCCCTAGCATGATTCTAGGCCATCAAAACACGAAATCATGCATCAAATCCATAGATCGGGCGAGCTCTCCCCAAATCATGGAAAAACCTAAAAACGCTCAAACGATCCCCTCTCGGCCTCCCCGCGGCCTATAAATCGCGGAAAAGATCGGCATGAGGCTAAGGAACGTCACCCTACCTCAATGGAGCGAATGCTCCGCCAGATCGATCACGAATCACGAAGAATGCTCGAAGCTTCACGAACTCCCCACGCTTCCCACGCTCGCCGCACGCCCACGAGATCGCCTCACCGTCGCCCACGCATCCGCGCCGTCGCCCCGCCGCCGTCCGTAGCATGAGAGGGGTTCGCCGCGTCCGAATGGGAGAGAGTGGGAGAGAGGAGGGTGTCACGGTGGGAAGAAACGGAGGAAGAGGAAGAATAAGAAAGAGAAAGGAGAAAAAGAAAAGAAAAAGGATTAGGCTTTATAGAAAATCCGAATTTTTTGGAAAATACCAAAAAATAGAAAAATACATTTCTGGAATCCTCGGAACGCACCGATCGCAACGGTACCACTCGTGCCTGGGGGAACCGCCCGGTTCGCCCACAGCGAGCTTCCGAAGGAAAAGCCGAAACACACACTGGGAATCGGAAAACACACGCGGAAAAGCCGCGGAACGCCTCCGGGCCTCCGAAACGACTCCGGATCACGCCGATCCGAACACGAAAGATGTCTGAAACGAAATTTCGGACACAACGGAGCCGGACGCTCTGAAAACCAGATCCGGGACCCACGAAGAAGGATCCGAAAGGTCCGGGATATTACACAGGGCGTCTTTTCCATTGGTAGCGCCCTGTCCCAGGGCGTCTTTTGATTTATAGCGCCCTGCCCCAGGGCGTCTTTTGCCTGTGTTTTTACCGCACTCCTTCTTCATCACTGTATTATATTTTTTTTTTGATTATATATGTTGCATTCATTCATATTGTATTGGTTTGGGAGACCTCCTCTCTCCACATATCTAGGAGCCACACACCCCCTTGGTGAAGGAACGACCCTCCATTGAGCATTCCGTCTCTTTGGATTGGAAATTCCTAAACCAAGCCTCCGTAAGTCCCCGCACCCGTGGATTCCCTCACGGACGCTGGGCAGGTTGTACCCTTCTGGAGTCTCGAGTTAGTTGGCCTACACGGTGAGAGAGGATTCTTAGTTGGCATTGGAGTTAAATCATATTGAAACTAGGATCCTCCCTTGTGTGAATCTTTCCAAACTTTATTAAAATTCATTAATTCACCAAGGTTTAAAACAATCAAAATCACGGTAACCATTCCAACTTGTGTGTTTCTTTGCATATTATTGTGAACTTTGATTATATGATGGCTTACCGTAATTGGGAAAATAACGTGTTTAATTCCATTCATGAGGATGCACAACCTAGCACTTCTTACACTCCTCAAATTCAACATGTTCATCAAAATCCTCACCATTCTTTCAAGGGACCACGTCCTTATTCTTATGGTCATGCCCGACCCATGGGTAATGTCCATTCTTATGGTCCCCCAACTCAAGTTCGAGCCACTATTCCTCCGGGACCGTCTCCTCCCAATGATGAGAGGGTCTCCCAAATCTTGCATGCATTAGATCATCTCACCCCTCAACAGATCCACGCCCTTAAGGCTGCCGTTGAGGGTGCATCTCCTTCATCTCATGCATCTCCTCCTTCTTCTATTCCTATACGGGTGGCCCATCACCCACCTCCTCCTTCTTCCAATCAGGTAGCCCATTACCCGCCTCCTTCTATTCACACTCCTCCTCGGGTGGTCCGACACCCGCCTCCTTCTATTCCTCCTCCAACACGGCCCCGAGGCCCTTTTATTCGTTGTAATCCGACCCATCCGGGTTATCCCGTTAACTCCCCTCCACGGCCTTTTTATGCCACCCCTCCTTCAAGGCCCTGCCAACCCTCGGTTGCTCAAGTTACACCCCTCCAACAGTCTCTTCTCGATAAAATCACTTCCATGGAGGAACAATTAAAGAGGGTTACAAGTTCACGGCCAGCTCCTCCTACCCCGGTTAATCCTCTCCACGCGGCTTTGGATGATATTACAAGAATGGAGAGAGAATGGAAGGATAGGAAAGAAGACTACGGCGTCGACATTCCAAACGATCAAGAACCGGCAATTGAAGATCCTGAGCCGGTATATGATGATGAAGTTATGCAGGCACCCCTTCCAAGTTTCCTTCGTTTCCCGCTCCCTCCAATTTCATTTGATGAACCCCCTGCTCAGGACGAAGCCATCGTCCCTAATCCAACTCCTATTCTCGAGACTTCATGGTGCTACGAGGATGGGTCGATACTCCAATCACCCACGCCGGCGCATCTTGAGTCTCTCCCCACTACTAATACCGCTCGCCCCGTTCGGCGCTTTCTCCGCAACAAACCTCCACCAATTGCCAAACCTCCACCAATTACACCTCCCCCCATTATGCCATTAGCCTCCACCTCGGCCTCCACTTCCCCAATTTCCCCACCATTACCCTCCATTATGCCTTTAACCCAAAAACCCATTTTGCCTATACCTCCACCACATAGCCTTTCGCCTTTACCCATGGCTAATCCTGAGCAGGATCCACCCCTTTTTGCACTCGAGCCAACCCCGACTGCTTCCGAGCAAAGGGAGAAGCTCGACGTGTTTGAACCTCCGCCTCCACTCACTCATTTGCCAACACCTCCCGTTATACCTCCATCATCCATGGAGCCTTCCGCCTCCGCCTCACCTCCCTTTACTACTTGGAAGGGGAGCGCTGCTACAAGTACTCGTGCCGAAGACGATCAAAAGCCGGGCAAGAAGACTTCGGCCACGACTGTGCCATTCAAGATTCAAGAATTCATTTTTCGGATGCCAATCCGGGTTATTGTGCCGAGCACGATTGAAGAGGCCAAGTCACCGCCATTGCTCAGAGAATGCCAAGCGTTGACGCCATTTGAGGGCCGGGCAGGGCACCCCTTGTTCAAACTTTCCAATCCAGAATTCATTATTCCATACAAGGGGCGATTGCCCTATTTGCTTAACACTCCATATACACCACATTCAATGGGCAACTCAATGCTTCCCGTTCCAACTCTACAACTCCCCCACATTATTGATCTTTGCTTTCCAAGAGAGTTATCTTTTACTATTGAAGCCTTTTTTATTGGGCCAATTGGTCGTACATGTTCACTGCCGTGGAGGGGCAGTTATCTTGGCGCTAAGGGGCCATCTCCTATTTGTTCCATCTTCTATTCATCCATTTCCATCACCTTCTCTTCATGGGCCACTCCAAGGGGAAAGAGGAGGATCTCCCCCTCTCACCCTTCATATTCTTCATCTTCTTTAAATTTCATGCATTTTTCATTCATTTATTCATTCCATTCATTGCACACATCACATCCATCATTTTGCATACATCTGCACCTCCTGATTCCCGGGTTTTCAAACCCGTATCTCCACCATCTTCCGGCACCGCCGGACATTCCGCAATTCTCATCTTGTTCATCTTCATCCACTTTAATTGGGCATGACGCCCTTTTCCATCTCATTCCTCCGGAACCTCCGGATTCTCCACTTGATTTTCTCCACTTTTTCCCGGGGCACCGCGCCCCTTTCCACTTTGTTCTTCCGGATCCTCCGGACTCTCCCCTTGGGCATCGCGCCCCTTTTCATTATCTTCCTCCGGAACCTCCGGACCTTTTCCTCGGGCACAACGCCCCTTTCCATTCTCTTATTCCCCCGGAACCTCCGGATTCCCCATCTGACTGTCTCAGTCTTTTCCTTGGGCATCGCTCCCCTTTCCATCCTCTTCCTCCGGAACCTCCGGATCTTTCACCCCTCTCTTTGTCCTTTGGGCATCGTGCCCCTCTCCATTTGCTACCTCCGGACCTTCCCCTCGGGCATCACGTCACTTTCCACCTCCTCCCTCCGGAACCTCCGGATTCTCCACCTGATTATCTCCGTCTTTTCCTAGGGCATCGCGCCCCTTTCTATATTCTTCCTCCGGATTCTCCACCTGATATTCTCTATCTTTTCCCCGGGCACGACGCCCCTTGCCATCTTAATCCACCGAAACCTCCGGATTCTATTTCCCTCTTCTTTGGGCATCGCGTCCCTTCCCTTCTCATTCCTCCGGAACCTCCGGATTTTTCCCTCGGGCACGACGCACCTTTCCACCTTCTCCTTCCTGATTTCATTCCTCCGGAACCTCCGGATTTTTCTCTCCTCCCTGGGCATCGCGTCCCTTGGCATTTGCTTCCTCCGGAACCTCCGGACCCTCCATCTTTCTTCCGATTCATCTTTCTAATCTTCCTGAACATCACATCCTTCATTTTTTTCTTCCTTTTCCATCATCTTTTTCCCTATTTCATCTCAGGGCATCGCGTCCCTTCTTTTGTCATCCCTCCGGAGCCTCCGGATTCCTCCTATCATGATTCTCCTCCACCACCTCCAGAACCTCCGGATCCGCCTCTTTCCATTTACCAATTTCTTCTTCTGATTCCTCCCGATCTCGGGTCTGACCCGACTTCTTCCGCATCCACTGCTTTGAGCATTTGCCCCTTCTCCCATTATTTCCGAGGCTTTAGTCCTCACTCCCCTCCCTAAGTTCCGCTTCTTCTGTAGACTGTTCCATGTGATCAGGGTTTCCACACCTTAGTGAGGGAGTTCTAGCCCTCGCCTCTCTTCCCTTTTCTCCTTATTCGTCTGAGGCTGGTTTGAGCACCACTCATTCTTGTTAAGCCACTCCCAAAATCCTTTGCTTCCAATCCTTTTGACTCCCAAAGAGGACAAATCTCATGATGATCAACCTCGCCTCTGACAGCTGCTTCTACAAAGGTTGCAAGGTAACATATTGGCGTAAGTATGCATTTTAATGATATCATTTTCTCATTACTTCACGCATGATTTTCAAAATCAAGTGCTTCTTAACGAGATTAAGAGTGGTGTTTTAAACCTTTATCTTAAGCTTTTGTTTAATTGAAATCATGTTCAAAAGAGTCCTTTAGGCTTGTTTTTTTGCAGCACCTCTGGTTAATAAAAATTCGCGCTGGGAATTCGACATTCTCTCCCCGCTTGTTAAGATCAACCCTTAGCTGGGCATTCCACACACTTCACGGCGTCCTTAGCCGGCTCCTTTGGTTAGACACCGTTGCTACTTTGGCCATGCCATGAGTATACTTGAAAGTCTTTTCTCTTCTTCATTCGGCCACATGCAGGGGCAAGAGGTTGACGGATGAGATGACCAACCTAGGTAATCCCCAATACGAGAGGAGTCTCAAATAGGGGCAGTCTTGACCCAAAATCAACATCAATATGAGTTTCATATGAGTTTTCATGATATACATCTCGCCAAAAGGGCTATTATGAAAATCAAGTCAGAATTTTGATAAAAGCAAAATTGTGAATTATGGCATGACAAGAGTGGCAAAGTCCCCGCAGGGAAAACCATGGTCGTATGCATGTCAAGGGTCTAAAAATCAAAGGCACAAAGCCCCAGCGCAACAGACTACCTCTTTGAGGGTTAAAAACCTTGGAAGGAATTCAAGTCCCGATATCTCCCATCCTGCACAAAGTTTATCCCCAATTATTCTTCTCTTCTCCCTCCAAGACCGAATGTTTCTCGGGTATGGCCTTGGTAGGGGCACCGTTGATCAAAGGCAGTCAATTATAGGACGCCACTTTCAATGCACGCCTAGCTTTGGGTAATTTTAGCGAAAAGGGAAGGAACTGGGACCCCTAGCCAGTGGTTCAAAAACAACCCTTTGATGCTGCATTAACAATGTCTAAACCAAAATCCACAAAAAAATTGAATATTTCCTGAGCAAAATCAAACAAAAAATTGAATACTTTCAAAATTCATAATAAAAATTGAAATATTTTCCAAAACTCATAAAAATTTGAATATCTTTTTCAAAACTCATAAAAATTTGCATATTTCAAAATCCAAAAAAAATGTATTGTATTTTTCTGATGGTGCTTTTGCAGGAACAATTTTGCAAGGACCAAGAACACGGGATGAGTCCTATCTTCACTTATTGTTATCAACCTCTTGATTCCTCCCGATATTCTCGTGATATGCCACACTAGGGCATTTTGATTATCATCTCCCTATATCATTCTGATTACTATATCATTCTGATTATTCATCTACAAATCATTCAATCAACTCCTGCTGATTTCACTTGATCACTTTGCCACTGGACATTACTTGATTCCAATCATTCAATCAACTCCTGCTGATTTCACTTGATCACTTTGCCACTGGACATTACTTGATTCCAATCATTCAATCTCAATCTCACATGCCAAGATTGTCATCCTTATGACAAACAACAAACAATGATGCTTTGTAATGCTATAATTTAACTCATGCTATTCATGCTAATACATGCTTGAATGCTATTCACACTAAGCTTTGAGTGCTTTGATGTCTATGTGGTCATTGCTTATTGATGCTTCCATTCATGCTATGCTTGTTATGCTTAAATGCCTCATTCATTGCTTGTTATCTTCATTATATCTTGGCTAATGAAATTTTGAGCGCAGGATAAGAAGCTCTTGGTCCCACCGTCCGGGCATCATCATCCAAGCCCCACGGTGCCCGCACCTCATCTCTCAGTTCCCCCATACTTATTGCTCCACCATCTCTCCCTGTATGCATTTTTACTATATGTTACATACGCTACTAGATTATATCAAGGACCTTGTGGCTTTGGTAAATCTGGGATTTGAGTTCCCCTTCATCAAAAACAATGATGATTCCAGAGGAGTCTTAGTCACACGGATAGGCCGTTGAGCCATCCAAGACTGGGGACGATGGTTCCCTTTTACGAATTGGTGCGTGGATAAACGGGCTTCGGCTTAGTATCAGCCCGTGAAATTGGTTTCTTGACCCAGTTTTGGCAGTTTAACAATATTATCCTTGATTATATTATATCTTTATTTGTTATTTTCCCTTTAAACCCAGCATGCATTCATGTAGGACTTTGAATCAACTGTTGAAAAATCATTCTGATGAGCTGTTTGGGAGTCGAATTGATCACTAATTTTCAAGATATGAGATTCTCATTGCCGAATTGAATCCTCATTTTGTTTTGTCGCTGTTTTGGGTTGTTTTCCGGAAGCTCCTTGTTTGGATTTCTATCATCTTATTTTAATCCTTTTCCCTTTGATCCACCTTGGCTGCAGCACGTCCACATTAGCTGGTAACCGCTCCCCAATGGTGAAACCTACAAGTTTGTGACCTGAGGTACTTCCACCGCGCTGGAAGTTGATCATTCTCCTTCGTGCCCTCGTGCACATCTCCCCATTTTATCCAAACATTGTTGATTTCGTTGGATTTCCCGAGATTTGCTTCATCTCGAGCTTTTGATTTCATTCTCATCAAGTGATGTTGATTGCGTGTCTCATCACACCTTGGCATCTACTTTTCAGTTTGCTCTGCTCCCTTGCAAAGCAGACACCAAGGCGGGGCAGCTGTAGACACGCCAAAATTGACGTTACTGTGAGTACATCTCATATTACCTTGTAATGCCCCAATTTGACCCTCAAGTTAGCTTTGTTTGAGTGGTTTTCCCCACTTTTCTTGGATTTCTCCCTTTTTTCTCTCTTTTCCTATTTTTCCCTATTTTTTTGGATTTTTCTGGATTTTCTGGGTATTTTTCTCTATTTTTATGTATTTTTTCAGAAATAACGACTTAATGTGGGGCGTCTTTTAAATAACGACTTAGGCTTGGGCGTTTCTTAAAAAATGGACGACTAGTCGGGACCCATGCCTCACACCAGTGTATTGGTCTTCAGGAAGGGAGGCTTGCTCATTTTGGAGCCCTATTACCCCTTCCGTTTTAGCAGGAACTTTGGCTACGATCAGCATATTCCTCCATCAGTTGCTCAGTTTCCTTTGGACAGCCGTGCCAAGCATGGGTCCTCCATTGCCAGTGACGGTCGGATATGGTGGGATTTCTTTCATCGCCGAGAGGGCGTAACTTTCAGGGTCCCGACCGTTTCTAATCGTATTCCCCGTGTCACATCAGAATACATCAAGTGGTGGAATACCCGCACCAATTTTTATAAGGATGGCAGAGGCGCCTTCTGGGATGTGGCCGAGCGCTCTTTCTTAAAGCGGCAATCAGGGCCTGTGTTTGAAATTGATGAGGTTCATCTGAAAAGCCTCTATTCACAGCATCCTAAGGAGGCGGACACATATATTGCCAGGCGTCGGTCCTTAAAAGAGGAAGGCTCTGAAATACCCACTCTTGTCTTTTCTGAGATCAATGAAGATGTTTTTACAAAGGACCTGAGGCAGTTGGGCCACATAGGGAGTATTCATGTGGAGGTGCAGTATCCGTTTCCCCCAGAGGAGCCTCTCCCGATAGCAACCCCCTGGAGGGGCCCGGTGGACAGATTTCACCCTTATAGGACGTTTGTGCGGAGGGAAGACCGCACCTAGACGTATTATCAGCACACCTCTTGGCTTTTTGTACTGCTGAATGTTCACGGGCTGTCAGTAGAGAACCCGATAGCTGGCATTCTGAATAAGCCGCTTTTCATTTCTTTTCATTATGTTGATGGCTGGTGCATGGATTATCTCGGCCTCTTTCATTGCCTCGACTTCCATGGACATAAAGACTTGGCTGCCTTGACGGAGAAGTGCCAGACCATCGGTGACGTATGCTGGCTCGTGAAGGAGGCTGCTTCCCGCTCGAAGAAGGTGGCTTATCTGTATTGGCCGCTTTCCACCTTCTATGACGGCCCAGCAGGTATGACCCTTCCTGTACGCTCATGGCGTCTTTCTTTTATTGTTATGTTTTGCATCTGTCGACTATGACTGCATTTCTTGTGTCTTGCACAGATAGACCAGACATAAAACGGCAGGGACTTTACAGGAAGATTATTGCTCAAGCTGAGAAGCCTGCTTACTTTGAAATTCCTGCAGCGGCACCTACGACCACTCCCTTGCCTCCGGGCAAGAAGAGGAAGCCTTCTGTGGTGAAAGCTGCATTTGTCAAGGCCAAGAGGGCCAAGGTTGTTCGGGTCCAGCAGTCAGCTCCAGTTGCGACGGACGTCGGAATCCCTCTTCCATACATCCCCTCTTTTGACGAGTTCAGGTCTCAGAGGGAAGCTGCTCAGGAACCTGCCGAGAGTGGCGGTAAATATCTTGCAGATGCAATCTTCATTATTTTCTTGACTGATCTTTTAAGGCGTCCTTCGAGACTGAGCTTCTCTTTATCTGATACAGCCCCGGAGCAGGTTGCAGTGCCTATGGAAAGGGACACGGGGCTGCCTTCTCCTACCCCGGCTGGCGAGGAGGAAGGTAAATGTGCTTTCTCATCTTTTCTCTTTATACTTTCGTTGTTGTTCTTTTCCATTATATCCCTCAGAGTTCCCCTTTTGTTGAAGTGACAGTTAGGGAGCAGACTGAGGCCATGATAGCAGCGGGAGAGTCGCCTCAGCCGCAGGAGGGTCACAAGATTCAAACACAACGGAGTCCTGTCCCGGCCAGACGTATAATCACCCGGTCTGCATCCCGGCATGCTCTAGAGGTGACCTCGCAGCATATAGCTAGTGTGGAGGTATCCTCGAGCAGTTCTGAGACCGTCCCTGATAATGAGGAGGAAGTGACGTTCAGCGCCAGTGAGGGGGAATTCCTAAAATCAGAAGCCTTGCCCGTATTTGCAAAAGGTCTTCCGCCTTTTCAACCTCCTAAGCTGCTGATGCTGTCTTCTGAGGAGGAATTGCAAGAGGAGTTTGCCGGGCTCGATACCGAGGTCGACATAACCCCTCCATTTGTTGCTTCAACTGCGGAGCTTTCTCCCCTTCTGTCTCATTTTGAGGATATAGACCCCACTTTAAAGGTAAGCTTCTTCTTTTTTTTTTGTTTGCTGTTCTATTTATTTTCTTTCATTCATTGATGAGGATCATTCTGCTTTGTCCTCAGGACCCTGTCATTACCAGCTCAGATGCGGCCGCAGTCTCTACGGATGTCTCATCTGCAGACTTGGTCATCATCCTTGCTTTACCTTCAACTCTCATGGGAATGTCTGAGGTTATTCGCCCCGTGCCAGTGAGAATACAATCTTCAACTGACTTAACATCACTGGATTTGGGATCATCAGGAGAGATTTCCATCCCTGTGAGGGCCTCAGAGTTTAGAGCCGAAGCAGACCCAGCCAGAAGCTCCGCCTTTATACCGGCTGCCGTAATGTCAATTGCGCCCGAGTCAGCAGTCCCTGCAATAGTGGCTATAGAGACTGGACTTCTGCCTCTACAGACTAGGGACCCTTCGTCCCCATTATCAGAAAAAGCAGCTGAAGATGAAGCCCTTATTCAGAAGACTCATGAAGAGATAGCTCCATCATTTATTGGTTCTCCCTCCGCAGATGTTCAAGCCATAGCTCCCGAGACAGCGGTAGAGGAGGAGTCTTCAGCTCAACAGGAGAGCACAGAGAGGGACCGGCCGGTTCTTCCAACAGATTTGCCATCTTCGTCCTCTCAGCCGGATGTTGCACTGTGGGCAGACATTGACGCCGAGGTGACTTTCGAAGTAGCTCCATTTCCTTCTCATGGCTTTGCTTCATCCGAGAGTTTTGTCTGGCAAAATCTGGACATGCTGCGCCAGCTGGTGGAGTCCCAGCCTGGACTGACTTATCTGCGACTGAAGGAGATAGCCGAGCGTTTCACTGCTGGTCTACAGGCGATGGGCTGTTGTGGACGCGCTTTTTCTTTTAAAGCTTATCGGCTTATTCATTTTATTTATTATTTGGCGTGCCAGTCACCGAAGTGATAATTTTATTATGCGCTCGATCTGACATGGTCAGTCGATTGTGAGTGATCGTGTCGAGACCTGAAGTCCGTCATACCATGAACGTTATGACGTTAATTACGTCCTTCCAAGGAAGGACAACCCTTGATTAAACGCTAAAAGTAGGAGGCCTCGAGAGGCAAACAGATATTCACATGCTTAATTTTAAACTTCCTACCAGGGCCAGGGAGGCGGGTAAGATAATGACACCAACCGTAGAAACAGATGATATCGTTAAGTCAGCGGTCCGAAAACCGAGTGAAAGGGAAGAAGGAGGATTTCGATCACAGGCAGATTGAGCCGTGACCATGATATAGGTTTAAAGCTTCGATCGGTATTTCGACAGCCTTTCCTCTTAATCTGGGTTACGCCCAGGGGGAAATAGACTATCACCCACGGGATGCCAGGATGAAAGCCGAGAGATAGAGAGGCTGAACCTCCCAACCCGTATCCATATGGGCTATAGGGCAATGTATGATTTTCCCTTTGGAACGCTAGCGGAATTCATGCAGTGGCAGAATCCCCCGAGCAAAAGGGTTATTCGTAAATCCATTGCAGTTAGGTGGAACGTAGGGGTTATGACTCCCCTTCAGTTTTATCCCCGGGACGTGTCGGGTGATCCACAGATATTCCTTTGTGGGTTCGTTTTGGGTATTGGAATTCATTGGGTGGTAGATCGGGCTCTCGGCACACTCTGAATGGGCACGGGCTCTCGGCACGACCCCAAAAATGGGAGGGCCAGGGCTTCCGGCGCCAAAAACAAGAAGGCCGGGGGTTCCCGGCGCCAAGACGAGAGGGCTTGGGTTCTCGACGCGACCAAGAGAAGCCAAAGGGGAGCTCTTCGGCACAGGCTTCCCGGCGCGAGGAAGAAATGCTAGAAGGGGTGTCTCGGCGCGGGACGGTTGAGCAAGGCTCCCGACGCGACGAGGCTGCAAGGGGGGGGGGTCTCCCGGCGCGGAGGATGCAGAGAGGGCTCTGGAGGTTCTCGGCCCGGGCTTCCCGGCGCGCTGAGGTGAAAGGGGGAGGAGCTGCTCCTGGGGGTTCTCGGCGCCTGAAGAAGTGGCGCCGGGAGCTATTCACCCGGTTTACTGTAGGCTGAGCTGAGAGCTGCGAGGGCGCCGGGACCAGAACAGAGCTTACGGTACTCTGTTTTGGGTTTCTGATTGATTCAGACCAAGGGGAAGGATTTCTTTGGAGTCAAAAATAGGTCAGGGCATCAAAGTTGAGCTAGATTAGGCTTGGGCTTTATAGGAACATCAGGATCGAGGAGGAATTTGGAAAGGCCAAGGCGTAGAGAATCCCTGTCACCGGTGTCATACAAAGTCCCGGGGACAGCTTAATGTCGGCTTTCGTGGTCCAGGGAGAATTTTGACAGCATCTCCCCTGGACTCAGCATTTGCCAGGGAATGATAGACGATCACCCACGGAATGCCGGGGTGAAAGCCAAATAGAGGGGTATTAGACCCCTGACCATGTACGTGCCTGCAGCACTGTTTCGATATCCCTTTAGAGGTCAACGAAGCTTATGCAGTGGCGGAGCTCCATTGCCTCGGAAGGTTATAAAAGCCGATCGAGTCCGGAAAACCTCGTAGAAAAGGGGAGGGTTATCCCCATTAATTGTCACCCCTGAGGTGCATATGATGGCCCAAGGCGTCCCTTGACATAACAAGAGTATTTATGGGGTTTCTTCAGTGGTAGCAAAGGTTTTACGACTTGAGGTTTACAGGTTGGCTTTTCGGCGCCAATGGCAAGGATGCCAGAGAGTTCCCGGCACGGGCTTCCCGGTGGGCTAATAAGGTGGCCAAGGGGCTCTCGGCACGGGGTCTTCCCGGTGTGAGGAGAAATCGGCCCCGGCGCGATGGTGAGAAGTGGAATGGGTGGCTCCCGGCGCGCCCGGGAGATGGGATCTCTTGCGCCGAGGGCTGTTCATCAGTTTCACTGTTGACGGGGCCGAGAGCTGTGAGGGTGCCGGGAGAAGAAACAGAACCTACGGTACTCTGTTTTGGGTTTCATGTTGGTTTTGGCAGGAACTGACGGACTCTATGGACTCTAAACTGCTCAAGGCATCCACTCTGAATTGGATTAGGCCTAAAATTCAAGGGAGTTTTAGGATTCGAGAGGCATCTGGGAGGCCGAAGTCTGAATGCCCCTGTTCATCGCCATTATCACGCAGAGCTTGGGGGCAAACTTAATATGGTCATTCGTCACCCTGGGAGCCAAGAGATGGCTGTCTCTGGCCCCAGAGGGGACTTCGGTGACATCAACGGATGAAACACGCGCGCTTAGAACCCCGGGGTTTCTCAAGCTTCGATCATTGCATAGCACAGCTTCATCCCAGGAGCCAAGAAATAGTCTGTTCCGGGCTCTGGGGTGAGCACTAATGGTGCTACGAAGCAGAGAAAAGAAATAGACAAATCGGATCACCATGCTACTGGTTTACAGATAACACAGGGAAGGGCAATAGGGCTTCAGAAGAAGCAAAAATCAGGCTCAAACTATAACACATCGTACATATATATCCATTCATTTGGCGATGCCCATCACTGAAGACACATGGTCAGAAAACCCATGTGAAACACCATTTCCATACCCAAACTGATTACAGGGAGAGAGTGAGGGAAAGGGGAACAGACAGATGCCGAGATATCTCGTCTACATTGCATGAATCAAGATAAGACTTGAAACTATTACATGAAGCAGAAGAAAAGAGAAAACAAACATGGGGGAGGGCGGAGCATTGACTCCTCTCCCTCCCCCGGATGCCCACCTGGAGCTTCTTCCCCTGGGGATGGGTCTCTTCTCTCTTTCTTTTTCAGCGGAGGAGGCTCTCTCTCTCTCTGGTCTCTTCTCTTTTCTTTCTTTTTGATCGATGGCCTGGCTTCCGATCCTCCGATCCCCTTTTCTTTCAAAGGGGGTATGTTTATATAGGTCTCATCCTTCTGTGCTCTCGGTGGAAGGTAGTCGGTGTGGCCGGCTTGCTTGCCACAGCTCCCGGCGCGTCCAGCGGCCCTTTGTTGAGGTTCCCGGCGCCATTCTCAGAAGCCCAATCGGCCGGCCCATTTGGTGCTTTTAGGCCTCACACTTGCCTTGGCTTCCCTTAGTCATTTTGTATTGACTTTTATCAGAACCGAAAGAGGCCCCTTTAGTAGTGACACAGCTTTGTTGAGATCATCTTGAGGTTCCATCAGTGAACGAACTGGGGTTTAATCAGTATTGCCGTCTGAATGACGACAAAACCGGGTATGTTTCATCGGCATTGTCACCCGAACGGTGACAAGATCGGACATCAGCTTCCGTCTGACAGACTTCGGCCGGGTGTGTAATCTGTGGAGAGGATTCTTTATTTGTCCTGACTTTTGCAAAAGCCTTCGCAATCTTCATTTGTCGGCTCCGGCTTCTCATCAGAGTGTGCTTGGAGGTCTTATCAGTCGAATGACTGCTGCTTTATCAGTGCTGCCGTCTGAATGACATCGGCACCGGGCATCAGCTTCGGCCGACAAAGGCTTTAGCTGGGTGAATGGTTGACAAGCTTCATCATTGATCTTCCACTGTTGGTCAGACCCTCTTTTCAATTGTGCTTCCACCCTTGTTCATTTTCCAGGTGTCAACAGCTGTCCCATGGAAATATGGGCCCAGCGGGTTCTATTATTGTTAAAGTTCATACATCGCCGGGACTTCTTGGCACATATTATGTCTGACAGACTGGCAGCTTTGAAGTTGCAAAGGAAGGAGTGCAAATCTGAGCTGGAGAAGACGGACTCTGTTCTTCAGGAGCGCCAATGCCAACTGCAGTCTCTGGCGCAGCGGGAGCAGTTCGTGCGCAGTCGGTTAACCATCCTGGAGGCTGAACTGTCTGACCTCCGGGCTGAACTGCCGCAGATAACAACTTCTCGGCCGCAGCTTGCGGAGGAAGTAGCTCTGTTGGAGGGGCAGGTGGCCTCCTTTCAGGACGAGTCTGCTCGGCTACAGGGGGAGGAGGCTCGACTTCATGAGCTGGGGGTTGCCTCGCATGTAGGGCTTCTGGCCTTCGAGGACATATTCCGGCGCCCGTGAATATCTGTTTCCCCCCTTCTTGTAATACAATTCCCCCCTCAGGGGCCCTTCTTGTATTCCCTTTTTTATTCAATGGAAAGGAATCTTTATACCAGTCTCATATGTGGTTTGTCTTTTCTATGTGGTTTCATCACTTTGGGAAGTGGGGTAGTGGTTCTAGCAGTCCCTCATACGAACGGCTCGTATCTGGCAGGAGAGCGTCCACCCCTTCAAAGAAAGGATGGGGAACTCGCTCCACCGCGTGACGGCCTTCGGGGGGGGGGGGGGGGGGGGGGGGGGGTGCTTTAACCCGAATTCTGTTGTTGGTAGCAAACGTCCTTCTTTGGCCATATGTGCCGCAAGGGAGACGGTTTGCAGGAATGTGAACGAAGAGGCTCAGAGCATTATCCGGAACGGGTGAATGGTCCATCCCGGGCATGTTTCAAAGCTAGTCGGGGTAATGTGCCAATCGACCAGTATATGATTTCATCATCGATATTGGGTTTATATCGATGCAAAGGGGTTTCATCAGAGTAGACGTAAGGTCTAGACTGGGTAGAGGTTATCGCAGGTGGGATATTGAAGGGTGCGCGGTTTTCATCAGGACACACGTAGGGTCTGAACTGGATAGGATT
The DNA here is from genome assembly GCA_022559845.1 of Amorphophallus konjac. Lineage (NCBI taxonomy): Eukaryota > Viridiplantae > Streptophyta > Magnoliopsida > Alismatales > Araceae > Amorphophallus > Amorphophallus konjac. The sequence goes on from JAHNEJ010000635.1 coordinate 119,866, forward strand.
TCATCATTGATCGGGCGAGGTGCCGGTCGATCAATAGCTAGTTTCATCATCGATATTGGGTTCATATCGATGCAAAGAAAGTGTTATAAGTTTCATCAGAATAGACAAAAGGTCTAAACTGGCAGGGTTTTAATTGGACATGGTTTCATCACTGATCGGGCGAGGTGCCAGTCGATCAGTGGTTGGTTTCATCGTCGATATGGGGCTTATATCGACGTAAAGAGTTTCATAGGTTTCATCAGTATAGACGTAAGGTCTAAACCGGACAGAGGATTTCATCATTGATCGGGCGAGGTGCCGGTCGATCAACGGTGGGACGTATGTAGAGGTGTAGGTCTCGTCAGGACAGACGTAAGGTCTATTCCAGCAGGTTTTATGGCGGGTGGGACTTTGCCAAGAAATACGTAGGTTTCATCAGGATAGGCATAGGGTCTATCCTGGTAGGGTTTCATCGTCGACCGGGCAAGGAGCCAATCGATCAAGGGAAGGTTTTAGAAGCTTGATCAGGACAGATGTAAGGTTTGAACTGGCCAGGCTTTATCAGAATGGTGACGGGTTTTATTGTTGGTGGGACATGTGAAAGAGGGTATGTAGATTTCATCAGGGTAGACGTAAGATCTACCCCGGAAAGGCTTTATCATCGGCGGGGCATAGAGACAGATGACCGACGGAAGGCCTCATCAGCGAAGGGGAGGTGAAGGCAACGTGTCGGTTGGCATGGAACTTCTGAATTACCACATTACCGACCCAAGCGCCCTTTCGGGTTTTCACCGGAGCCAGCCCCCTCTTGCTTTTGTCCACGCGTCCTTTCAGATTTTCACATGGCGGGGTACCCAATTTTGCCTGCAGTGCCCTTTCGGGTTTTCACCACAGCTAGGTTTTAGCCATTTTTGCCCTTGTCCAGAATGCCTGAACAAGTCTGGCGGGGTATCTCTATTTTTAACCCCATTTCTATATATGTACTTTTTGTCGTTTTCTTTCTCTTTTCTTTTTGATGCGGGACGGGACCATGGACACGATAAGCTAGCGGTCGTCCCTTAGCGAGGGAAGCGTCGGATGTGCGCGGTTGAACAACCGACAGTGAGCTAGGGTGGTCGGCTCTCAATTGTGCTCGGATCGGGTCACGGGACGGTCACTCTCTCACTTGCAGCAGTGATATGATAAATTAAAAGCGAGCTAGGTAACCCTACACATGCTCTCTAGCAGCGGCATAAACAAGCATATATAGAAATAAGCGGAATGCCAAGCAAGGAGCGAATACGATACCTCCACGCGCTCGGCGTGGCGAAGATGGCACCCGGCCGAAACTCGTACTCCCGGGAACTTAATACATTAAGATTACAGCAATACAAGTAAGCCCACTCCACGCAGGGAGGTAACGGGCGACACAAGGGGGCCCGGGAGGACCAATTCCGGGTTGACGGGCGGTTTCCGGGCACGGCTTCGGCTTCGCGCGTACTCGTGCTAGTGGGGCCCACGTGTGGACCGGAGGGGTCGTGTGGGACCTGATGCCTCCTCTGGTGTGGGTACACTTGGGAAGCGCTCCCCTAGGATGGCGAGTTGCTGGAACGACCGCCGGACGCCGGGCGGCCCTCGGACGACGCTCGCGGGAAACCGGCCACAAGTCTGCACTTGCTGTCTTCTCGCGCGCTGTCCGGCGAGATCGGCTGCTGTGATCAACCCCGTCGTCGGAATGCAACGAGCTCGGCGCCGTTGGAAAGAGGACTCCAAATACTTCGACGTAGAGGCCTTCAGAAAAAATAATCAGATACTTATATCTGACTTATGGAATTTACACCCTTGCTGTAAACAGGCCAGAACTGCAGGGGCAGGTTCTGACTTCTCTGAAAATCACCGTTGACTGGTGGGAGGACCTTGGAATATGGAGATGAGTTCTTCAGAAAAGTTGAAGATCTATGAGATAGAAAACCGGGACTATTTTTGGTTTTTGGTTTGGATAGGAAATGGATTTTATGGGATTTTTTGAGTGGACCTGGGTCGGATCTGGGACACTGTGGAAAAATTGCTCACAGAAACTGGTACGAATTTTGAAAAATACCTAGAGACCTTATCAAAAATTAAGAAAATTCATGGTGGTAGACATATGTGGACAGAAGGCTCAGTAATTTTTTAGAGCCCCAAAAAAATTTAAAACATTGGTCGAACAAGGTAGACTCAGAACTGATGAACAGTAGACAGAACCTGGACAGAACTGAAATTTGAACTTGGATGAAAATCTAAAAATATCTAAAGGACGAATTTTTGCCTGAAATTTTTTGTGGAGGTAAGGGTTCAAGAGGGAAACCAACCCTGAAAATTGGAGCTTCAGAAGATGAGGGAAGAGAGAGGGACAATTCGGAGAAGAGAGGTCTGTCCAGAGTGGACAGAAAACCGAATTCGTTGGTGAAGACGCGTCGGCGGCGAGACGGCGGCGGCGGCGATCACCGGAGCTGCTTCAGAAGTTGGAGGGGATCAAGAGGGGAGGGATCTCACTCTATAACTGGGCTGGAGGTGGAAGAACACCAGGGAGAGAGGGGAGAGGGGCACAAGCTTCAAGGAGGCAAAATACTAATTTCTTCTTCATTAATTCTTTCCATAAGAAAATACAAGTATTTATATGAAAGGGTTCTAATCTAATATGAGCCCTTGGATCAAGGGTTGAAGAATGGAGGGTTGAGATGTGGTGTGAACACCACATTAAACCCAAATAAACTAATAGGTCCGCCCCCCCCCCCCCCCTTAAAGAGGACAATTTGGAATTGTCTTCTTTATTTAATTCATGGTCCAAGTCCAAATTTGGACCATGGACCAGCCACCTTGGACCCAAGAGTCCATGTGGACCAATAAGGAGGAGGGAGGGGGCCCCTGCAGGGCCTACAAGCATATTTGCAAAGAAACCCAATGGCCTTTTGCAAATAAACCCACTAAGACCTACTATTGTGTACGCATATATCACAAGGGCGTACATACAAATACAAAAGGACATAAATGCAAACACAAAGTGAGCTGGTGAAGACGCGTCGGCGGCGAGACGGCGGCGGCGGCGATCACCGGAGCTGCTTCAGAAGTTGGAGGGGATCAAGAGGGGAGGGATCTCACTCTATAACTGGGCTGGAGGTGGAAGAACACCAGGGAGAGAGGGGAGAGGGGCACAAGCTTCAAGGAGGCAAAATGCTAATTTCTTCTTCATTAATTCTTTCCATAAGAAAATACAAGTATTTATATGAAAGGGTTCTAATCTAATATGAGCCCTTGGATCAAGGGTTGAAGAATGGAGGGTTGAGATGTGGTGTGAACACCACATTAAACCCAAATAAACTAATAGGTCCGCCCCCCCCTTAAAGAGGACAATTTGGAATTGTCTTCTTTATTTAATTCATGGTCCAAGTCCAAATTTGGACCATGGACCAGCCACCTTGGACCCAAGAGTCCATGTGGACCAATAAGGAGGAGGGAGGGGGCCCCTGCAGGGCCTACAAGCATATTTGCAAAGAAACCCAATGGCCTTTTGCAAATAAACCCACTAAGACCTACTATTGTGTACGCATATATCACAAGGGCGTACATACAAATACAAAAGGACATAAATGCAAACACAAAGTGAGCTAGTTGTCGCTGATGTCCCCATCAATTCTCCCCGGGTGGGAGGAACTCGACCCCGTCGAGTAAAGGGTGCGGCTGCTCAGGTCTCCGACGGATCCGTCACCATGCCAAGTAGCGCGGGTATGCTCCACTCCAAGTGATCGGCACCTGCTCATTCCACATATACTCGATATGCGCACTGCTATGGCCAAAGGTGGTCACTCCGAAGGGGCACTCTCAACGGAAGAAAACAGCTCAAAGACTCACTAGGAATCACTGCTGAGTCCCTATAGGTGACTGATCCTGGTATAGAAGTAAACCGATCCCATACTCGTCAAGTGAATCGACTCGCTTCACACTCATTCGGGAGCGACACGAGCTTGCACAAGACACATGCAGACTCACCATGCACTGACACACGAATGCAAACAATCGACTCAAAATCACCACACAAACAAACCGCACAAAGAAAGCACACTGACTCATGCACGACTCTAGACTAAGGTGGTAGCATCAAACCCACTAGGTGGCGACATCCTGGGCGGCAGAAGGGTCGCCCAGCTCTTCCCCCATGGCATAGTATTCATCGGCCAGTGCCTCGTCGGCCTCGTAATCGACATGCTCAAGCTCGGGAGGTGCGGATCCTCCAACACCTAAGGCTAGGGTGGTGCGAGCGGGACACTCACTAGCAATGTGGCCGTACCCGTGACAGTGGAAACATTGTATTCGCGATCGACTACTCTCCCCGATAAGAGGGGCCTTACCCTTATCATCCCGCTGGGTAGGGGGTGTAGGCAACAATGGGGAAGGTGTAGGTGCCTTGGACAAGAGTGGCGGGGGTGCCGGTGCCAGAGGACGGGCTATAGGAGCTGGGGGACGGGCAAAGGGTGCCGGTGGTTGGGATGGAAATAGATCCCGGGGTGGAGGAGGGCGAGGCCGTGGAGCGAAGTGCTCCTGACGGGTGGGCTCCTGAGGTCGAGCCATGGGAGGCCGCTGATGTGGGCCTATAGAGTGACGGGGCTCGGTACTACGGAGAGGGGTGGGGCCCAACCGATGGCTAGACTCGAACTCTCCCTCAAATTGCTCCATCTCGAGAGCAACCTGATATGCCTCTTCTAACGTCTTGGCATTACGGCGAAAAAGCTCATACTGGTAGTGTGGCCGCAAACCACGTCGAAAGCGGGACACGGGCATGGTACTCTCCTCCGTGACACCACATCGTAGAAAGTACTCATCAAACTCCGCGATGTATTCGGAGACGGACCGGTCTCCTTGGCTAAGACTTTGCCATCTATCGATGAGTCGCTGGCGGTATGTGGGAGGAAGGTACTTTTGCCGAAGTTTATTCTTCATCTCGGCCCATGTGTCGATCGGGGGTTCTAGCCGCTGAAGTAGCAGGCTCTCCACATTCTTCCAATAAGTTTGTGCCTGCCCCATAAGTTTCATGGTGGCAAATCGGACCCTTCGACGCTCCGACATATCATACCATTCAAAATAACGGTCCATGCCAAACTCCGAATCTAGGTAGACTTTCGGATCCAAAGACCCGTAAAAAGCGGGAGGATCCGCTCGCACGGTCTTAAGGACCCGATCATCATCCTCATCTCGTTGTGGCTGAAAACCACGACGGCGTTGACCATACCCCTCGTAGGCATTGTCGGACCCATAGTCCTCGAGACCAAGGTCACGGTGTGGTAGTTGGGGAACCCGAGGAGGGGCGGGTGGAGGAACCAGTGGTGGCTGGTTTTGGGCCGCGGGAGCGGCCTGGACTTGGGCCATGGGAGCGGGTTGGACTTGGGCCCCCGCGGGAGGAGGTGCGGGTGGACCTTGGGCTGCCCCAAGAGGGTCCCCGTGTGACATCCTATCTAACCACCCAACGAGGTCTTGGACCGACCTATCGGAGTTCTCCATGCGTCCCTCCATGGCCCTAAGGCGACCATCCATATTCTCGGAGAAGGTCCGAAAGTTAGCATCGGATTGGTCCAACCTAGCCATAATGGCCATCATCGCCTCTTGTAGGGAGTGGAAGTCTCCCGAGGTATCCCGTGGGTTGGCCATAGGTGGGGGTGGGGGTGAGTACTGAGTACCCCGACGAGTGGGCATGCAAACACACCGACTAGAAGACACCGACTAAAGCAAAACACACTAATGTAAAATGATGCACCTAGACTTAACCAAAACTCGGTACGCGGCGGAGACAATCGACCCGAAGGTCACTCGCACAAGTGTGCGGCCTTCCCGATAGGCGTAACCTAACGGTCGGACAACACCTTTTTATATACCGAGTAAAGGGATGTATGCGACCCAAAAATGACTCTTTTTGTTGTTTTGAAAATATGATGATCCTAGACTCGACTTAGACCGACTAATGACTAGACGTAAATGACACTCTTTTTTTTTTGAATGTAAACACCCTAGACTCAAACTCGCTCTGATACCAAATTGATGCGGGACGGGACCATGGACACGATAAGCTAGCGGTCGTCCCTTAGCGAGGGAAGCGTCGGATGTGCGCGGTTGAACAACCGGCAGTGAGCTAGGGTGGTCGGCTCTCAATTGTGCTCGGATCGGGTCACGGGACGGTCACTCTCTCACTCGCAGCAGTGATATGATAAATTAAAAGCGAGCTAGGTAACCCTACACATGCTCTCTAGCAGCGGCATAAACAAGCATATATAGAAATAAGCGGAATGCCAAGCAAGGAGCGAATACGATACCTCCACGCGCTCGGCGTGGCGAAGATGGCACCCGGCCGAAACTCGCACTCCCGGGAACTTAATACATTAAGATTACAGCAATACAAGTAAGCCCACTCCACGCAGGGAGGTAACGGGCGACACAAGGGGGCCCGGGAGGACCAATTCCGAGTTGACGGGCGGTTTCCGGGCACGGCTTCGGCTTCGCGCGTACTCGTGCTAGTGGGGCCCACGTGTGGACCGGAGGGGTCGTGTGGGACCTGATGCCTCCTCTGGTGTGGGTACACTTGGGAAGCGCTCCCCTAGGATGGCGAGTTGCTGGAACGACCGCCGGACGCCGGGCGGCCCTCGGACGACGCTCGCGGGAAACCGGCCACAAGTCTGCACTTGCTGTCTTCTCGCGCGCTGTCCGGCGAGATCGGCTGCTGTGATCAACCCTGTCGTCGGAATGCAACGAGCTCGGCGCCGTTGGAAAGAGGACTCCAAATACTTCGACGTAGGGGCCTTCAGAAAAAATAATCAGATACGTATATCTGACTTATGGAATTTACACCCTTGCTGTAAACAGGCCAGAACTGCAGGGGCAGGTTCTGACTTCTCTGAAAATCACCATTGACCGGTGGGAGGACCTTGGAATATGGAGATGAGTTCTTCAGAAAAGTTGAAGATCTCTGAGATAGAAAACCGGGACTATTTTTGGTTTTTGATTTGGATAGGAAATGGATTTTATGGGATTTTTTGAGTGGACCTGGGTCGGATCTGGGACACTGTGGAAAAATTGCTCACAGGAACTGGTACGAATTTTGAAAAATACCTAGAGACCTTATCAAAAATTAAGAAAATTCATGGTGGTAGACATATGTGGACAGAAGTTCAGTAATTTTTTAAAGCCCCAAAAAAATTTAAAACATGGGTCGAACAAGGTAGACTCAGAACTGATGAACAGTAGACAGAACCTGGACAGAACTGAAATTTGAACTTGGACGAAAATCTAAAAATATCTAAAGGACTAATTTTTGCCTGAAATTTTTTGTGGAGGTAAGGGTTCAAGAGGGGAACCAACCCTGAAAATTGGAGCTTCAGAAGATGAGGGAAGAGAGAGGGACAATTCGGAGAAGAGAGGTCTGTCCAGAGTGGACAGAAAACCGAATTCGTTGGTGAAGACGCGTCGGCGGCGAGACGGCGGCGGCGGCGATCACCGGAGCTGCTTCAGAAGTTGGAGGGGATCAAGAGGGGAGGGATCTCACTCTATAACTGGGCTGGAGGTGGAAGAACACCAGGGAGAGAGGGGAGAGGGGCACAAGCTTCAAGGAGGCAAAATGCTAATTTCTTCTTCATTAATTCTTTCCATAAGAAAATACAAGTATTTATATGAAAGGGTTCTAATCTAATATGAGCCCTTGGATCAAGGGTTGAAGAATGGAGGGTTGAGATGTGGTGTGAACACCACATTAAACCCAAATAAACTAATAGGTCCGCCCCCCCCTTAAAGAGGACAATTTGGAATTGTCTTCTTTATTTAATTCATGGTCCAAGTCCAAATTTGGACCATGGACCAGCCACCTTGGACCCAAGAGTCCATGTGGACCAATAAGGAGGAGGGAGGGGGCCCCTGCAGGGCCTACAAGCATATTTGTAAAGAAACCCAATGGCCTTTTGCAAATAAACCCACTAAGACCTACTATTGTGTACGCATATATCACAAGGGCGTACATACAAATACAAAAGGACATAAATGCAAACACAAAGTGAGCTGGTTGTCGCTGATGTCCCCATCACTTTTCGTTGTCTTTTCTGGGACCAGAACTTTCATCCTATGGACCATGGCGCCATATGTTTATTGTGGACACACGATCATTGATGTGGGTGTCAACATCAATGCAAAGGGAAGTAGGGTTTCATGATCTATCCAGACGAAAGGTCCGAATTGATTTAGAGGATGTAGATAGCAGCTCGGGCACGAGGCCGTTTGCTGAAAACATGAGTTTCATCGTTAATGTGGGGTTTAACATTAACGCAAAGGAATAGAGTTTCATGATCTATCCAGACGGAGGGTCTGAATCGATTCAAAGAGCAGTGTTGTGCTATGTCAGAGCGGACGGAAGGCCCACCCTGGATGGATTTTAGCGTCGATCTGGCAGCGTGCCAATCGATCGATAGCAGGTTTCATCATTGGTATTGGCTCATACCAATGCAAAGATTTCATATGCTTCATCAGGATAGACGTAGGGTCTAAACTGGGTAGAGTTTTATCATTGATACTGGGCGAGGTGCCGATCGATCAATGGCGGGTTTCATCATCAGTATTGGATTTATACCAATGCAAGGAGTTCATGGATTTCACCAGGATAGACAGAAGGTCTAAACCGGATAGGTTTCATCATAGATCGGGCAGTGTGATGGTCGATTAGTATCAGGTTTCATCATCAGTATTGGGTTTATACCAATGCAAGGATTTCATAGGTTTCATCGGGATAGACGTAAGGTCTAAACCGGACAGGGTTTCATTGTTGATCGGGCAGTGTGCTAATCGATCAACAGCAGGTTTCATCGCGGTGAGACGTAGAATAGGTTTCATCGGGATAGACGTAAGGTCTAAACCGGGGAGGTTTCATCGTGGTGGGTCTTAGACAGAAGCAAGTGGAAGTGTTTTATCAGAACAGACGGAAGGTCTATCCCGAAGTGGGCTTATTATCGAGGGAATTTTTCTTGAGTAATGCATGAAGGCTTCAACAGAATAGACGTAAGGTCCATTCCGGATGGGTTTAATCGTTGATCGGGCAAGGCGCCGATCGATCGACGAGGAGTTTTATGGTGGGAGGTGAGGCTTTCTTTGGAATCACCACATTACCGACCCAAGCGCCTTTTCGGGTTTTCGCCGGAGCCAGCCCCCTCTTGCTTTTGCACACGTGCCCTTTCGGGTTTTCACGTGGCGGGGTACCCGATTTTGCCTGCAGTGCCCTTTCGGGTTTTCACCACAGCTGGGTTTTAGGCCATTTTTGCACTTGTCCCTAATATAGGAGCAAGTCTGGCGGGGTATCTCTATTTTTAACCCCATTTTTTTTACTTTCTTTTTTTGTTCTTTCTCTCTCTCTCTTTTTTTAGAGGGTGACAGGTCGGAATGCCACCAGCTCAAGATAAGGGTAGCTTGGTTAGGGTGGAGCGCCGCTAGACCAGGAAATGTGTGCAGCTTGGCTAGGGCGGAGTGCCGCTATACCAAGGAAAGGGTGTAGCTTGGCTAGGGCGGAGTGCCGCTAGACCAAGGACAGGGGTAGCTTGGTTAGGGCGGAGTGCCGCTATACCAAGAAAAGGGCAGCTTGACTAGGGCGGAGTGCCGCTAGACCAAGGAAAGGGTAGCTCGGCTAGGGCGGAGTGCCACTAGACCAGGGAAAGGGTAGCTTGGTTAGGGCGGAATGCCGCTAGACCAAGGAAAAGGGTAGCTTGGTTAGGGCGGAGTGCCGCTAGACCAAGGAAAGGTGTAGTTTGGCTAGGGCGGAGTACCACTAGACCAAGGAAAGGGTAGCTCGGTTAGGGCGGAGTACCACTAGACCAAGGAAAAGGTAGCTCGGTTAGGGCGGAGTGCCACTAGACCAAGGAAAGGGCAGCTCGGCTAGGGCGGAGTGTCGCTAGACCAAGAAAGGGTGTAGCTTGGCTAGGGCGGAGTGCCGCTAGACCAAGAAAGGGTGTAGCTTGGCTAGGGCGGAGTGCCGCTATACCAAGAAAAGGGTAGTTCGGCTAGGGCGGAGTGCCGCTAGACCAAGAAAGGGTGTAGCTTGGCTAGGGCGGAGTGCCGCTATACCAAGAAAAGGGTGTAGCTTGGCTAGGGTGGAGTGCCGCTATACCAAGAAAAGGGTAGTTCGGCTAGGGCAGAGTGCCGCTAGACCAAGGAAAGGGTAGCTCGGTTAGGGCGGAGTGCCACTAGACCGAGGAAAGGGGTAGCTTGGTTAGGGCGGAGTGCCGCTAGACCAAGGAAGGGTATAGCTTGGCTAGGGCGGAGTACCACTAGGCCAAGGAAAGAGTAGATTTTACCCGATTACTCGGGGAATGTCGGTTGTGCTGTATGATACAGCTTCAGATGTCTTCCGTTGAGTGGTGAGAATTGGATTTCCCCTCGATGGTTAACAACCACGTAGGCCCCTCCTTCGTAGACCATCTGTATCACATAAGGACCTTCCCAATTAGCATTCAGCTTTCCTTTTGGGTTGGACGCCATGACTTCTTTTTTCTTGACCATGACGAGGTCGCCTTTCTTGAATTCTCGTCCTTTTACGAGTTTGTTGAATGCAGTGGCCATGCGGGCCTGATACATTTGGATACTCTTCTGAGCTCGGAGGCGCTTCCCTTCCAATTCAGCCAGCTCTTCTAGTCTTCTTTCTGCATTGGTCTGTTCGCCACGGGCCAGGCCATATTGGACTGCCACTCTGAGTGACGGGACTTCTAGCTCTAGCGGAACCACTGCCTCTGAGCCGTATACCAGCGAGTATGGTGAGCACCCTGTAGGTGTCTTGAAGACAGTGCGGTATGCCCACAGAGCTTCATACATTTTCTCTTCCCAGTCCTTCTTATTAGAACTGACGACCTTGGCCAGCAAGGTGCAGAGGGTCTTGTTAAAAGCTTCTGCCAATCCGTTTGCCTGCGGATTGTAAGGAGTGGAGGTCCTCCATTCGATCTTATATTTCTCAGCAAGCCGATAGACCTTCTGATTTCTAAAATGACTTCCATTGTCGGATATTATTCGGCTGGGGATCCCGAACAGGAAGATAATGTTCTGTTTGATGAATCTGGCGACCAATTCACCAGTTACTTCTCTTAATGCTATAGCCTCCGCCCATCAGGAGAAGTAATCCGTTATGGCTAGTATGTACTTATGTCCGGCCGAGGAAGTCGGTAGTGGCCCGACTACATCAGTTCCCCATTGTGCAAATGGCCAGCTGGGAACTGTAGGGTGCAGAGTCGTAGGAGGCCTTCTAGGCACAGTAGCATGCTCCTGGCATTTCTGGCATGATTTTACAAATTTACAGCAGTCTCCAAACATGGTGGGCCAATAGTAGCCCAGCTTCTTGATTTCTATCTTCATCTTGGGACCAGCCTGGTGGGCACCTGCTGTCCCAGCATGTGTTTCTTTCATCGCTTGCCAGGCTTCCTCAGTGAACAGACAGCGGAGTAGAATCTTCTTGCGTGCATCTGCCATTATTCGGAACAAAATTCCATTTCTGAGTTCATAAGAATATTTGATTCTTAGGAGTTTCATCTTTTCTTCTCTTTTCTGCGGCAGTTGTTGGTGTAAAAACCACTGCAGCAAGTGTTGTCTCCAATCAGACGCTTGTTCTGTGCTGATGGTGGCAACCTCATCTTCTTTGGGGCACTCTTCTAGCATACTGGGGACTTGCCGCCGGTTCATAACGGCAATATTCAGTGTCTTATTTGGTGGGACTGCTAGTGAGCTGGCCAGCTTCGCCAGTGCATCAGCCTGAGCATTGTGTCCACGGCCCACATGCTTGAGCTCAATATGGTAGAATTTCGCCATGAGGCGCACAGCTTTTTGGTGGTAGGGATTCAGTTCTGGCTTCCGCACTTCGAACTCCCCTTGGATCTGTTTTATTATCAACATCGAATCGCCGAATACTTGAAGCATTTGGATACCCATGTTGAGGCTGATATATAGCCCGATTATCAGAGCTTCATACTTGGCCTCATTATTGGTGCAGGGCTTGTTTATAGAACAGGAAGTATGCACGACCTCCCCTTCTGGCGATTTCAGCACAATACCGGCTCTAGCCCGTATTCTGGTCTTTCCATCGGAGTCTGTCTCTGTTCTGGATGCTCCATCAAAGAATAGTTGTCACATAACTGACTGGGTCTGGCAGGCCTCGAGTGTCTCATCATCGGGTAACTCGGTCCCTAGCATATCATTTTCCGGCACAGGATGCTCTGCAAAGAAATCAGCCACAGCCTGTCCTTTTATCGCCCTCTGGGGTGTGTAGGTAATATCGAATTCCATCAGAATCACTGCCCATTTGCCCAACCGGCCCTTCAGTACTGGCTGAGTCAATATGTATTTGAGCGGATCTGCTGCAGATATCAATCTGACTTCATGTGACAACATATAGTGTCGGAGCTTTTTGACAGCAAAGACTAGTGCCAAGCAGGTCTTCTCTATGTAGCTGTAGCTTTCTTCAGTTCTAATCAGCCTCCTACTCAGATAGTATAAGGCTTGTTCTTTGCCTTCTTCATTTATCTGTGCCAGCATTGCCCCCAGGGAACAGTATGTGGCCGCGATATACAATATCAAGGGCCTGCCCTTAATTGGTGCCCCCAGCACTGGAGGGGTCTTGAGATATTCTTTCAGCTTATCAAAGGCTTCCTGACAGCCATCGTCCCAGAGGAACGGCACATCTTTCATCATGAGCTTGTGAAAGGGATGGCATCTTCCCGACAGATTTGATATAAATCGTCGGATATAGGCCAGACGCCCTTGCAAAGATCTCAGCTCGGACAGATTCCTTAGTGGAGGGAGCTCCTGGATAGCCCTAATCTTGGATGGGTCGATTTCAATGCCCCTGTGCCGGACAATAAACCCGAGGAATTTTCCACTGAACACGCTGAAGGCGCATTTCATAGGATTCATCTTGAGTTCATATTTGCGCAGCCTCTGGAATACTACCCTCAGGTCTTGCAAATGGTCTTCTCTTCTTTTAGTTTTCACTACCAAATCATCAATGTAGCACTCTACTTTCTTGAAGAGCAAATCATCAAAGATCTTGGTCATAGCTCTTTGGTAGGTAGCGCCGGCATTCTTAAGACCAAACGGCATCCTTTTGTAGTGGAATATCCCCTTCGGGATACAGAATGCAGTGTGCACTCTGTCTTCCTCAGCAATCCAGATTTGGTTGTATCCGGATGACCCATCCATAAATGATAGAGCCTCATGACCAGTACTCGCATCGATCATCACTTCAGTGATTGGCACTGGAAAGTCATCTTTCGGGCAAGCCTTATTAAGGTCCCGGAAATCAACACATATTCTAATCTACCCATTCTTCTTCTTTACGGGCACTATGTTGGCTAACCATGTAGTATACTGATTTTCTTCAACAAAGCCTACATCAATCAGCTTGTCAACCTCTTTGTTAATCTGATTTATTAATTCAGGGCGCATTCTCCTGGAATGCTGCTTTACAGGGCTAGCCTCTGGGTTTATTGCCAATCGGTGCTGCGCCACATTAGAACTCAGTCCTGGCATTTCATCATATGTCCATGCAAAGCAGTCTCGGAATTCTTTTAAGAACTGTATATACTGTTCCCTGGTAGCTGGCTCCAGCAGTGCACTGAGGAATGTCGGCCTTGGCTCATCTGCGGTCCCCAGATTTATTTCCACAAGCTCATCGACGGTGGCCTGACCTCCATCTTCGACCTCGGGCGGGGCTTCTTGCAGGTCAATGAACCCTCCCGGGATATAATCTTCTTCAGTTTCATGACCCTCTGTTTCATCATACCGGTCATCAGCGGGTGCTGGCTCATCATATACGGCCAATATTGTTGGATTCTGTTCAGTCTGCCCCAAGGACGTGACTGGCTCAGCAGGAAACTCAAAAATGGAGTCTTCCGCCCTTAGAGGCTCTTCTGATGCAGACTCCCTTGAGAGATCATCATTCTGTAGAGCCCGGACTTCTTACAGGATGCGCTCAAACTCCAGGCATTCCCTCAGCTCTTTGGCTACTTGGTCTTCATCAGGGGTTCCCGTATCAAACTTTGCTTCAGCATGGAACAAATCCTCTTTGCAAGGTAGGTCTTCCCAGCACCAATCTTTCTTTGCTTCATCAGACGTCCCCGTCTCCGACTGACTGTCCGGGGCTTCATTGTTCATTATTGATTGATAAATGATTTCTTCATCTTCCGAGGGGTACTTGTCATATCCCACCTTGGAAGGGCCTTCATGCTGGTAGGAGACAAAGATGACGTCCACTTCAGCTTCATAGTACTCTTGAAGGGTATAACTCAATCCCGGGTGCTGAGTGATCTTCCTCAGTTCTTTATTATCTCGGGGCGGATCCCATAGCTCCTTGAACGCCTTCTTCTGGGCAGCAGGCTGCAATGACGGCATTTGCATCTTAGAGAACATCTGCGAAACCCGTTGGGTAGTATAATCCAAGCCTGTAATTGGCACCATCTGGTTTGCAGCCTCTTCAGGGACCATGCAGTCTTGATCATCTTCCTCGACTGACTCCCCGGTGTAGAATATGGTAGGAGGCTCGCAGAAGCGAGGGATTTCCATAGTCTTCAGTGATAGCACCGTCTGGTACTCTAGGCCGGCGATGGGCTTGACTAAACCCTGCGGAACCTCCACCTGTGTGTACTTTTCTTTCATCTCTTCATCGATATCATCCGGGCGAATGCTAGGAGGGGTGATCCGAGCAAAGTCTCCAGCATAAGAGATGTGAGATACCTCATGCTTTTTAATATAGCCCTTTGGTGGCGGGGGAGACCAGTTTCTTGCCTTCGTCGCCGGCTTTTTCTGATCGACCCCAGCCTCTTTTTCTTCACCCTTTTGTGACACCTCTGTGTAGTAGGATGCATCGAGCATATGGCACTCGAATACTTCGAAGGGATGCAGATCCGCAAACACCCTTTCTTCTTTTCCTTCATGGCAGTATTTAATGCACTGATGCAGCGTGGACGGCACTATCTGATATTCATGCAGCCACGGTCTCCCCAGCAGGGCCTTATATGTGGTGTTGGAGTCGATTACATAGAATCGTACCGCGGTAGTGAGGTCCCCCAATGTGAGGTTAAATTCAGCCACCCCAAGGGGCGTCTCACATTTCTGGTTGAATCCCGCAATTTTCATGTCTCTGACCTTGGTAAGCTGAAGATCAAAGTAATATTTTTGGTAGATGCGGTATGGGAGAATGTTCACGGCAGCCCCGGGATCTATCAGTATCATGTTCAATGGCTGACAATTCAGGGAGCCCCTCATATATAGCGGTCTGTTATGGCAGGAATTCGGAATCAGCATGTCGTCTTCTGTGAATGTGACTGACGGCCCAGAATTTACTTCTGTCAAGAGTGCTTCATATTGTGCCGGTGACTGCAAGGCATCAACAATTGCTTGGCGAGCCTCTTCACTCAGAGAGAGGATCTCCCAGATGGAGAATCTGGTAGGGAGCTTCTTTAGCATTTTCATAATCCGGCTACTCACCTGACATTAGACAGTCTCATTTCTTCTGCCCATCGGGGTTTTGGGGGTTCATGTGGTGCCCGTGGCCTCTGCTGACCAGTGCTGGTTTCAACCTCTGGACTGATTTCTTGGGGGGCTTCTTCTATAGCAACGGCCCCTGGTGCTATCGGAGAGTTATCCTCCTCTTTCTCATTCTGCTTGCAGGCTACAGATGCCGACTGCTGAGGTCTCTTGCCTTTATCTGGCCCAGCCTGTATCGACTGCCCATTTTCTAGACTAGACAGAAATTCTAGAAATGTTGGAGTTTGACCTCCTTTCTTCTTTTCTTGGTACAAGCTGGCAGGGGGAGGAACCTTGACACCTCGTACCTCCGGTTCGGGAATCTGGTAGGGATGTTCCCCTCTGAACATAATGTTATGATTAGCTGGTGGTGGGCGCCCCCATCTTTTCCCAGAACGTGTTGCATGGGCTGAGGTTGAGGCCTCGGCATGGTTGGCTTCTAGCGAGGCATCTGATGTTTCATCCTCATCATTCTCCCCGGGCGAGGTAAAGAGTGCCGACAGGGTGTTACATTGTACTGTCACGACCCTCTTTCCCTTCTTGGACTTGGGCCGTCTCTTCTTTTTCTGGGCATTTGGCTTTATTGGCCCCTGCCCCCAGAAGGGTTCAGTTTCATCTTTTTCTTGTTCTACCTCTGACTGCTCTTTAATTTTCAATTTTTCGAGCTGTTCCCAGAGTATACAGTCTTTCACCAGCAGGTGCCCGGGCTTTTTCTGTTCATATTCATCGAGCCCATTAATATACTGCTGTAAACGCCTGGCTGCAGGACTTACTTCCTTATATGCAGGTAGGGGGACTTGTCTTCTCCGATTATGAGTGGGGATCCAGATGACTGGCCATGTCTCAGCTGTGCGCCACACTGGCTTTACTGGAGGCGGTTCAGGTCTTGGTGTGACACCGCGGATAACTGCTCCATTGGTTTTGGCTGCGGGAGTCTTCTTTCTGTTCTTTATGAGTTTCATTTGCCATCCTTCCTGATCCTTCAGTGGTGTGAGGAAGCAAGCTTCATAAGTATGCCTAGTACATTCTTCAACGGCCTCCTTAGGCAGCTGCTGGTAGATTGAAATCATATTGGCGGCCATTTTTAATGCCGGAGACTCATGTGGACGAGGTGGCTCTACCTGGTAATCTCCCAGCTGTACCTCGCCCTTTTTGACCATGCCTTCCATAATATCTTTGAAGACGTAGCAATCTTCAATTGCGTGCCCCAGCGCACGGTGATATGGACAGAACAGTGGATCACCTTTCTTTGCCGCGTCCTCGGGTCTCTTTGGCTCAGGCAATGTTACCTTGTTGAACTTGTACGCCCAGTTGAATAGTGCGGCTGTCTTATCTTTCGGGAAAGAGTACGGCTTTCTCATTTTGTTTCTCAAAGAGACCTTATCTTTTCTTTCTGCTGTGTCTGCTGGTGGGGGAGCTTCATCTGCCCCCTTCTTCCCTTTCTGTTGCTCGAAGGTTCTGAAATCGACGGTGTTAGCCTCAGAGTGCGATGGTCGTCGATCATTAGATTTCCCTTTCGACACAGTTGGAGCATTGGCCGTCGGACGCTTAGACAGGAACGTCTCGACCTCCGCCACTATATTGTTCAGCCGGTCAAATGTTCTGACATCTGCACCAATCATCTTTTCCAGTACCTCTCTCCTGAGGCTCTGCTTAAATATTTGCACTGCATCTTCTTGATGAGGAGGTCTTCTGCATCTCATAGCTAAGTTCCTCCACCTTTTGATGCAGTCCAGTGCTGTTTCATCTTGCTTTTGCCTGGTTGCATATAGTTATGCTATTGTAATTTCTCTTTTCGTGACGTGAAATCTGTCACGGAACTTTCTTTGCATATCAGGCCAATCGGTCACTGACCCAGCCGACAGGCTTGAATACCATTCAAAGGCTATCCCGGTGAGGGATGAGCCGAAGAACTTAAGCAGATAAGCTTCATCAGCTGCCAAGTCACCTATGATTGTGGTGTAGTAAGCTATGTGCTCCCTGGGAGAGCCTTGGCCATTAAATTTTTCAAACTTCGGCGGCTTACTGACACCTGGAGGTAGTCTCTTGGCAGCATACTGGGGAGGATATGGTACCTTGTACACATCGTAGGTACTAGCATCATCACCAGTCTTTTCAGATAGCTTCATCTCCACAATCTTTTCAATCATCAGCTTCTGGGCTATAGCTGGATCTATGTTTTCCGAGAAGAAGTGAGCTTGTTGCTGACCATAAGGAGTTGTCATCACAATTGCGCGCAAGGCTGGCGCGGCAGGCTGCGTCTGAGATGCAGAGGGCTGAGCTACCGTCTGCTACAGAACGGGCTGGCTCGGTGCTTTGCCCTTATCAGCCGGAAGAGGATTAGCTGGAATAGCCATTTATGTTGAACTGGCAGTCTCCCCCACAGGCTCGGCTTGCTTGGAGACCGGTGTAGCTTCATGCCTCTCATTTAGATGTCTTCTGAGAGCATTGATCTCTTGTTGATATCTTCTAAACATCATCTGGATCATGGGGTCCAGGATTGACGGGATCTGTAGATCTTCTGAAGTCCCTTCAGCATCATCAACGAAGGGATTGTCTTCCTCTTCCGTTGTCACCTCATAGTGGTGATCATGCAGGCTTCATCATTAGTCTTCACCTTATCTTTGGCCGCCTGGCTTCTCCTTGTGACGGGACCTGGTCTGGTTGCCAGTCTGAGCAGTTCATCTGGCTGTGTCAGTAACATATCCTGCCCTTTGACAAGCCCGGCCATATTACAGGCAAAGATCTGCATCTTTTCCTTCTGCCTGTAGACTTTCCTTCTCATCTGATCGGGGTATTTGAGCCGGTCAAAGACTGACATTCTTTCTCTAGCTTCTTCCATGTGCAGGTCTTCTTTCCCATACCCGGCTCCGTGGCCTTCTTCATAATCATTGGAATCGGAGGAGGAGACTCCGAGCATCACTTCTTGAAGGGTTTCTTCTTCTTCTTCATCCATGGTGCCCAAGGCACGGGATAATCTTTGCCGCCCGAGGGTGGAGTTCCCAAGGTAGTGAAAGTAGTCTTGAGCCACTTGTTTCATCTCCTCTTGATCGTGCCTTCGTGGCTCTGGTTGGAGCATCAATCTTTCCCGGCTCTTCTGCTGATAAGCCAGTCTCTCCACCTGAGCAATCAAGTGCTCGGCTCTGCAATATTTGAATATATCAGCCTGTCTGGCACAGGCTCTTGGTCTTCTTAGAGTGGCAGCAGCGACTGGTTCGCTTATTCTCATTTCCTTTTCCTCCCTGAACCTTCTACTCCCATCTTGGCAGCAGTTGGCAGCATAATTCTTTCTTTCCCATCTTTTGCCCCCAGCCATGGGGCGGGTGACCGTGAGGTCTTCCTTCTGCTGATATCTTCTTCCCCTCATCCTGGGGAATAGTAGTCAGATTTCTTCCTTCGTTCTCTTCCTCATCTCTCCTACCCCGAGCTCTGGGGTGAACAGCAACAGCATTTCTTATGTCTTTTCCTTCTTCTCTTCTGTTTCCTACCCTGAAGCGGGCAACAGTGGTATCAACAATGTTTTCTTCTTCTCGAGCTGGGACCCAGCTCTGGATTTTCTTCGGCCGCCAGATCTGTCTGAACTTGGGCGGCTTCGGTGCCAGTGGCTTTCTATTCTCCTCTTTCATGTCGACCCTCCTGGCAGCTAGTACCCGGAACCTGTTGGTAGTAGGCACCATCGGGACGATCACGTCCGGCTTGACCGCCCTTGGGCGACCACTAAGGTTTACCCGGACATCTCCAATCAGCATTGTCTTTCCTGAGTTGGATATCCGACGACCCGCAGTAGTGGGTCGGGCTCTCCTGTCGGATCTCCTCCTTCTTCCAGCAGCAGAGGGTGCGCCCCTTTTCGCCTCGTGATGGACGAAGCAGGCCACGACCTCAGGAGTATCCTGCATCACCAGGCTCATTTTGGGGATGGTAGCTTGCGGCAATGTCTCGACAACAGTCTTTTGCTCCTGGTTGTCAATCTCGAGCAAGTCAGTGAAGATGAGGCCCAGGCAGTTGGGCATCCCGACAGCAGGCGGCATCCATCCGAACGAAAGAGGTACCGCCAGGTAGCCTTCTCGAACATGCACATCGACCGCTTGTTGATCAAAGCGTACAGACATGATTCCAGCCGTCATCGTAGCTTCCTGAAAATAGAGAAAGAACGGAATCAGAAATTTGAGGGGGGGCCCACTGGGCCTCCTATTTTGGCGTAGATATGAAGGGAGACTAAGTCCCACCGGGCGTGCCAGACTTGTGGACGCGGGATTTTTTTTCTTTTTATATTATTTAATTTTATTTATTTATTTATTAATTTATTGGCGTGCCAGTCACCATGGTGACAATTTTTATTATGCGCTCGACTTGACTTGGTCAGTCGATTGTGAAGTCCGAGTCGGGACCAAAAGTCCGCCATACCATAAAGGCTATGACGTTAATTACGCCCTTCCTAAGAAGGACAACCCTTGATTAAACGCCAAAATAGGAGGCCACTCGGGGCGATAATAAAAGAAAAATAACAATGCGTGATATTGAAGATATTATTATTCTGAGAAGGTAATTGAGCGAACGATAGTTTATCAAATCAGCATGACCCCCCCCCCCCTTGTGTAGGTCGTGTTGGGTGGAGATAGGACACCGTCCCCGCAGCGGCGGGGCGGAACTTGGACAGTCATCGGGGACATATCCCCTTTCATGTTCCCCATCCAGCCAAAGGCCTCGCAGTGTTCATATTCCCCGAAAAATCGAGCCAGACGGGAGGTGTATGTTGAGCACTTCCCGGGACTTATCGGGGTTTAAACATCTATCGACGTTTCGACAGCATCTCCCCATAATCTGGATTATGCCCAGGGGAGAATAGGCTATCACCCACGGAGTGCCGGGATGAAAGCCGAGAAAAAGGAGGGAGCGAACCTCCCACATTGTACATGTATGCCCTGGGGCAATGTTCGATTCTTCCCTTGTAGGAGCCGGTGACACTCGTGCAGTGGCAGAGCTCACCTTAGCTAAAGGGGTTGCTCATAAACCCGATACGGATCATTGGAAAGTAAGGGAGTCCGACTCCCTTTGATTTTATCCTCGGGACAGTTCTGGTGACTCATGGACATCCCTGGGTGGGTTTGATAGAAGTGTTGGAAGCTCATTGGGTGGCGAGACAGCCTCTCGGCACGGATTTGAATGGATATATGAGTTCTCGGCATGAAGACCACCGCACCGAGAAGGGTTCTTTGCAAGGCACCAGTTGGGGCGCCGGGAAGCTGGCGTTAGTGGAGTTCTCGGCGCAGGCAAGCAGGGAAGCCAAGGGGTCTTACGGCGCCAAGGCAGAAGGGTGAAGGTGTTAGGCTCCCGGCGCAAGCAAGGAGGCCAAGTAATTAGGGCTCTCGGCGCCAGAAGGATGTCAGAGGGTGAGGGTTCTCGGCGGGTTCAGCATGGAGGGTTCCCGGCGCGACGGGGAAGAGGCCGGGAAGCAGGCTCTCGGCGCAAGGGCCAAATGGCCAGAGGAGGTTGTCGGCGTGAAGGGCAATTAGGGTTCCCGGCGCGCAGGGGAGAAGGCCATATGATGGGCTTCCCGGCGCGATGCAAAGCAGCTAAAGGGGGGGGGGGCTTCCCGGCGCGGCCAAGTGCAAGGGTTCCCGGCGCGGAGGTCAGAAGGCCAGGACAGTTCTCGGCGCCTGAAGGATAGCACCGAGAGCTGTTCATCTGCTTTACTGTACGCGAGGCCGAGAGGTGTGAGGGTGTCGGGTTGAGAAACAGAGCTTTACGGTACCCTGTTCTTGAATCTGTTGAGGATTCAGGGGTTTTCCTGGTGATTCAGGCCAAGATA
Source organism: Amorphophallus konjac (assembly GCA_022559845.1). Classification (NCBI taxonomy): domain Eukaryota; kingdom Viridiplantae; phylum Streptophyta; class Magnoliopsida; order Alismatales; family Araceae; genus Amorphophallus; species Amorphophallus konjac. The sequence goes on from JAHNEJ010000635.1 coordinate 141,191, forward strand.
AACGGGCCTTGGGAAATCAGAGGGCCCAATTCATCAGACTACAACTGACTTTGGCTTGGATTTCAAAGGAAAGGCTGGAGGCGGAGAGTGATTTGGGGGAAACACGGTTTAGGGTATCTCTGTCACCAGCGTTCCTAATGATCCGTGAGGATGATTTCAGTATACTCTCCATCATCTGGGGGCCAAGAGATGACTGTCTCTGGCCCCGGGGATGACTTCGGCAAAGCCGATGAGCATGAATGCAACATCTAAGACCGAGAGGCGGTTGCTATGTATCCATGCTTTGCTTCAGAGGCCAAGGGATAGTCTGTCCCTGGCTCAGAAGCAAGCGTGAGGAGCGCTCGGGAAACGGGCGAATAAACAGGCGATCAATCGACCTTGGGAGGGGAATAGCATGCTATTGAATCTTGAGAAGAGACAGACAACACGGGGGATGAACACAGAGCTTCAGAGAAAACCCAAAGCCGGGATGGACTGCAGCCCACCATATTTATCCATTCGATAACATTCATTGGGTGAGATACATAATGAGGAAGCAGGGGGAATACATCACTGTATCGGTGTGAAACCGGCTACGACATTTCAGGCTACATCAGAGGAGGAAAGAAGAGAGACCATCGAAATAAAAAAGAGACGAACTATAGAAATGGGGGGGGGGGAGGGCGGAGCATTGACTCCTCTCCCTCCCCGTTGCCCACCTTCGCTCAGCTTTTGGGAGATCTCTCTCTCTCTCTTCCCTCTTTTCTTCTTCAGCTCTCTTTCTCTTCTTGTGGACGAGGTTGCAGGTTTCTTCGGTGTGTCTCCCCCGATCACCTTGTGTGCTGTGTCTTGTCTGTTCTCTTCGAATGAGGGGGTTTTATATCCTTCGTTGGTGTCCTCTCGGCAGGCTCATCCCGGCGCGCCTCAACTGTAGGCGGAGCTCCCGGCGCGCGGGGCTCAAGCTTCTCGGCGCGGCCTGTTGGCCTTGACAAGGGGATCCCGGCGCCACTTTTATAGGCCCACTTAGGTCTTTTAGACTAGGCCTCTTATTGGTCCTTCAAGTACATCAGCACCCGAAAGGGCCCTCCATTGGTGACATAGTTTCTATTGAGATCATTCATAGGTTTTCATCAGTCGGTAGACTGGGGTTTCATCGGCATTGCCATCTGAATGACGACAAAGTCGGACATCATTTTATCGGTATCGTCACTTGAACGGTGACAAGACCGGACATCAGCTTTAGCCTGGAAAGACTTCAGCCAGGTGACTGCTATTTCATCAGTGCCGTCGTCTGACTGACAATGGCATCGGACATCAGCTTGGCCGGGAAAAGGCTTCAGCCGGGTAGATGGTTGACGAACTTCGTCATTGATCTTTCACTATTGGTCTGATCTTCCTTTCAATTCTGTCTCTGCCCTTGCTCATTTTCAAGGTGTCAACAGATCCGGATACCGATATACCTATACCAAGAACTGGGATAGCCACCCAAGAGGCTGATGAGGCCCCTGAAGGGTTAGTACGTTCACCGAGGAGGCGCACAATGAGTTGGAATCACACGCAAGCGCATGTTAATAAAATGGAAAGTTAAAGATTTATGCGGAAGCAAGTTCAAAATATCAGAGTGATAAACAATATATACATTAGTCCAGAGTCACAAACGTACAAGTCCACAACACAAACAAAGTCCCAAAAGTACAACTACACGGAGCATACCCCGGTCAAAAGTACCCAAAAAGGAATGTCGAACTAACGCTGGCACTCTACAAGCGATCCCCAAAAACGCGGGAACCACCGGCAACGGGAGGCTGCGGCTGCTCACCTGAAAGAAGAAGGAGTGAGTCACAACCAGACTCAGTAGGGGTCACGTGGATCCCTATCTCGCACTAACAAGCAGGCATGCAAACATAAAGTAATTAGAGCATGCATTTAATGTAGTAAACATGCGCTGGCATAACTAACACAAGTGTAGCAAAGCTGTAAAGCCTAACTAATAGTCAAAACAACTAACTATATGCCAATACAAGTGTATACATTAGCGTCTGAAGCTAAATCTACCAGTAGAAAGAATCCCAACTACTCTAGGTGACAAGAGACCGCAGAAGGCACCCACTAGAAAACAAAGACCAAAAGCGTCCACTGACGACTTACACTGCGTCTCAAGGAACTCGCAAGTCAGGCTGACAACAAGCGAGAGGCGTAACAGTACCGAACCAAGAACTAGTCAGAGTAACACTCGTCAGTGTCAGTCCAGGCCTCTGACCACGTGTGCACACACTGACTCCTGCCTAGAGCCAGACCTCTAGCTAGTTTCCCCCCCCCCTAGGACGCTACGGTATAGAGCCGGGGGCCCACGGTGACTAGCTTACAAACCATTCAACGGGTACGCCCTTCCACCTTTGCCAGGCGGAGCGACACTGAAAGTCTCAGGGCTAAGTCTAGTGGTTCCATCACAAGGAGAGAGGAAGTACTCTACCGGGATCTAAAAGTGCACCATTGTTTATAAAATAACTTAAACATAACGGTTATGCAACATGAAATGTAATAGAAGATGAACCGACCATCTTTTGGAATGCCAGAGGGTGTGACGGTCTAGCCTGGACCGTTACAGAGTGTGACGGTCTAGGGTAGGTGCGTTACGTCACTGTAATGTGCCTACCGGGGGCCGTCAGACTCACCCGAGGCAACTTCCCCACACCCAGGGGACAGCAGTGCGTAATGCACCAGGGGCAGTGCGTTACATGACTGTAACACACTCCCTTAGGTGCGTTAGAGGCACACGAGGCTATTCCATAGAAACACAGAAGCACAGGGTGTGACGGTCCATGGCAGGGGAGTTACACTCATGTAACGCACCATCCGAGGCCGTTACACCCACCCGAGGGATATGCTACACACAGGTATCAGGGAAATGTAACGCACCTAGGCTGGTGCGTTACAGCGCCCTAACGGCCCTCTCTAGGTCCGTTAGGTGGACCCTCCACCCAGCTACCCAGAGGCTGTGACGCACCCGAGAGGGCCGTCACACTCACGTAACGCACCGGGACGGGTGCGTTACGCGTGTGACGGTCGCTAGAGTGACCGTCACACGAGCTGGGTTGCGAGTATGTCCGTATTGAAACCGGAACATCCCCCGATCGACCGAAATTGACGGGGCTCGCATTTACAACATGTTCCCTGCTCATGCACACATCCATAGCAACAATTGAATACTAGGAAACATAAAAACAAAGCCCAAGGAGTGATTTTTCATGAATTTGAGCTAAATCACACTAACATGGGGATTTCATCGGAAATGGAGAAAACGACCATGCATGGCGGTGCAAGTGGTGTCCAAACGATCCTAGTCAGGTAAGGATTCCATCCTCCTACCTCATTCAAGCCGAAAGTGGACGACCGGCCGCATGCAAGGGTGAAACCTTCACGCTCCTCCTCGCCCCATCCCGCCTCCTCGGGCCACGATCCGTGCCGAGGTGGGCGTCAACGCGCTCCACTCGTCGCCACGAGTCCAACGGCGCCCTCCACACCGCGATCCGTCGCCGTCTCGCCCGCTTGCCCAGGGAGAGAGAGAGAGAGAGATTGTGAGGAAGAGGGGGAGAGGAAATGGGGAGAGAGAGATCGAGAGGGTGGAGAGGGGGAGTATGGTGGCAACGTGGGGAGGGGAGAAAAAAAAAGGTAAAAACATTTTTTTTGAAATAAAGCCACCATTTGCAAAAAGACCCCAAACTCACCAAAATTAGGGAAATGCCCAATAAAGCCCATAAACATATAACTCAATCTGAATAAATACCAGAAAATGGCCTAAAAATCAGGAAAAAATGGCCGAGGTTCGCGGAATAAGTTCTAAACCCGAACCATCAAAGATCCGTTAAGACCGGGCCTTACAGCTATTTCACTGAAATACAGAAACACAGGGTGTGACGGTCTAAGGTAGGGGCGTTACACTGATGTAACGCACCATCCGAGGCCGTTACACCCACCCGAGGGATAAACCACACGCAGGTATCAAGGGAATGTAACGCATCTAGGCTGGCGCGTTACAACACCCTAACGGCCCTATCTAGGTCCGTTGGGTGGATCCTCCGCCCAGCTGCCCAGAAGCTGTGACGCACCCGGATGGGGCCTTCACACTCACGTAACGCACCGGGTCGGGTGCGTTACGCGTGTGACGGTCGTTGGGATGACCGTCACACGAGCTGGGTTGCGAGTATGTCCGGTTTGAAACCGAAACATCCACCGATGGACCGAAATCGACGGGGCTCACGCTAAAAACATGTTCCCTGCTCAAACATACATTCATAACATCAATTAAACACTAGGAAACATAAAAACAAAGCCCAAAGAGTGAGTTTTCATGAAATTGAGCTAAATCACACTAACATGGGGATTTCACCGAAAATGGAGAAAACGGCCGTGCATGGCTGTGCAAGTGGTGTCCAGACGATCCTAGTCAGGTAAGGGTTCCATCCCCCTACCTCATTCAAGCCGGAAGTGGACGATCGGCCGCATGCAAGGGCGAAACCTCCACGCACCTCCTCGCCCCGTCCCGTCTCCTCGGGCCACGATCCGTGCCGAGGTGGGCGTCAACGCGCTCCACGTGTCGCCACGAGTCCAACGGCGCCCTCCACGCCGCGATCCGTCGTCGTCTCGCCCGCTTGCCCAGGGAGAGAGAGAGAGATCGTGAGGGAGAGGGGGAGAGGAAATGGGGAGAGAGAGATCGAGAGGGGTGGAGAGGGGGAGGTGGTAAGGTGGTGGACGTGGGTAGGGAGAAAAAAAGGGGTTGAAATATATATATTTTTTGAAAAAAATCACCTTTTGAAAAAAGACCCCCAAACCTCCAATATTAGGAAAATGCCCCATAAAATCCATAAACCTTATAACTTAATCCGAATAAATACCAGGAAATGGCCTAAAAATCCGAAAAAATAGTCGAAGTTCGCGGAATAAATCCTAAACCCGAACCATCAAAGATCCGTTAAGACACGGGCCTTACAGTCCCTCCCTCCTAATAAAAATTTTGACCCCAAAATTTAAGAAGGAGAACTAAGAGGAAACTGCAAAGGAATCATACCTCAAGCGAACAAGAAAGGAAAAGGTTGTCTCATCTCATCTTCACGCTCCCAAGTAGCCAAGTAGCTTCGTTGCCCGAGTGACGTTGCCAGACGACCTTAACCAGGGGAATCACTTTATTTCTCAACCGTTGCTCACGACGGACTTCAATTCTGATGGGATACTCTGGTGTAGACAGGTCAGCAGTCACTTCTGGCCAAACAGCATCATCGAGGACATGAGATGGATCAGAGACATATTTCCTCAACTGGGAGACGTGGAATACATCATGAATAGCCTGCATTGCCGTTGGTAACTGAAGCCGGTAAGCCACCTGGCATGGCCCACACACACCGCAATAGGAAACGGACCAATGTACCGCGGACTGAGCTTCCCACGCTTCCCAAATCTGGAAACTCCTTTCATCGGAGATATTTTCACGAACACTTTATCTCCAGGCTCAAACTACAGTGGTCGCCTACGCTGATCCGCGTAGCTCTTCTGTCGACTCTGAGCTGTCAACATTTTCTGCCTGATCAGACGGACCACATCAACACACTGCTGCACCATGTCAGGTACTGTCAAAAGCCGGTCACCGGCATCAAACCAGTTCAAAGGGGTACGACAAGGACGACCATATAGTGCTTCATAAGGTGCCATGCCGATACTGGAGTGAAAACTATTATTATAAACAAACTCCACAAGTGGCAAATGCTGACCCCACGAACCCTGCCACTCAAGGCAACACGATCTCAACATATCTTCAAGAGTATGAATCATCCTTTCAGATTGACCATCAGACTTCGGATGATAAGCTGAAGAAAAAGCCAACTCAGTGCCCAAGGCCTTCTGGAAACTGCGCCAGAAGCCAGAGGTAAAACGTGGGTCACGATCTGACACAAGTGAGACTGGAACACCATGCAATGGCACGATCTTTTCAATGTACAGGTCGGCCAATCTCTGCACACTCCAAGTAACTTTAATCGGTAAAAGTCTAGCGGTCTTAGTCAATCTATCAACTAACAGCCAGATTCCATCAAAGCCTTGTGAAGTCCGAGGCAAACCCACCACAAAATCGGTTGTGATATGATCCCACTTCCATTGCGGAATTTTCAACTGCTGAAGCAATCCACCTGACTTTTGGTGTTCGGCTTTCACCTGCTGACAAGTTAAGCACTTTGAAACAAACACAGCCACATCTCGCTTCATACATGGCCACCAGAACTGCCTTTTTAGATTCTGATACATCTTGGTAGTGCCGGGGTGAATAGCAAAACGGGATCTGTGAGCCTCGCTCAGAATTGCATCTCTCAACTCTTCAACAGCTAGAACATATAACCGGCCACGAAAACTGACAACCAGCTCATCATCAAATTCAATGTCATGCATCGATATGACGCGGGTCAAATCAGAGTCAGCATGTTGGGCCTCTCTAATCTGCTGATATAGAGTTGAAGACATGGCCAAACTAGCACACACAGCTGCCACTGGATCAGTCGGAATGTCCACGCTAACCGCCTCACTAGGAAGCTGTTCCCACAATTTCCATTCCTGAAGCAATAGCTGACATACTTGCACTTTCCTGCTCAGAGCATCAGTCACAACATTCATTTTACCTGGTTGATAGGAGAGTGTAAAGTCATAGTCCTTCATATATTCCATCCATCGGCGTTGTCTGAGATTGAGGTCCTTTTGAGGGAACACATACTGCAAACTCTGGTGATCTGTAAAGATCTCAAACTTTTCACCATACAGATAGTGCCTCCAGATTTTCAAAGCAAAGATCACTGCAGCAAGTTCTAAATCATGAGTCGGATAGTTCTCCTCATGCTATTTCAACTGCCGGGATGCATAAGCAATAACTTTACCATGTTGCATCAACACTGCCCCAAGGCCAACCCGAGAAGCATCTGTGCAGAACACAAATCCACCCGAGCCAGAAGGTAACACCAGCACTGGAGAAGAAGTGAGTAGCCTTTTCAATTCATTAAAGCTCTGCTCACATTGATCTGACCAGACAAAAGGAACATCTTTACAAGTCAGTCTAGTCATTGGTGCTGCAATCTTCGCAAAGTCTTGAATGAACCTGCGGTAACAACCTGCAAGACCAAGAAAACTTCTGATTTCTGTCACTGTCCTCGGTCTCTGCCATTGAAGAACAGCCTCAATCTTAGCTGGATCCACTGCGACTCCATCACCAGAAATCACGTGGCCTAGAAAATGAATTTCCCGAAGCCAGAACTCACACTTACTGAATTTAGCAAAGAGTTCATGGTCTCGTAGAGTCTGCAACACGATCCTCAAATGCTATGTATGTTCTTCCTCAGAAGCCGAATAGACAAGAATATCATCGACAAAGATTACAACAAATTGGTCCAAAAATGTCTGAAACACACGCTGCATTAAGTCCATAAAAGTTGCAGGAGCATTGGTCAACCCAAAAGGCATAACCAAAAACTTGAAATGACCATACCGCGTGCTGAAAGCAGTCTTTTAACATCAGATTCCCGAATTCTCAACTGGTAATAACCAGAGCGGAGATCAATCCGAGAAAAGACAGAGGCAGACTGTAACTGATCAAACAAATCATCGATTCTGGGCAAATGATACTTGTTTTTGATAGTCAGCTGATTCAACTGCCTGTAGTCAATACACAACCTCAGGCTCCCATCTTTCTTATTCACAAATAGAATAGGAGCACCCCAAGGAGAAAAATTGGGTCGGATATAACCCTTATATAGCAACTCAAGCAACTGCGCCCGCAGTTCTTTCAATTCAGCTGGAGCCATACGATACGGTGCCTTGGCCAAGGGTGCCGTACCCGGAATCAAATCGATTAACATCTCAATCTCTCGCTGTGGAGGTAAGTCCGGCAACTCGTCAGGGAACACATCGGGGAACTCGCATAGAACAGGAATACCACTGACCTCCTACTGAGATGTCTCAACAGCAACCACTGAAGCTAAGAACCCCTAACAACATGCATCAAGCAATCTACGGGCTCGAATAGAAGAAATAATCAAGCGAGAGGAACGGGACCGAATACCTTGAAAATAGAATGCTGGTTTCCCAGGTGGCTGAAAGTAGACTTTCTTGGATCTGCAGTCAACCACGGCTCCATATTGTTCCAACCAATTCATGCCCAGAATAACATCATACTCTGACAACTGCAAAGCATACAGTCTCGCTGGCAACCGACGGTCACTGACCACAACAGGAGACTCCTCGAGACACAACGGGGTGAACATAAAATCTCCAGATGGCAACTCAACCAACAAATCACAAGTGACCTTAGTGGTGGGCTCCTCAATACATGCAAGAAAATCCTCAGAAATAAAGGAGTGAGAAGCACCCGAATCAAATAATACGCGAGCTGCATGACCATAAAGCATGATCGTACCTTCCACCAGGTGAGATGCAACAGCCTCCACGCGAGTAATGTGAGAAACCTTCCCTTTTTGCTTCCTGGCTGCTGCAGAAGATTGTTGGGAAGACGCTGAGGCTTGAGAAAAGAACTGCGGAGGTAGAGGTGGAGGAGGGAGTCTGAATTGAGACTACTGAGGCTGAACAGATTGAGAGAATTGCACTGGCATCGACTTCATTGGGCAGTCTCGAACAATGTGACCCAGCTGGTCACAACGAAAACAAACCACCGGCAACGAGCACGGCTTGCCCGGGTGGTTACCGCCACACCTCCAGCACCGCTTAGGCTGACTGGGCGAGGAACCCTAGCGCTGAGGAAAAGAAGGAGAAGAAGGTTGAACAACACCAGAAGACGCATGCTGATCGAATTTCTTCTTGGACTTCTTGAATTTGAACTTCTTGCCCTTGGATTTAGAAAAAGAAGCACCACCAGCAGCAGGAAACACAGGGGAAGCTCCTGGAACATTCGGCTGGTACGTCGGTTGAAACTGCACTGCCTGTTGAACTATCCCAGTCCGAGAAAGCCCCCGAGTCCTTGCCAATTCCAATTGTAGAGCGACAGCTGCTTGGTATGCCGCATCCAAGTCGGTTACCCGAGTTGCGAACAACGGCAGGCTCAACTCCGCTTTCAGCTCTCGCAAAAATTGCTGAGTCTTCATCGCTTCATCAGCAAAGATGTGAGATGCATACCGGCCCAATTCAAAGAACTTCTCTCGGTACTGCAGCACGGTCAGGACACCTTACGTCAGCTCCAGAAATTGATACATCTTAGCAAGCTTAAGACAGCCCGGAGTATAGGCACGCTCAAAAGCAGCAACAAACTCCGCCTAGGTAATTTGTCGGAGCGGACGGGAATGGAAAGCAATCTCCCACTCTGTAGTCCACCAAGTGTGCGCGGTACCTTGCAGCTGATAGGTCGCCAGCATGACCCTTTCATCCTCCGCGCACTCCATCGACTGGAATGCGCTCACGGTGGCATCAAGCCACGCTCTCGCTGCCTCCGGGTCTGATTGACCCTCAAAAATTGGTGGGTGGAAAAGCAAGAATTCCTTCAACGCTCTGCCACGACCACCAGGCAAATCATCACGTGGGGCAGGACTTACAGGAGCCGACGCAGCTGGGGTAGAAGAGGTGCCACTCTCCTCCCGAGGTGCCCGAGCTCTCCGCCAACCACGAGGCAACATCTTGAATCTGAGAAAACACAGAATAATAGGAAATCCATCAATAATCGCGAGAAACAACCTAAGCCAGCAATAGACGACACAATGGACTTGCTCTGGACTAGCACGGATTTCAATTCCTTGTACGAGTCCTCAAAATCGCTCTGATACCAACTATGATGACCCGGAGATCCGGATACCGATATATCGATACCAAGAACTGGGGAAGCCACCCAAGAGGCTGATGAGGCCCCTGAAGGATTAGTACGTTCGCTGAGGAGGCGCACAATGAATTGGGATCACGAGCACACACTGTAATATCCCGGACCTTTCGGATCCTTCTTCGTGGGTCCCGGATCTGGTTTTCAGAGCGTCCGGCTCCGTTGTGTCCGAAATTTCGTTTCGGACATCTTTCGTGTTCGGATCGGCGTGATCCGGAGTCGTTTCGGAGGCCCGGAGGCATTCCGCGGCTTTTCCGCGTGTGTTTTCCGATTCCCGGTGTGTGTTTCGGCTTTTCCTTCGGAAGCTCGCTGCGGGCGAACCGGGCGGTTCCCCCTGGCACGAGTGGTACCGTTGCGATTGGTACGTTCCGAGGATTCCAGAAATGTATTTTTCTATTTTTCGGTATTTTTCTGAAAATTCGGATTTTCTATAAAGCCTAATCCTTTTTCTTTTCTTTTTCTCCTTTCTCTTTCTTCTTCTTCCTCTTCCTCCGTTTCTTCCCACCGTGACACCCTCCTCTCTCCCACTCTCTCCCATTCGGACGCGGCGAACCCCTCTCCGGCTACGGACGGCGGCGGGGCGACGGCGCAGACGCATGGGCGACGGTGAGGCGATCTCGTGGGCGTGCGGCGACCGTGGGAAGCGTGGGGAGTTCGTGAAGCTTCGAGCATTCTTCGTGATTCGTGATCGATCTGGCGGAGCATTCACTCCATTGAGGTAGGGTGACGTTCCTTAGCCTCATGCCGATCTTTTCCACGATTTATAGGCCGCGGGAGGCCGAGAGGGGATCGTTTGAGCGTTTTTGGGTTTTTCAATGATTTGGGGAGAGCTCGCCCGATCTATGGATTTGATGCATGATTTCGTGTTTTGATGGCCTAGAATCATGCTAGGGGTCCCCAGGGGTCTTCCCCTTTGTTTTCCCCCTCTCCTATGGAGGCATGGGGGCGTGGTTAGAATTTTTGGGCGTTCTTACCGTTTTCGGCCGCGGACTGAGAACGCGCTATACTCCAGTAGCGCGTTCTTGGAGGTCGCGCTGCCCCGACCGAGCTCGTTCATCGGAGAAGATGAATAGTAGGGCGGTTCGTGTCGCGCTATGGGGTCCTAGCGCGATCATCCTTGTCTCGCTAGGAGGACCTAGCGCGATGGTTCTTGTCGCGCTAGGGTTCCCTAGTGCGATGGTCCCTGTCGCGCTAGGGAGACCTAGCGCGATCTTCCCTGTTGCGCTAGGGTTCCCTAGCGCGTTCTTCCGTGTCGCGCTAGGTATCCCTAGCGCGATTTGGCTGTTGTTGGGTGTTCCCCTTGGGCCGTGTGTGCGTCCCGGGCACCCCGTGGAGTTCCGTGACCGTGTCTTTGGTGTCCGGAGGTTCCGTTTGCCTTGGTCATGAGTTTGGCCGTGGGCGGTGAGTCCGTTTTTCTCCGACTGTGACCACCGTGCGACGGGGCAAGTGCGTGGGGTGATTCCCACACGTTGTCGGTTTCGGACGTCGTTTTCCGTTGACTCGAGAGTCTACTCCTTCAGTGACCCTCCACTAGTCGTAGCCCACCAGTACGAGGTGCTTGTCTCACCTGGGAGTGGTGTACGGGCACCCACCTTTCGAAACGGTTTGTGGACCGGTTACCGTAGGCTCCTCGTCTTAGCCAGAGTCCGGCTGCGGGGGAAAACCGGTCAGAGGGCCAGACCTAGGACGCGTGGTCTGTGTGTGCACACGTGGTTGGGGGCGGTTGGACCCACGTCGACGGGCGTGACCCCAGCTAGTCACTTGTTGTGGTTACTTGTACGGTGTTTGCGCCTCGGGTAGGACCTACCACGTCAGGCGGTTCACCTGCGGTGCGGTGTAAGACGTCAGGGGACGCCGCCGGCTGTGCTTCTAGTGGGTGGTACTCCTGTCGAGTACGGAGTGTCAGACTGTCAGTCGTGTGTTTCCGACCTTCGGGTTTTACGATTCGACTGTTGGTTTCGATCTTCTCGTACCGTGGCACGTGTGTCGGTTTGCGTGCCGTAGGGTCTAGTTCTGTAGAGTGCATGGCTTTCCTTTCCGAGGTACTTTCCTACCGCTAGAGTAGTGGTTTCTCGTTTTAGGAGGTAGGGTTCGAGTGATCCCTACTGAGTCTTGTTCCGAGACTCATTCCCTGCGTGTTTTCACCGTGTTTCAGGTGAGGCGCCACCTTCGGGGAGCGCGTCAGGAGCGCAGCGTGGTGCGGGTGCCCAGAGGTAGTGCCAGAGGTCAGAGCCGGGGGATGCCCCGTGTAGCTGTACTTTCCTTTCTTGTCACTGTACTAGTCGTGGATTGTTCTTGCTGTTGTTGTTATTTTATTGTGGACCATGTAAAATGTTAATTTATTTCCTACTTAATATTTTAACTGTTTAATTTCTGCAATTATTTGTGATACTTGTGTAGTCTCCACACCATCCTTTTAACCCTTCCGAGTCTTCGGACTCGTGGGTGGCGGTACGAGTCTCGGGTTATCGGGCCTTCCCGGTAATCGGATTCTCGGGTCGTTACAGCTGGTATCAGAGCGCGGTTGTGGAATTACATGAGAATCATAGGTAATTGTAGTGGTCCACTAGTCCACAACGATGATGTACATGTGACGCTGGCATTGGGCACCGCGTGTTTTATTCTGACATTGCTGTTTTCGTGTTTTCTGTCTTGTGCTTCAGGAGCGAGGATGGCGCCGAGGAGGAGTTCTCGCTCTCAGCAGGGGCAGTCGGCTGGAGGTCAGGAGATTCAGCAGGGGGTCCAGAGGGACCAGGAGGAGCATAGCAGAGTTCCGGGAGCTACCGAGGCCGCGGATGCTGCGAGAGCTCCGGGGGCCGAGGATTTCTTCCGTGGCATGTACCATCTCATGTCTCAGCAGTTTGGCGGAGAGGCTGCTGAGGGCTCGTCAGTCAGGGGTGGGCCGGGCCGAGCGGTGAGGGACTTCATGCAGTTCTATCCACCTTACTTTAGCGGCCAGGCAGACCCTGATGCAGCTCGTGATTGACTCGATGAGATGGAGCGGGTGTTCAATTCTGCGAAGAGTACTGCCGAGGACAGAGTGGTGTTGGCCTACAACCAGTTGCAGGGTACGGCTCGGAGGTGGTGGTCTTCCGAGTGGAAGACGTCCTTTCAGCTTCGTCCACTTGAGCAGGTCGAGTGGGGTGACTTTGTCAGTGCTTTCGAGCGTACGTACTGTCCAGACGTCGTTGCTACGCAGCGGATGCGGGAGTTTCTGGAGCTGGTGCAGGGTGACATGTCCGTGTTGCAGTACAGGGCCCGATTTGTCGAGCTGGGTCGGTACGCACCTCATATCATGGAGCATGAGAGGGTGAGGACGACGCAGTTTGTACAGGGCTTGAGGCTGGAGCTGAGGCACCATTTGATCGCGAATGGGGCCACTGATCTAGAGACAGCGTCTCGTGTTGCGATTTCCTTGGAGATGGATATGCAGAGGACTCGAGGACCGATCAGCCAGGGGCAGTCCTTGTCAGGTCGCAGTCAGCAGTCGGCTACCCAGCAGCAGGGTTCCTTCCAGCATGCGTCGGGTGGTTCAGGAGTACCGGCATCGGCAGCTTCGGTGACAGGATCCGCGTCCTTTGGCTCGAAGGTCAAGAAGTTCTTGAAGAAGAATTTCCGTAAGAAGCACAAGGATCAGGGGCAAGCTTCATCGGGCAGTGTACAACAGCCGTTTCCTTTGCAGCGTCAGGGATCGGTGGGTGGATCGCAAGGACCTTGTCCACGGTGTGGTGGGACCCACCCAGGCAGGCAGTGCACGGCGCCGATCATCTATTTTCGGTGTGACCAGCCAGGGCATATGGCGCGTGACTGTCCTCAGAGGCCGCCGCAGCAGCAGGTTCCCCAGCAGCAGCAGCAGCAACAGGGACAGTATCCGCCGCTACCCAGGTCAGCTAGTGTGGGAGGCAGGCAGAGAGCTCGTGGCCAGATCACGCACTTGACCAGGGCAGAGGCAGTGGCGTCGCAGCTCGTGGAAGGTACCGTTCAGATTTTGGGTTGTGCGGCTCGGGTTTTATTTGATTCTGGCGTGTCTCATTCGTTTATTTCAGAGGATTTCGCGTCGAGCGTCGAGGAGCCGGTGACCCAGTTGTCCTGTGATTTGGCAGTGGAGTTGCCTTCGGGTGACTTTATGGTCACTCCGTATTGCTTCGACCAGGTTCCGGTGTGGATCGATGGGCGGAGTATGCCAGGCAGGTTGTATGCGTTGCAGTTTCGGGATTACGACGTGATTCTAGGCATGGATTGGCTCGAGACTCATGGAGCGGTGGTGGATTGTGGAATGAAGAGGGTCTACTTCCAGCATCCGAGCAAGAGGACCTTCTATTTCCAAGGTATCCGTTCCGCCTCTTCTCGATTCCTTATCTCTGCTATTCGAGCCCGTCGATTGCTTGATTCAGGTTGTCAGGGTTTTCTCGCGTCTGTGGTTGTGTCTGACCGGATGGAGCCGGATGTCGAGGACATTGCGGTGGTGTGCGAGTTTCCCGATGTTTTTCCTGAGGAGTTGCCTGGATTACCTCCCCAGCGGGAGATCGATTTCGTGATCGAGGTTGTATCTGGTACGGGACCTTTGGCGAAGGCTCCCTACCGTATGGCCCCCGCTGAGTTGAGGGAGTTGAGGGCGCAGTTGCAGGAACTGTTGGCCAAGGGGTACATTCGTCCGAGCTTTTCCCCTTGGGGTGCGCCCGTGTTGTTCGTGAAGAAGAAGGACGGTAGTCTGCGGCTATGCATTGACTATCGGCAGCTGAATGAAGTGACCATTAAGAACAAGTATCCGTTGCCGCGGATTGATGATTTATTCGACCAGCTTCAGTCTGCGCGAGTGTTCTCGCGGATTGATTTGCAGTCCGGTTACTATCAGCTGAGAATTCGCGAGTCCGATGTGGAGAAGACTGCGTTCAGTACGAGGTACGGGCATTATGAGTTTCTGGTGATGTCGTTCGGGCTCACCAATGCCCCAGCAGCCTTCATGGACTTGATGCAGAGGGTGTTCCATCCGTATTTGGACCAGTTCGTGGTCATCTTTGTGGATGACATCCTTGTTTATTCGCGGTCTGCTGAGGAGCATGCGTACCATTTGGGTGTGGTGCTGCAGACGTTGCGAGATCACCAGTTGTATGCGAAGCTCAGCAAGTGCGAGTTTTGGCTCAGCGAGGTGCACTTTCTGGGGCACGTGATTTCTGGTGATGGCATTTCCGTGGATCCCGCCAAGGTCGAGGCTGTGATGCAATGGCCGAGGCCGAGGTCGGTGACGGAGATCCGGAGTTTCTTGGGGCTTGCGGGGTATTATCGTCGGTTTATCCAGGATTTTTCTCGCATTGCGACCCCGATGACTAGGCTCACGCGGAAGGATGTGCCTTTCGTTTGGTCCGAGGAGTGTGAGCAGAGCTTCAGTGAACTGAAGAGGTTGCTCACCTCGGCTCCGGTGTTGGTTTTGCCTTCTGGATCGGGAGGTTTTGTGGTGTGTACAGATGCTTCCGGCGTTGGATTGGGTGCTGTTCTGATGCAGCATGGTAGAGTGGTGGCTTATGCATCTCGGCAGCTAAAGCCCCATGAGGAGAACTACCCTACCCATGACCTTGAGTTGGCGGCGGTGATCTTCGCGCTGAAGATCTGGAGGCATTATCTGTACGGTGAGAAGTTCGAGGTGTTTACTGACCATCAGAGTTTGAGGTATGTGTTCTCGCAGAGAGATCTGAACCTCAGACAGAGGCGTTGGATGGAGTTCATGAAGGACTATGACTTCACCCTGTCTTATCAGCCGGGCAGGATGAATGTCGTCGCCGATGCCTTGAGTCGGAAGGTTGCGGTCAGTGCCTTGATGCTGAGGAAGTGGAGGCTCTGGGAATAAGTGCCCGAAGTTTCTTTCAGGCTCAAGATTCCCCAGGAGCCAGGGTTGGCGGTGCTTGCGAGTCTGACTGTCACTCCTGCTATCCGTCGTCAGGTGACAGAGGCTCAGCATGCGGACCCTGAGTTGCCCCGGATTCTGGCGATGGCTGACGTGGAGCTCGGCGAGGACGGTGCTGCGAGGTTTCGTGGCAGGTTGTACGTCCCAGCGGAGGAGCAAGTTCGTCGTGCGGTGTTACGCGAGGCTCATGGGAGCAGGTACACTGTACACCCGGGTGCGACGAAGATGTATCGGAACTTGCGGAGGCAGTTTTGGTGGCCTGGCATGAAGAGAGATGTCGCCGAATTTGTGGCCAGGTGCCTGATCTGTCAGCAGGTGAAGGCGGAGCATCAGCGACCAGGCGGTACTCTCCAGCCCTTGGATGTTCCTGCTTGGAAGTGGGACCATGTGACCACGGATTTCGTGGTGGGGTTGCCAAGGACCCCGAGTGGGCAGGACAGTATTTGGTTGCTGGTGGATCGGCTGACGAAGGTGACGCGGTTGCTACCGGTCAAGGTCAGCTGGAGCGTGTCTAAGTTGGCTTGTCTTTATGTGGAGCGGATCGTACCGTTGCATGGGATTCCCATTTCGATCGTGTCGGATCGGGATCCGCGCTTCACTTCTGGATTCTGGAGGAGTTTCCAGCGAGCTCTTGGCACGGAGTTGGCATTTAGCTCGGCGTATCATCCTCAGTCAGATGGTCAGTCTGAGAGGACCATTCAGACTTTGGAGGACATGCTGAGATCCTGCTGCCTGGAGTGGCAGGGGAGTTGGATTCATCACCTACCGTTGGTGGAGTTTGCCTATAACAACAGCTATCATTCGAGCATCGGCATGGCTCCTTATGAGGCACTGTATGGGCGTCCTTGTCAGACTCTGCTTGATTGGTTTGAGGTGGGTGAGCGTGTTTTGACGGGACCGGAGTTGGTGCAGTAATGTGTGGATGTTGTGCACCTGGTTCGTCAGAACATGTTGGCGGCCCAGAGTCGGCAGAAGAGCTATGCTGACCGTAGGAGGCAGCCCCTCGAGTTCGCCGTGGGCGATCATGTGTTCTTGAGAGTTTCTCCGATGAAGGGGGTGATGCGTTTTGGACGGCGTGGGAAGCTGAGTCCACGCTATATTGGTCCTTTCGCGATTGTGGAACGCATCGGTGAGGTTGCTTACCGGTTGCAGTTACCTCCTGAGTTGGCGTCGGTGCATGACGTGTTTCACGTCTCGATGTTGCGGAAGTATATGCCCGATGACTCTCATGTGCTCGAGTTTTCTGTTTGGCCTGAGGTGACTCCAGATCTTTCTCTCCCAGAGTTTCCGATCCGCGTGGAGGATAGGCGAGAGCAGCGCCTGCGGAACAAGGTCATTCCCTTGTTAAAGGTCGTGTGGCAACGACACTCTGGTGGTGAGGTTTCGTGGGAACGTGAGGACGAGATGCGTCAGCAGTTCCCGTATCTGTTTGAGTGAGTCTTCCTCTTCTTTGCCCTTGGGTTGTTCTCAATTTCGAGGACGAAATTCCTTAAGGGGGGAGGGCTGTAATATCCCGGACCTTTCGGATCCTTCTTCGTGGGTCCCGGATCTGGTTTTCAGAGCGTCCGGCTTTGTTGTGTCCGAAATTTCGTTTCGGACATCTTTCGTGTTCAGATCGGCGTGATCTGGAGTCGTTTCGGAGGCCCGGAGGCGTTCCGCGGCTTTTCCGCGTGTGTTTTCCGATTCCCGGTGTGTCTTTCGGCTTTTCCTTCGGAAGCTCGCTGTGGGCGAACCGGGCGGTTCCCCCAGGCACGAGTGGTACCGTTGCGATCGGTGCGTTCTGAGGATTCCAGAAATGTATTTTTCTATTTTTTGGTATTTTTCCGAAAATTCGGATTTTCTATAAAGCCTAATCCTTTTTCTTTTCTTTTTCTCCTTTCTCTTTCTTCTTCTTCCTCTTCCTCCGTTTCTTCCCACCGTGACACCCTCCTCTCTCCCACTCTCTCCCATTCGGACGCGGCGAACCCCTCTCCGGCTACGGACGGCGGCGGGGCGACGGCGCGGACGCGTGGGCGACGGTGAGGCGATCTCGTGGGCGTGCGGCGAGCGTGGGAAGCGTGGGGAGTTCGTGAAGCTTCGAGCATTCTTCGTGATTCGTGATCGATCTGGCGGAGCATTCGCTCCATTAAGGTAGGGTGACGTTCCTTAGCCTCATGCCGATCTTTTCCGCGATTTATAGGCCGCGGGAGGCCGAGAGGGGATCGTTTGAGCATTTTTGGGTTTTTCCATGATTTGGGGAGAGCTCGCCCGATCTATGGATTTGATGCATGATTTCGTGTTTTGATGGCCTAGAATCATGCTAGGGGTCCCCAGGGGTCTTCCCCTTTATTTTCCCCCTCTCCTATGGAGGCATGGGGGCGTGGTTAGAATTTTTGGGCGTTCTTACCGTTTTCGGCCGCGGACTGAGAACGCGCTATACTCCAGTAGCGCGTTCTTGGAGGTCGCGCTGCCCCGACCGAGCGCGTTCATCGGAGAAGATGAACAGTAGGGTGGTTCGTGTCGCGCTATGGGGTCCTAGCGCGATCATCCTTGTCGCGCTAGGAGGACCTAGCGCGATGGTTCTTGTCGCGCTAGGGTTCCCTAGTGCGATGGTCCCTGTCGCGCTAGGGAGACCTAGCGCGATCTTCCCTGTTGCGCTAGGGTTCCCTAGCGCGTTCTTCCGTGTCGCGCTAGGTATCCCTAACGCGATTTGACTGTTGTTGGGTGTTCCCCTTGGGCCGTGTGTGCGTCCCGGGCACCCCGTGGAGTTCCGTGACCGTGTCTTTGGTGTCCGGAGGTTCCGTTTGCCTTGGTCATGAGTTTGGCCGTGGGCGGTGAGTCCGTTTTTCTCCGACTGTGGCCACCGTGCGACGGGGCTGGTGCGTGGGGTGATTTCCACACGTTGTCGGTTTCGGACGTCGTTTTCCGTTGACTCGAGAGTATACTCCTTCAGTGACCCTCCACTAGTCATAGCCCACCAGTACGAGGTGCTGGTCTCACCTGGGAGTGGTGTACGGGCACCCACCTTTCGAAACGGTTTATGGACCGGTTACCGTAGGCTCCTCGTCTTAGCCAGAGTCCGGCTGCGGGGGAAAACCGGTCAGAGGGCCAGACCTAGGACGCGTGGTCTGTGTGTGCACACGTGGTTGGGGGCGGTTGGACCCACGTCGACGGGCGTGACCCCAGCTAGTCACTTGTTGTGGTTACTTGTACGGTGTTTGCGCCTCGGGTAGGACCTACCACGTCAGGCGGTTCACCTGCGGTGCGGTGTAAGACGTCAGGGGATGCCGCCGGCTGTGCTTCTAGTGGGTGGTACTCCTGTCGAGTACGGAGTGTCAGACTGTCAGTCGTGTGTTTCCGACCTTCGGGTTTTACGATTCAACCGTTGGTTTCGGTCTTCTCGTACCGTGGCACGTGTGTCGGTTTGCGTGCCGTAGGGTCTAGTTCTGTAGAGTGCATGGCTTTCCTTTCCGAGGTACTTTCCTACCGCTAGAGTAGTGGTTTCTCGTTTTAGGAGGTAGGGTTCGAGTGATCCCTACTGAGTCTTGTTCCGAGACTCATTCCCTGCGTGTTTTCACCGTGTTTCAGGTGAGGCGCCACCTTCGGGGAGCGCGTCAGGAGCGCAGCGTGGTGCGGGTGCCCAGAGGTAGTGCCAGAGGTCAGAGCCGGGGGATGCCCCGTGTAGCTGTACTTTCCTTTCTTGTCACTGTACTAGTCGTGGACTGTTCTTGCTGTTGTTATTATTTTATTGTGGACCATGTAAAATATTAATTTATTTCATGCTTAATATTTTAACTGTTTAATTTCTGCAATTATTTGTGATACTTGTGTAGTCTCCACACCATCATTTTAACCCTTCCGAGTCTTCGGACTCGTGGGTGGCGGTACGAGTCTCGGGTTATCGGGCCTTCCCGGTAATCGGATTCTCGGGTCGTTACACACACGATGAAAAAGATTATAATTAGAAGATTTAAGCGGAAGCAATTCAAAATGACTGAGTAATAGCCAAACTGTACAATAGTCCGGAGTCACAAAAGTACAAGTCCACTGCACAAAGGAAGTCAAAAGTACAACTACACGGGACATACCCCTGTCAAAAGTACCCAAAAAGGGCCGTCGAACTATCGCTGACACTCTATACACGATCCCCAAAGACGCGGGAACCACCGACGAGAGGTTGTTGCTGCTCACCTGAAAGGAGAAGGAGTGAGTCACAGCCAGACTCAGTAGGGGTCACGTGGATCCCTACCTCACACTAACAAGCAGGCATGCAAATATAAAGCAATTAGAGCATGCATTTAATGCAGCAAACATGTATTGACATAACAACACAGGTATAGCAAAGCTGTAAGGCCTAACTAAATAGTCTAAACATCTAACTATATGCCAATACAAGTGTATACATTAGCGACTGAAGCTAAATCTACCAGTAGAAAGAATCCCAACTGCTCCAGGTGACAAGGGACCGCAGAAGGTACCCACTAGAAAATAGAGACCAGAAGCGTCCACTAACGACTTACACTGGGTCTAAAGGAACTCGCAAGTCAGGCTGACAACAAGCGAGAGGCGTAACGGTACCGAACCAAGAACTAGTCAGAGTAACACTCGTCAGTGTCAGTCCAGGCCTTTGACCACGTGTGCACACACTGACTCCTGCCTAGAGCCAGACCTCTAGCTAGTTCCCCCCCCCCTCCCGTCCCCGTAGGACGCTACGGTAAAGAGACGGGGGCCCACGGTGACTAGCTTACAAACCGCTCAACGGGTACCACCTTCCACCTTTGCCAGGCGGAGCGACACTGAAAGTCTCAGGGCTAAGTCTAGTGGTTCTATCACAAGGAAAGAGGAAGTACTCTACCGGGATCTAAAAGTGTGCCATTGCTTATAAAATAACTTAAACATAGCGGTTATGCAACATGAAATGCATTAGAAGATGAATCGACCATCTCGTTGAACGCCAGAGGGTGTAACGGTCTAGCCTAGACCGTTACAGAGTGTGACGGTCTAGGGTAGGTGCGTTACCTCTCTGTAACGTGCCTACCGGGGACCGTCAGGCTCACCCGAGGCCACTTCCCCACATACAGGGGACAGCAGTGCGTAACGCACCAGGGGCAGTGCGTTACATGACTGTAACGCACCCCCTTAGGTCCGTTAGAGACACCCGAGGGCTATTTCACTGAAATACAGAAACACATGGTGTGACGGTCTAAGGTAGGGGCGTTACACTGATGTAACGCACCATCCGAGGCCGTTACACCCACCCGAGGGATAAACCACACGCAGGTATCAAGGGAATGTAACGCACCTAGGCTGGCGCGTTACAACACCCTAACGGCCCTATCTAGGTTCGTTGGGTGAATCCTCCGCCCAGCTGCCCAGAAGCTGTGACGCACCCGGATGGGGCCGTCACACTCACGTAACGCACCGGGTCGGGTGCGTTACGCGTGTGACGGTCGCTGGGATGACCGTCACACGAGCTGGGTTGCGAGTATGTCCGGTTTGAAACCGAAACATCCCTCGATCGACCGAAATCGACGGGGCTCGCGCTAAAAACCTGTTCCTGCTCAAGCATTCATCCATAACATCAATTAAACACTAGGAAGCATAAAAACAAAGCCCAAAGAGTGAGTTTTCATGAAATTGAGCTAAATCACACTAACATGGGGATTTCACCGAAAATGGAGAAAATGGCCGTGCATGGCGGTGCAAGTGGTGTCCAGACGATCTTAGTCAGGTAAGGGTTCCATCCCCCTACCTCATTCAAGCCGAAAGTGGACGACCGGCCGCATGCAAGGACGAAACCTCCACGCTCCTCCTCGCCCCGTCCCGTCTCCTCGGGCCACGATCCGTGCCGAGGTGGGCGTCAACGCGCTCCACGCGTCGTCACGAGTCCAACGGCGCCCTCCACGCCGCGATCCGTCGCCGTCTCGCCCGCTTGCCTAGGGAGAGAGAGAGAGATCGTGAGGGAGAGGGGGAGAGGAAATGGGGAGAGAGAGATAGAGAGGGGGAGGTGGTAAGGTGGTGGACGTGGGTAGGGAGAAAAAAAGGGGTTGAAATATATATATTTTTTTGAAAAAAATCACCTTTTGCAAAAAGACCTCCAAACCTCCAGTATTAGGAAAATGCCCCATAAAATTCATAAATCTTATAACTTAATCCGAATAAATACCAGGAAATGGCCTAAAAATCCAGAAAAACGGTCGAAGTTCGCGGAATAAATCCTAAACCCGAACCATCAAAGATCCGTTAAGACATGGGCCTTACATCCTCCCTCTTACATGCTGCATCTAGTACAAGGAGAAGACCGCCGTCACCTCATTAGGGTGAGACCCGTGCACGTCGTCGCCGTGGGAGAGCTGCCATCCCACGCTCATCTCAGTTACGACTTTAGCAAGGACATCACCCACGTCTTTGGATCTTAAAGTGTGAATCTTAAAGGGTAGACTCTAATAACTTACTCTCCGCCTCCACGATGTTAGTGAGTCAACCGCTTCCACTTGTGCAAAGGTACGTCTTCCGACCTCGGCTCACGTGATAGTTGCGTGGATTACTCAAGTTTTATCAACAAATACAAATTGGACCCAAACAAAGAACCAGCCGTTAATCCGTTTATGACAATTTTAACGGGTCTTCGTCATGGCTGGCTGGCTTTAAGAGAAGGGATTTGTCATTTTATTTGAGAAGAAGGAATGTTTAGGAATGACAATCTCTAATAACTAATAAATGACAGAGAACCGAACCTAACCACATTGAGTGGATCCCGGATCAAACCGAGTTACGGAGCACTTCGGTGACCCATCGATATCTCCTACCGTCGGCGGTGTGTCAACCGAACCGGACAACGAGTACCCTCAAGCGACGACGGGCGAAACAAAGCGAGTGTGGAGAAGCGGATGTCCTTTATCCAGCCCACCGGTTCTCCAGACTTCTACGTCACAACTACGCTGACCAAGTCATTCCAACCGGAAAGAAGGCCAAAAAATATGTATACCTGAATCTACCCCTAGAAAGTAGAAAGTAGGTATGACGTCCAAGTAAACGAGAATTTTGGATGAATAGTTAGATGCCAAGGGGTTTTCTGGAAAAATGGACTCTCATCTACCTCTAGTCGCGCTCTCTTCTAGGCAAAAATCGAGAGAGAGAGAGGGAGAGAGAGAGAGAGAGAGAGGGGCAGTGGCTGGGCCGCTGCGGAGGGCGTCATCTTCTTCGGCATGAGACGAAGGCCAAGCTGCTCCACTGCTGACCACGTTCTCCAGGCGCTTCCCCTTGCCCCCTCCGGCCACCGGCTCTGAGTCGCTGCGTAACGTGTACTTGTGCAGCTTCCCTGCTTGTGTAGATCTTCCTGCTGTTTTGTCCTTCCTCTGTCGCGTCAGTGCATCACCGGGTTGTTTCTTGTATTGGTGGGTAAAGCTGGGAGCTTTTGAGTGCGTTGGGGTGGGGGGGAGGCGGACTTTGCTGCGTTCTCAAGGGGGTGACGGCTCGCTGGGGTTGGGGTAGGAGGTGGATTCGGGGATGTGGTGTTGGGGACTGAGATCCGGTGGTAGGATTGCTCGCAATTTCTTTTGCTCCCGTCTTTCTTCTTTTCGGTTCTGTTTTTATGGGGTCTCAGTGTAGTAAAGAGCTCATAAATGATCTTCATGCATGCTATATTTGAGAAGTGGATTTTGTAGTTTGCTCTAGAAGAAATATAAGAAGAAGCTTAGGACAACACGCGGCTATCTGATAACTTAACCTTTTTGTATCTTTTTCCCAATACATTTTAAGTCTGAGAATATATATCCCTGGCATATAGGATGAGGATAGATCAACCATCTGACCCGACAGGTATCTATTCACATCTCTACAAGTTCATAACAGTTCACCCCCTCTCTAGATTCTTTTGAAGATGCTTATGGTTTATTTTTCCATCTTATTTGATGTGATTATGATATCTTCTACCCGTGCTTCATATGTTCGTTTACGTGTGTTTCCTTCTTTTTCCCCTTCCATTAGCTGATCTCTTCTTCTTGTGTATATAGCATTAATTTAATATAGCCCTATTCTATCTCTTGGAGAAATGTATTATACATTTCTAGGGATGTGGCTCATGAATCTCTATTTGATTATGTCAGACAGAAGATCGAAACAATGTTGAAGGTTGCTGATTTTCACAGGCTGATGTTTCCTATCCTATTATCATATTTGGTGCTTCTCAGCTCTTTGGACCATGTTATTTCCGGGATCACAAGCTCATTCATTCGAACACAGTGGCCAGCAACAGACATTCCCCTGGACAATGAAGTGTTTGCAGTTCCTAAGGGTTATAATGCCCCGCAGCAAGTAATCATATTTTTTATATTATTTTTTGTCATGATTCATGACATTTCAATGCATATTTATATGTTTCTTCTTAAGACCTTTTTTTCTCGTCAAAATGTTTTTACTGTTAGATATATGTCGTTGGATGAAGACTAAGTAGCATTAACATAGTAAACGTCTGAGTGAAAATAAACAATTCTTTTTCACAGCATTTATCATCTTCTGATTCAGGAATCTGAATATTTCAATTCTGCATGTTAATCTGGCTTGAAACTTTGAGGTCTACCTGCATCATTCAATGCTCAATTGTTTATCATCTAGTGGTTGTTGGGTTTTGATATTGTCCTTTGCAACTCCTATCAGCAAATTTATGAACACACAAATATATGCAAAGATTGTGGGAGAAGGCCATCTGGGGCCCCTATCAGCAAGCAGATACAAGACTAACTACCAAAAGGGTTTGTTGGACATATCTTATAAGTTATATGATGTGGCAACACTTATCATGAGGAGAAAACTGTACTCATATTAGATGCCCTAATTGCATTTGTATGGAGTTCACTGCTAGGACTTGTGTGATGCCCATGTAACATGCCTCTTTGTACCTCAGCATTCCCAGTTTACTTCTGAGGGAAGAGTATGCTCTGTTGGGATAATTACATAAATTCCTAGAATCTATCCTATTCTACCGTATACCCCTGCATTCTTTGCTTTGTCATATGTGCCCCCTTAGTCATCCATATTCGATCATGCATAGTCCTACCTTCATTTGTCATTTGTTTAATTTAACTTTAGGTGGATTAAGAGAGGAAAAGAAGACTGATATATCATTGTTTAATCTCCCCATATAACCAAATGATGGCATACATACCCCTAAAATCTTTCATATCTCTTGTATACCTCTCCAAAATCTTATATTTTATATTTCAACAGAATATTCTGTCAATTCATATGGTATTGAAACTAGAGGGATAGAAATGAAACAATATTACCTATAATGAGGTTATACATGGCAATAAAGAATATGGGGTGTATAAAAGGATACAAAAAAATTTGGGGTATGTATGTAATCAATTTAGATGCTGTAATTGTGTTTGTATGGAAGTTTACTTATTTTTTTAGGATTCATGAGATGATAATGTAACATGTACTGTGCCCCCATGTAATTCCATGGTAAGCTCAATTTACTTGCTTTAACTTTTCTTATTTCTGCCTTCTAAAACACTTGTATTGTCTGTATTTTGGTCTAGGTCCATATCACTCAAGGTGATTATGATGGCAAAGCTGTTATAATCTCATGGGTAACATTTGAAGAACCAGGTTCCAATAAAGTGCAATACGGCCAAGTGGAGCACCAATATGATCATAGTGCAGAAGCAAAAATTACAAACTATACATTCTATGACTACAAATCTGGGTATATTCATCATTGTGTTGTCGATGGACTTGAGGTATGTTGTTAGCTTTACCGCTGGTCACTAGCTCCACTTGCTTTCATACAGAGGATATAGCATGCTTCAATCTTTAGCCTAGTTGATGTGCTCGACAGGCAGATTAGCTTTGTAAGTTTATTTCAATTGAGTCAATAGAATAAACTTAAAGGACATTAGTAAAATCTGACCCATACAGGTACCTCTTTTGGATGAGAAGGAACTCTGGTCTGACTTTATCCAGGATGTGTGTACACCATATACGATTGGTACTCCTATATTCTCTTTTGTGTCATCAAAATCACCAGGTAGATAAATGCAATAAGTGACTCTGAGCACTGGATTGATGCACCACTGAGTTAATCCATGTGCTCATTCATGCTGCATGATTGCTAGATTGATGCACCCTCAAATGAATTTATGTACCTATTTAGGATGCAGGATCATCGGATCCATACTATTTCTTCCAATTTAATTAAGATTTAGGTGGGTTGGGCTAATATTAAACCCATGATCCAAACAATCTGGTATGAAATATTGATTAGATTGGTTGACTATATGGTCTAATGTCAAACACCATGTATCACAAGATGGAAGGTGGACATTTGTTTAGAACAGGGATATGCAAATGTACCCTATCTACAAGTTTATTTGCGGAATTGTCGTTCTTATTTTCATATTATTTTTAACAATCTCCTTATATTAGAATACCATAAAACACCCCTGCTGTGAACCTCCGTTCAATATGCAGAGAATATTCTGCTTCCATCTGTAAAATTGAGTTCTTGGACGAAAATACCCTACAAAAAGGAGTCTTTTTGACGGGCACATTGCACTGAAGAGAGAGGAGATAAGAGATAGATAGATATATAGATAAAAAGAGTTTAGGAGAGAATAGGGGTATTTTGGACCTTTTCTAAAACTAGTTAATGTTTAATCAGGGTTTAGAAAGGAAATTGTAACAGAATGCTAACAGGTGGTGATGGCAGGGGTATTTTTGCAAGTATTGCGATGCAAGGTTATTTGAAACAATGATAACATAAGAATGACAATTCTGCAAATAAACCTATAATAAGGGTATGCTTGTAAAAAATCCCAATAGAAGATACGGCTAGACAGGTGTGCAATACATGAATGCAGATTTCTGAAGTCTCCATGTGGAAATTCCTTGTTTATGATCACTTCTTTTTAAGTGAAAAGAGAACCTTTTCTTTTGAAGTTGAACCCCTGCAGCTTTCTTGATATACTCATTTTACAAAACCCCACTCTACATGTCAGTGGCATATAACCTTGAGTGGGCACTTCTGCTTCATGCATAGCCACCGAATTCGGTGGATAAGACGTCAGTATATGGCATGGATGGTGGCATTCTTCACTTTTATGTGTCAATTTGAATAAAAATATTGTTTGCCTTTGATGAATGATCAAGAGATAAAGCTCAAGAAAGCTCAAGAAGCTAACCTGTCTTTTGATATATTGTCAACAATAGCCTATACCTTATGGGGCTCTTTGATATTGGAATAGGATAGGTGTGAATAACTAACCAATGAGAGAGAAAGTGGGCCCATATGTGCCCTCCTCATAAAGGTGCGATGTTAACCGGAGTCGGGTAGTGTATTCGCATCCAGGGGGTCGAATATGCTACCCCACTCCAATATCAAAGATGTCCTATAGGTTTTTTAGTTTTTGGCCACTACAATCTATGTGATATTAGGAATAAGCCCCTCCAATCCCACTATTTAGTCATTAGCCACCCAATTGTTCTCCGTTACAGAAAAAAGCCCCTGTCGTCGGTCTTCGGAAGAAAAGGCCGGGTTAACTTGACCCAACTATGGTTTAGCGTAACCTGGAGAAGAGAATGACCATAAGGCCCTTGGGTAACCCCATGAGTGAGTGCCTAGAGATAGAGATAGAGAGAGAGAGAGAGAATGGGAGAAAAGAGAGAGATAATGAGAGGAGAGAGACAGTGCGAGAGAGAGGAGGGGATGCCGGAGGGGGAGATCCTCCGGTGCCAGCAGCCCCACCTTGTGGGGTGGCGTGCACGGGGGGGGGGGAGAGAGTCTCACACTTTGGTGCCGGCAACCCCAACCAATGGGGTGGGGTGCGCAGTGAGAGAGATGGGGGACGAGCGGGAGAGAGCGCAAGAGGAGAGAGAGTGTGAGAGGAGAGAGTGTGTGCGAAAGAGGAGGGGGTGTCGGCTCCCCCTTCGGCGCCGGCAACCTCACCCATTGGGGTGGGGTGCGTAGTTTAGAGAGAGAGCGAGAGCGAGAGGAGAGAGAGTGCGAGAGATGAGGGGGCGTTGTACGGGCTCTGCATTCCGCGCCGGTAACCCCACCCAGTGGGATGGGGTGCGCAGTGAGAGAGAGAGAGAGAGAGAGAGCGAGAGAGAGTGAGAGGGAGAGAGGGGTCACTGGCGTCGGCAACCCCTCCTCTTGCGGCCTAGAGAGAGAGAGAGAGAGAGGGAGAGAGAGGCAGATGGGGGATGGGGTCGCCGATACCGACACCCCTTCCCATCCTTGTCGCGAGAGAGAGAGAGAGGTCGCCGGCGCCGCCAGCCCCTTCTCTTTCGGCCCAAAGGGAGACAGGGAGAGGGAGAGAGAGGCATTGGGGGATGGGGTCACCGTTGCCGACACCCCCTCCCATCCTAGTCTAGAGAGAGAGAGAGGTGTGGTCGGCATTGCCGGCGGAATTTTCGGCTCCTCCTCTTTCAACCTAGAGGGAGACAGAGAGACGATGAGAGAGGCACAGGGGGATGGGGTCATCGGCGCTGGCACCCCCTCCCATCCCAATCGAGAGAAAGAGAGAGAGAGAGAGGTGGTCGGGGTCGTTGGTGCTGGCTGCCCCTTGTCTTTCAGCCTAGAGAGAGAGAGAGTGGGAGAGAGGCACAGGGAGGGTAGTTTGGGGAAGATAAAATTAATGGGAGTGAGGGGAAGGAATATTCCTTAAAATTAGATGGTATATTTTATTTTTGGACGATTCTTAACCGGAGGGGCTTTTTACTAAGGGTTAGAAGAATTGGGTGGCTAATGACCAAATAGTGGGATTGGAGGGGCTTATTTCTAATATCGTAAGTTTATAGCGGACGAAAACTAAAAAACCCTATTTTTTACCGAGATTATTTCATTCAGTTCATTTTAGTCAAATTACGAAGCATTCGTTCCTCATGTGGATCATCAGAAAAAAAAAATTCTTCACATGTATGTGGTTGAACTCTCTCATGTGATGCATTTTGCATTACGTTGTCTGAGCGTAAATTTTTATATTTTCAAAGAATTTCTTTTTGCTTCAAGTTGACTTTGCTTTCCTTTACACTTTTTTTGTACAGTTTAACACTAAATATTATTACAAGATTGGCACAGACGATGCAGCTCGAGAATTTTGGTTTCAAACTCCTCCAAAGATTGATCCAGATTCTGCATACAAATTCGGCATCATAGGTGATTGCTTTTTACTTATTTCCACTGGATGTTATTTCATGTTAATTAACAAGTGATCAAACAACTTTCAAAAACAAGTGATCTAGTCTATCTTGTCATCTATTAAAAAGGTGAACATCATGAAGTTATAAGATCTTATTGGCAGAAATCTGGAACATGATAACCTAATAGGGTGTTTGGTTGCTCTTTTTGACCTTTTTTTTCTCTCAATTTTTTAAAAAAGAGAAGGAGATCTTATAACCTTGTTTGGTATGCCTCTCCTAAATTTTAGGGAGAGAATCTACTCTCGTACAAATCTTCCTCAAAAAAAAAATAACTCCCGACCAATTTTTTTTTTGAAACCGCAGTCTCTCGTTCTCCCCCCGTGCGTCTCCCTCCCCTGGCTCGTCCCCCCCCTCCCCCGACCGTTCCCCCTCCCTCCCCGGCGGATCCCCCCTCCCCTCCCCGGCGGATCGCGCAGCCCCTCCCCCTCCCCCCCTCCCGCAGCGCAGCCCCCTCCCCCTCCCCCCCTCCGGCTCCGGCGGCGCGTAGCCCCTCCCCCCCTCCGGTTCCGGTTCCCCCCCTCTGGCAGCGCAGCCCCAGCCCCCTCCCCCTCCCCCTCCCCCCCTCTGGCTCCGGCGGCCCCCGCGCGCAGCCTCTCCCCCTCCCCCTCCCCCCCCCCCTCCAGTTCCCCCCCTCCGGCAGCGCAGCCCCCTGCCCCTCCCCCCCTCTGGCTCCGGTGGCCCCCGCGCGCAGCCCTCTCCCTCCGGTTCCCCCCCTCCGGCCGCGCAGCCCCTCCCCCTCCCCCCCTTAGGCTCCGACGGCGCCCTGCGCAGCCCCTCCCCCTCCCCTCCCTCCGGTTCCCCTCCGGCTCCGGTTCCAGCTCTCCCCTGCCAAACAATTCTATATAAATTTTAAAAATTATATCATTTTTACCAAACAGATGTTACCGATTTTTATCAATTTTAAAATTTAAGTTAAAAATTAACACAACATAATTTTTGAGATAGAAAGAGTTCTAAAAAAAAGTACTCCCAAACACCTCATAAAGAGAGGCATGATAACCTAAAGGTTTACCCGCCCCCCATTCGTTGGGGGGTGCTTGTTTGGGGGGTGTGCTGCCAGAAATAGTGCTTGAAGCTCTCGTCTTACCAACGAGCTGACTGTTGATGGCTGTTGGTCACGACTACTATCAAAAAGTGAACATGAAGATTCATATTTCACATGGAGGAGTGTGCATCTTTATCTTGGGTGTTATCTGTCGTGTGACCTGGTGGCTTATGTGCGACCTGTGGTCCACGCCTCTTATTTGTTTAGGGCGGGCGGCGTGAACTCTGATTCGATTCGAGTATTCAATCCCGACGCTGAGATGCTCAGTTGACTCCTTAACCTTGATAGGAAGATGGTTTATTCCGAAATTCATGCATAAGAGTAAGGAACTTTAGATGAACTAATGCTAATGGGTGTAAGCCTCGTTGCTTGGAAACACCCAGTGCCGACCACACTGAGAGACACGAAAACGCAGGTAATGTCAGTTGGCGAAGTGGCATTAAGCATCCCTAGCGGTACTCAAAGAGAGGTTGCGATGATATCATCTACGTTCGTAGCGCTCCTTGTGGAGTAGATCCCGCATCCAACCAACCCTTTTTAAAAAAAATACTTGGGAGTGTGAGAATTCCCACTACTGTTGGCAGGCCAGTTGGGCCGTGAGCGCAGTGGGAACGGGCTTCCCAAAAAGCCAGCCTGGGCCGGGGTCAGCATAGAATGAAGGGGATGGCCCTAATGTTGTGTTGGCAATGAAAGCGGGTTGCGGGCGGATAAAAACGGACGTGGGGACTCGAGTCAGGGCGCAACATAACTAGGAGAGCCATTCCAGTTAGGACGAGGCAGAATGGGCGGGCATGAATAGTCTGGTGTACGAGCCGATTGGTCAGACGACGACTACTGCACTTTATTAATATAATATTAGTTGCCTATCCAGGAGTGGAATGAGATGGGATGGAAAGAACACGAAGTTGGATCGGTTTTCTTTTTTTGTTTTTTGGGTGAGGGACTTCTTCACAAGCTTATTCCCGCCCTGTTTCCTGTCCATCTTGATTGGTAGCAGCTGGTCTCTCCATCTCTCCTCAACTTCTCCCAGTCTTTGACCTGAGCTGTATGAGGCAGAAACTCATCCCACGTACGATTCAGAGGTCGAGCCCCAACCTACAATAATGGTGCGGCTTAGATCAACTAATACGAATACGATGCAATTCACTCAACGATTGCCTTTGGGTTCCGAACTCCATATGGGGAAGGAGCATTGTTGTTTGTGAGGTCTCGATCATTTACATGGACCCACTTCTCATTTCGTTTGTGGGAATTTGATGATTTATAAACTGTCCCTAACGAACGATTGGTTCATGTTTGAGCATGATGAATCACTTCGTGCCGACCTGTTGCCCAAAAACTTTGCTGCCTCACCTGAGAATGGAAAAGTAGAGCATTTTCTGCACCAGTGGATGAAGAATTGCGAACATAAAAATTTCTGGTTTACCATGTTCCCAGAAAAATGATTTTTTTTCCATTTGAGAAACGACGAGCACGACTGAAGTGGCTATACATACAAATCCATTTACGGATCTATATGCTTCGATTGGAACTGGAAGTTCCAGAACCGGCGGCTGGAATACCACCATAATGAAACTATCTTTTCTTTTTAGTATTTGGATAGGATTTCTGTTGGCTTCATCCGGAGGCTTGCGTATTTTGTTACGTCAGCTCCAAAAGGATAAGTTGCATTGGAGTCGATAAAGTTCTGTTCTGTTCATAACTGCATAAAAGGAGTCAAAGTAGTGGCTGCGGTGTGAAATCCATCATTGGCTAAACAATCATATGGTTATGCCATTTTGGACTTTGTTCTAACCGAGGCTATTGATTTTTTTTTTTTTTATGATGGCATTCCTGATCCTCTTTATGTGTATTCTAGTCTAGATGCGATATTGTATCTTAATTGTATTTGACTCATATTGGTACCAAAAATATTAGCGCTTCTCAAGATCGAACGGTCTCCAACTAGCGAGCGGCTCAAGTCAGCTATGGGGGTCCAACTCCTTCTCGATCTATGCTACTAACAGTGCGCTGTGCGCTTTGCTTGTCAGGTAAGGGCGACGAAGGAGGGATGCTGGAGGGAGTGATCTTATTTATAGGCTACGGTCCATAGCATTGCACGGGGTCCGTGGGGTGGCAATACGGCTAGTTGAGGGAGGATCTCAAGCTTAAAGAACAATGCACGCCCACATAAGGCAACATTGCATGCTACTTTTCACTTTTTAGGCGCGAGAAAAGCGGTAAAAATGTTGACGAGCCAACAAGTCCCTTGAGAGTCTTACTTGCGGAGGTGGTGGACCGGTAACCGTTAAGCTGAGATCCATTCTAGCGCGCTAGGAGCGGTATGCAATAGTTGCTTTGTGGCGGGCAAGGTCAATTTAATAATATAGTATAGCCCATAGCAAATGATTGAACGAAAACATTGGTTTTACGTTGATAGCTTGTCAACCCCGTGATTTTGGCTCGAACAGAGCTAAATAAGCTTTGGAATTGTAAGTAAAGTAAGTGAATGACCAAACTAAAACTCATTTGCCGAAGAATTCGAATCTGGAGATGCATCAGAAGAATCGTTTGCATTGGCTACTAATGATAAATAAAAGTAAGAACTATTGTCATCGGTTGATTAATAGGAGCTAGCTAGAATAACCCAAGCCTATGGGCTTGGAAGAGAGTAGGGTCAGGCCCCAAGTATGAAGTCTGATTCTTAGATATTTGAATACAATTGAATCCACACTTTACCGAAAGAACATGTGCATAATGATGATACGCATCTCCATCAGCACCCGACTCCCCGTCTGGTTTCCCATCCCCAACCTTAGCATCCCCACAAACAAAGGCATCTTGATGTTTGTTGATCCCGTGTCATGGTAAGGCATCTTGAAAAGAGTCACCCAAGGGGGTATCAAAATGAACATACGAATTGATAGCATTGTTTTCAAGGCATCGCTTAGGCGATGCCTAGGCGACAAGGTGCTCCAAGGCGCCCAAGGCGACCAGACGCCTAGGCGAGCAGCCCATTAAGGCACTCACCTGGATGCCTTAGTGCACATAGGCTACCTTGGGCCTGCCTACCTTGCCTTGGTAGGACATCCACTCCTTTTGAGGTAGGCTTTAGTATTTTGGTAAAATTTTAAAGATAATTTTGAAAAATTGACAAATGATATGTCACGATTAGAAAGAGAAGATAAGATTTTCATTTGTCTTTCCCCTTTCTCTCATATTCTTCTCTCAGTCGGTTCCTCTTCCCTCCACTTCAGGACATTGATTCATATTTACTTGGTGCACTTTTTGAAGTTAGTATTATTTTTGTGTCTCTTTTTGATAATTCACAAGTAGAAAATTATGAAAATATTATGTTGATGTGCTTATAATTTACCAAAAATGTGTCATTTATGCTTCTTTTTAATATAGAGAATAACTATTTAAATACCAAATTTTAGATTAAAATTTGTATATTGATGGACATGTATTCGTAAATTCTTATTAGTTTTCTCCTTATTAATTTATTTTTATTTTTTCTATTTTTATTTTTTAAAATATAGATATATGTTGAAGATTTGTGAATATCAGATTTTCTATTAACTAAGATAGAACTTATATGTAGAAAATATATAGTAGTAGTTCTCTTACATTGTACTTAGTTATATAAACTAGGCTTTGCCTAGGTGCCTCGCCTTGTCGCCTAAGTACTAAGGCGGTGGGTCACCGCCTTGGTCGCCTTGGACGCCTTGACAACCATGATTGACAGAAATCATGATACAAGAGATTCATCAACAAAGGCGTCGAAGGAGGGCAGGTAAGGCAGTCTTTAGAGGGTCCTCACGAATCGTGAGCCACTTTTTTCCGTTTCACCCAAAACTGGATTCCGATCTCTCAAATCCTGATCCCTCTGCATCTTTCTAGGTTATTTCATCAGTATCAGTCTCTTCATCCTATGAATCATAGGCGGCATTTGAATCTGTCTAAGCAATATCCTCTCCCTAATTTCAGAATAATCGGCTGAATAATAGGTATCCAAACCCGAAGTCTGAAGCTGAGTAATGAGCTGGGGTATTGTTGTTGGCATCCTAAGGGAATGAACGACTTTCAATTCTGAGTTTGAAACTGGGGCTGCCCTTCCTTTTTTAGTAGTAAGGCTATTGTAAAGGCGCTTGCATTCGCAACTGCCACAAGCGATACGGTAAAAGCTTTATGATATGCTTTATTTGCGTATGGGCTTCTTATGTGTCCCTCTCTTGCGGCAGTAGGCTGTTTGCTGTTAACCTATCTTTCATCTAGAGACGCTTGGTCCCCAATTGATCCTTGACTATGCAATTATGACTTTCTACGTTGAGCGTTCTTACCTTATATATAAAGCCATGGCGTCTCACTATAGGATGCACCACCACTATAAGAATACCAATACAAACACTAGAGTGACAACACGATAGAGAAAGTGACTTACAAATAAGAAAAGGGTGAGGCAAGCTTGTCTTGCGCAAGAAGATTCTTTTGTTGTTCCTTAATTCCTCTCCGAGAGCCGCGAGGAGGAAGCGTCAAGCGGATGTCTTTCGACTCAACTACAACTAATAGATAGGAATCAAATCTGTTTCCATAGTCACTAGTCAAATAAACGCGCTTCGCGCGTGTTTATTTTGTAAAAAGGCTAAATGCTCCCCTAACAATCTCAAGAAGCAATACGCCAAAACTATTGTCATCTGACTTGATAGAGAATATTCCCTCTATTGTATATTATGGGGCCCCTCGTTCTTGAACTCCTCCCTCCAGGTAATTTTTCTTATATAATGCCACACTGAATTGTGAAAAACTATCATTCTATTACTCAGATTTCAGGTTTCTTAGGAGCAATCAGTGGAAATCTAAATCAACTCCCATATAATCCATGCGACACGGTCGCCCTACGGAAAACAAATATAACATAGAAATGCACTAATGCATTAAAAGTGAAAATTGATATGAACTAAATAAACCATCGAAATGATGGAAAACCTGATTGGTTGCCTCATGAGTTCTTTTCTTTTTTATCTTGTGTGAAGCACCTTCCTCTTGACACCTAATGTAGTGAAAAACTCAAATTTAAGAACCTGTAGCTTATCTCAATTTTCCACTCTTGAAATGTCGAAACCTATTCATTAAGAATAAGAGAAACCTGAATCTCAGCCTTAAAAATGTAAGAAGTTATTGGAGTCAAACTAATTTGTGTCCCTCAAATTATCATGATCCCATGTGTGATCCATCTCATAAGATGTTATAATAAGCTTCCCATAGCCAAATTACCTGAGCTGATTTTCTTTTTATTTAGGTTCAATTGATACAAGATATAGATTTTTATTCATCTGATCTGTCAAAATATCCCCATTTAACTTCATATTCAATCCAGAAGGGGAACCTGCTTCATTACATTTTAATAACTGTTATCCATAAAAGTTAAAGTAAAAGACCATGTACTACAACTCTTGCAAGGGCAGAGGTGTAGTCAATGGATTCTTAATAATTATGACAAAACATAGGGATATGCGATAATTAGTCAAAGTTTCAGAATGTTAACGGATTAGCACTCTATGTACCAATGAACAAAAACAAATGTGCCAGCATAAACACATTTATTGTTGTGATCGATATAAAAATCACTGACTGATTAGAAAGACTGTGATTGAGCAGAAAA
Source organism: Amorphophallus konjac (assembly GCA_022559845.1). Taxonomy (NCBI): domain Eukaryota; kingdom Viridiplantae; phylum Streptophyta; class Magnoliopsida; order Alismatales; family Araceae; genus Amorphophallus; species Amorphophallus konjac. The sequence continues at coordinate 176,796 of JAHNEJ010000635.1, forward strand.
CAAAATTGGCATCATGAAGAATGAAAATAAGTGAAAAAAAATGAAATACTACATTCCTAGAATAATGATGAAAATATGCCATGCTTCGAGTCCAATAAGTTATAAATATATCTTTGAGAGCCTTTGTCTACTATTTTCTGCTTTAGATCGGTGTTGAAGTATTTCAAAGGAGAAAGTTAGACATATTTTGCAAATACTACTTTATATAAACAAAGCTATTTAATTTTTTACATGCTCCAAGAGCTGAAAACTTCTGTAAAGACAAGCATCACCAGTGTAAAATATCTTTCATGGTAGTGATATAGCATCTATTGAACGATGATAAACTACTATATGCTAGCGTATCTAATTACATGGAAGAAAACCAATGATCCTCAATAAATATATTATTTGTAACTGCCTTCATGTTGGCACTAAACTATCTTGGAGATATCCAGAGTTTCCCCTTGCTCTTCATGGCCTCCTGCATCGGCCTAGATCAGTTGATTTGGATCCATTTTTTGTGGGCCAATCTGATCCTGGTTCACCTTTCCCTCACCCTTGGATAGGATCCAATCTAGCTGAGGACTAAAGCAATCAACCCAAATTGGGCTGATCTGGGCTGCAAAATCTAATGGGGGCCTTGGGGCTTCATATACCACTAACGTCATTCCAATTCCTTTTCCTCACACTTATCTCTTAAGAATCCAAACTCCACCATGATCTCTTTGTGGCCCCCCCCCCCCCCCAACCCCACACACACTATTATGATCCGGTCAAAGAAAACATTTTGATGTACACGAGTGCAGAATAAAACATCATCATGGATTATGCCACAATGAGGTTGTCAGAATGCTCTCTTTTGGGCAAAGTAAGTAAATGCAGATGATGGAGACTGCATTAGACAATTTGGCATCAGATTTAGCATATGGTTTTTGTTTCAGGGTATGCTTTTCATGCTTAATTTCTATGTTTTTGTTTTCAGGATATTTGTTACTTTTCGTGCTTTTCATATTGCTGATTTTTTTAATGCTAAAAAGTAGGGTCGATTGTGGCCAAGGCCATATCGGCTAGAATCGGCCCAGATCTGTCCAAGTCAGATTGGGATCAGCTGATCCAAGCAATTTTAAGCCATCCAATTCACGGCCAATCATCCTTCATTTCTTGTTCCCAAACACCCTATAAGGCCTAAAACCCGGTTGAAAATATTTGAAAGTTAAACAAAGAACATATGGTTGGAAAAAAATCCGGTTGAAGATCTTTAAAGTTAAACAAAGAACCTATAGTGGAAAACAGAGGCAAGCTGTTGTTGTTTGTTTGGACTAAAATCATATAGAAATTGATCATATTGGATACAATCCCACACTCATCTATACAAGAAAAAGATAGAAGACCGGGCCAGTTATCCATGTCAATTACATAATTTCTAGAAACACACGGGGGGGGGGGGGGCAGTGTGCAACCCAAGACTCCTGAAAAAAAGTAGTTAAAAAAGTTATGTATTCAGGTATGGCACAAGAACCATTAATCTTAGTGGTATCTCTGAGGAAGCGCATGGATCCTTGATCAGGTTCTCTTTTCCTATTTTTATTTTTTTCTTTTGGAGGAGGGGGGGAGAATTTCTCTGAGGGGCATGGATCCTTAAATCAGTTATCCAAACATAATTCATTGAGGCCGGTAACATTTCAATATAGAAAGACTTGGATTCACCAAGATCAGATGATTCCTCATGGATTCTACCTTTTTTTCATTTAGTTTCCCCAGGCCAAGATAAGCTAAAATTAGGCCCTCCATCAAAGGGACAACCTGAGCCCAAATATAACATTTTTCCATCCATCAATGAGGTAGCAGATTCCATTTGATGCACTCCGAGAATGATTTGCAAGAAGTGTCCAGCACGACTGCTAGATGATATACTAAAGCCAACATTGATTAACATAACAACCCATCCTCTGAGGAGAACTCCATCCGACGGCGCATAATTTGGACATCTAGGATATGGATAGGACAGTGAGCGGCTGAAGAGTGGAATCTCTGGCCTGGATCTCTTCTCAATTCTTCTTCCATTAATACCGTCGAAAGAGAAAACGTATTCATCATCACCCTACCAGTAAAAATTCCCGAGTCCTGCATAGAGGTCTATAGTGGCACACAGCATTGCCCGAGGTTCCTTTCTAACTACTACAGGAGATTAGTCATAGCCAATGCTGAGGCAAAGTGTTAATAATTAATCTTTCTCCCACTCCGGGGTTGGTCTATTTGCATATTAGCAAAAAGGAGGAAGAACGGAAAAAAATGCACACGAAGATTAGTCATGTGGCATTATAGTAGTGTGTGTCTGTTGATGGTGAGATTGGCTCGCCATGCTCATTCTTGTGGAGGAAATTCACAGTTCGGAAGAGTGCACCGTGTCGTTCTCTGATGCAGGGGAAAGAAGAAAAAGCGTGGAGATCCCCCAATCCCGTCGCATTTTGCAGAGAAGATAAATGACCCCAGAATTCGAACAGAAAGAAGGAAAAAAATGAACACAGTGGTACCATGCACCGACCTATAAACGCCTGGATGGCCTTCTGCAGAGGCCCGTACTTCTTCCCGGCGCACTCCTTCAGCACAAAAGACCCGTACTTCTAAGCCGATGGTGTTGGTGGGGAGTCGTAGAGGAGGAGGAGAGGAAGAGGGAAGCATCAGCGGTGGGTGGTGTTGGTTTGGGAGAAACCTTTATCTGCGGTGACGAAGAGATCGTACCCAAAGCGGACACCACTTGAACCGATCAAAATAACAATTGAACCGAACCGGACTTAAAGAGTTAAACATTTGATGCGAACCGGCGGAAAAAAACCGCCCAATTCTCTTATAATATATAGTATAGATTTGTTTGTGCGCTTGCCAATCCATGGATGAATTCCTCTGGGATAGACTCAACTGCTCGATTCAATCATGAATGATCGGTTGCCCCACCGCTTTTGACTGCAGAGATAGACCCTGGCTTGTTTAAAAGATTGCATTTGACTAAAAATCTTCCTCGAGGAAGCACTTCGATTTGGGAGCCTGCATCTCACCACTGATCCGTGACCACCTAACCCGGAATGATGAACGAATACATCCCTCCCTCCGAAGTCGATCGAGAAGGTTATCCAATAGGGGGAAGAGGGGCTAGGTCCAATCGCACCATAAAGGTGTTCGCGTCAGAACATGGGATTCAATCAGTGGTGTGAATTCGGGGGTAGGTCGGGTTCGCTCGACCAAGAGGGGGGAAATGGCTTTGACCCTTTCTAAGCCCGTGGGGGGGTGTTTATTTGCCTGGGCCCCATTCGCGGTAGGTAAAGCTTCCCATTGCAGCATAGCGAGTTGATTAACAAGGGTAAATCATCATCAGGTCGACGTTTCCTTTTCTCTATCAGTAAATCCTATCTTGCCGGGCATCCTAGACTTGGAGAGTCTTTGGCACCCCAAGGAGCAAAAAATGATAGAATGTTGGAGCCATCAAAGAGATCCAACACTACGCTACGATAGAAGGAAAATCCTTTTCTGCATCTCCATCAATGCAATTTCTATTCCCATCTCCTTGTTCCCCATACCCAGCCAGGCCTTCTGGGGGAGGACAGGCTTACTAGCATCCACCTCAATACAGACCCGAGCTCCGACCACAGTCTCTATCTCGTTGGTTAGGGAGCCAATCCTTAGCAATTGGCCAGCCACCAGTGCTAAGGGGGCAAGGCTTTCTCTATGGTTTATAGGGACATGGACATGGGTGTCAAGTGTGGACATGGATGTGTTTGGACACAGCAGAGTTCTAAAAACATGACATAGGACATGAGAGGCATATGGATTGGAAGTGGACATATTTACCTGTACTATGCATGCATACAATAATGGACAATCAACAAAATTTACATTAACTATTAAATGATAGATAAATTATTAATTCAACTATTGAACTTTAACATTCAAACAAGTAATTAAAGAATTGGGAAGTGCTCATTTTGAAATCCTACAATGGAGTGTTGACATGTGTGTCTGACTCTTGTGATGCGCCACTTTTTGGCATGTTGATCAGCCAGGAATCCCATGGTGACACTCTTTGCAATGTTGATCATTCTAGCGTTTCTTCCAATGACTAAGGCTTGTGATGTCTGCATAATTTCTTGTTTGCCTTTCTGGGATGTCTCGTGATCTTTGATGATCTTGAATAGCAATACTAGTCAGTAGAGTTGTGGAGACAACCTCTTAACTATAGATTTATCATGCAAATTGATTTTATGTTGCTCAGATGCTCCATGTTCCGAAATCCTTCAGCCAATTAGAATATATTAAAGCTCAGCTTATCTGACAGGTGACTTGGGCCAAACATATAATTCTCTTTCCACTCTGGAACATTACATTCAGAGTGGAGGACAGGCTGTCCTATATGTTGGTGATCTCTCTTATGCTGATAGATATGAGCATAATGATGGCATTCGCTGGGATTCTTGGGGTCGTTTTGTTGAGCGTAGTGCTGCACATCAAGCCTGGATTTGGGCAGCTGGGAATCATGAAATAGAATACAGGCCTGATCTGGTAATCTTCTCTCCATAAGCATGTGAATCATGGATGTATTTACTGAGACATACCATATGGATTCAAATTTCATTCTCTGTAATCAGTTTGTATTGCCGGTTAACAACTTTGAGATTGCAAATAAGTCATTATGTCTGCAGTCAGAAAATTTGTAGCAGCATGGTTTGTTGTGTTCTTTTGCCTGCGTGGCAAATGCGGGGCTGAAAGTTACATTCTTGTATAGAAAAATGGAAATCCAAATAATTTGTTTGTCACACAAGCAAGTTGACATCTTTGATGCTTTTCATTTCCAATTTCTTGATATTTCTCTTTTCGTGCCATATGATGTATTTGGCATAATAATCAGCAACATTTCGACATATGCAGCACGAGTTTTCATTGTTTTCTGAACTAATTAAAGATATCTGCTTGGATATCTATTCAATTTCTGAGTTCTAGTATTCTGGTAGTGCTTTTCAGCAACCATTTGAATTGTTAATATACAAGCTTATTTAATTAGTTTTTCTTTTTGCTGCTGTAATGAGTAATCAAATAACAGCAAATGTCATATTAACATCTGTCTTTTCCGAAAAATAGGCGGAGGTAACTCCTTTCAAAGCTTATTTACATAGATATGCAACACCTTATGTGGCTTCTCAGAGCAGCTCTCCTATGTGGTATGCAATCAGACGTGCATCTGCGCACATCATAGTGCTGTCTAGCTATTCACCATTTGGTAATGTGCCTCTTTCTTATTTGTCATGATCGCATCTAGTGCTGTGTGATGTCTCCGGTACATATGTACATGTTTCCAGTATCATCAAGAGCCTAAAATGTGATCACATGGGCCATGCTCACAGTGCATGGCCCACATCTATATATATGACCTCTTGATGTTGTTGGCATATGAACCCTTGAGCATATTTTGATGACTTAATTCCTTTTTATATCCTTGCCCATTATGTGCATGCAACACATGGATGAATTCATGTATCTGGGTAGTATGTTTTGCTGTTTCACATATTTGGTTGGGAAAACTGTGGCAGTGACTTTTGTACATTATCTTCCTTATCCCAGAAACTGTGCTGTTGCTTGTAAACATAGGCTTCATTGACCTGAATAGAAAGTTACATTTGCTAAAAGGAAACTTTTGAATCATAACTAGAGGATATTTATATTAATTGAAAATTTTGAATCTTAACTAAAGGATATTTATATTATGTTATCGCTTGAACATGATTTTTCTTTATTCTTGTTAAAAGAGAACATCATACCAAGTGTGACATAAAGCTTAAGTTATTGGCAGACTCATTTGGGAGTGTGTTCAGTCTGTCTCTTTTTTTTTTAAAAAATTCATTACAAAAGCTTAGATGGAGGAATGTGCACAAGATAAACTGTATAACTCTTTGGTAAATCCTTTTTGCTTAAATATTTTTGATTTTAAATCTAAATCTTCAACAGTGAAGTACACCCCCCAGTGGACCTGGCTTCATCAGGAACTCAAGCGAGTGGATAGAGAAAAAACACCTTGGCTGATTGTTCTCATGCATTCTCCGATGTACAACAGCAATGAAGCACATTATATGGAAGGTGAAAGCATGCGGGATGTTTTTGAGCGTTGGTTTGTTCATTACAGAGTTGACCTTGTCTTTGCGGGACACGTGCATGCCTATGAAAGATCGGTATTTTTCTCATTCTTTGCCTTGATGTTTATCTGTGACCTGCATTTGTTGCACATATGAATGCTATGGAATAACATGTATATAAACTTAAATCTTTACCTCACAATCGTAAGAAAAGAAATTTAAGAAAGTATGGCTCACAAAAATCTAGGGAGGATCACTTTCAAAAAGAAAGAATCCAGGGAGGATCAGACTGACATCCAAACATATGGTTGTAATGTTCACTTCCACTGACAGGATTGGCACTTGGAAAGGACTCAACATTATCCTTTCCAGAGTCAGTGGAATGCAGAAGAAATGATGCCATGTAGTATCCCTAGTTCCTCATTTCGGATGGGAAGTGCATTAACAGCTGTGTACTGTGTGGTGTTGATTTTGTGAGATGGTTTAGTATCCCTAGTTCTTCATTCGAATGGGAAGTGCATTAACAGCTGTGTACTGTGTGGTGTTGATTTGTGTGAGATGGTTTCTATTGTACCTAATGATAGTTGAATTTTCCCTTTTTGTATGTTCCTTTCTACTAACTCATGGTGTAGGCATGTATGATGAACCATTCATGAACTATACCCCCAGATAATAGTGTATCAGTTGGCCCCTCTATATTAATGTCTTTCTACTAGTTGATTCTTACCCCCTGTATATGTTTCTTTTTACTAGTCATTCTATGTCAGCCATACTGGTCTGTTAAGTCTTTTTACTAGTCAATCTATGCCAGCATATGATGAGACGTAGTATTAGCCTTGTCATGTGAAAAAAAAGTCCGGTTTCTTTGAATTCTTGGCAGATCTCAAATAGTCACTGTTAGTCAATCCATGTTAATCATATTGGTTTTCAAGATTTTAAGGAAAGACTATTGTGAGACCTATCAGCCTTCGGCATGTAAAGATGATCTAGTTTCTTCCAATTCTTGACATCTGTTGGATGGGGATTTATTCTGTTCTGCTTTTCATTAGGCAAGAGACAGAATTACTTTTGTTTCTCACTTCTGCTTGCAAACCTGGGCTTCAGCTTCTGTTACCTTCTGAGTGCAAGAGAGTCAACAATACATAGGATTAAAAAGTTAATTATATATTTTTTTGCTTTGTAGCAATCACATGGATATGCAATAACTGCATATTTAGATTGTCAGCACTGGACCATTTACATTTCACAAGTTGCACATGCATACGTAGCTTCATCCATATTTGGCTTATGGTGACACTTGGACAGAAGGAACTGAACCCCATAATACATTGAAGGTGAATTCCAGCCAGAGTCAGATCAGGGGAATTTACATCGAGGGGACAGACCTGTGGAGGGTAGATTTCATCCTGGGCTGTCACATAGGAGAATTCCCAATCTCTTATTTGGGCCTATTGCTGTCTCTAGGGGTTTTACACTGCAGGGACTAGTGCAGTGTGATCTAGGTATGAGTCTAGACTGGTAAGATGGAAGGCGAGACTTCTCTCATATGGGGGGAGATTGGTGCTTTGCAAATCGGTGCTCAATAATCTCCCTTTTTATTACCCCTTTCCATCTTCCAGATTTTGAGGACAGTTGCAAGGAAGATTGACTCAATTCATTCAAGATTTTTTTTGGCATGACAGTGGAGGTAGGAATATGGGATGTCATGATATAGCATGGGGCAGAATTTGTAAGAACAAGGAGATGGGTGGTCTGGCCATTAGGTGTGGCAAACACTTCAATCAAGCTTTGTTGTGTAAGTGGTTGTGGAAGCTGGGTTCTGCAGAAAATGGGTTATGACTGCAAGTCATCAGGCACAGATACTTGGGATAGTAGGGGACTGGGATCTCACCCTGACCTTTCAGCACAACATCTCTCCCATTTGGAGGGGTATGTTACAGTGTAGAGATATCATTTCTGTTAGTGCACGGGTTTGTCTGAGAAATGGGTAGAAGTGTCTTTTTTGGAAGGAAAAGTGGTGTGGTGATTTTACTCTAGAGGGGATCTTTCCATAGTTTTTTGCAATTGCTTTTACACAAGCGGCATCAGTCTCTCAGGTTTTTGACACACAACTATCAGGGGGAACTTGGTCCCCATCTTTCAGAAGAAACCTTAGGGCGGAGGAGATTGAACAATTGGAGAAACTTCTATCTTTTCTCTTACATTTTTGCCCGGGAGCCCACAGTGCTGATAGGTCGTGGTGGAGATGGGACAAGGAAGAGAGATTTTCAGTTAGCTCAGCCTACAATCTTATTCTGACGGAGGAATGAGACATAGTGTTGCATCGCTGATATGGAACCTTGGGAGGCCACTTAAGGTGAAACTGCTTATATAGAGGATTTCACATGGCCAGCTATCCACTTGTGACAGGTTGGCTACTGACAGATATTCCTAGAGTGTGTGTTCTTTTTGAGGAAGAGGATGAGTCACTGGATCACCTTTTTGTAGGATGCTCCTTATCTAAGGAGATATGGACACAAGTGTTGAGCAGGTTCCCAGATGCTACTATCAGTCAGGATAACGTGCACCAATTGATCCTACAATGGCACAAGGGATGGACTCTCAAGGGTGATAGGCACATTTGGTGGCTGTTTCTGCACGCTACCCTTTGGGCCTTATGGAGAGAGAGATAGTCAAGAGGGAAGCTCGAGCAGTTGACATGATTGCATCTTTTATTTTGGAGAGAGTGGGAGAGTGGGCTAACATTGTATGTAAAGTGAACTCACATAATTCCTCTTTTTTGATTTTGTTTGGGGGGGGAGTAGTGAGTGCCACATCGCCTTGGTGTGGTGTTTTTGTGTAGGGATCTTTTGGGGGCACACAGATTATACTTGCATAACCCTTCGTTTTTCTTTAATACAATTACGTGGTACCAACCATTTTCATCATCTGTGTCAATGTTCAAACCTTAATGTTCCATAAAGGGCATTAAGTTCCTCAAATTTTTTTTTGAAAGTGGATGGTGGCATTAAGTTTCTCATATATTTGGATCAAACAACTAAAAAAAATGTTCTTCACTTACTATTAGTAATCACTCAATGCCACTCAACATATTAGTCTCACATAAAGTTCCATAAATTTATTGTACTCTGTGGGCCTTTGTTTATGCTTTTGATCTTAGATGTTACGTGTTAGTCAACAAACCATCCATATGATATTGATCCCCATATTTCTGATCACCAGTCAGAGGTGAATGTTACTGTGATTATTGATACAACAAGGTTCAGACATATGTTCTTTGGCAGCTTATCAGTGTTGAAGTCTTACGTAGCCAGCTTCTGATATAAGTCTGGACGAGTTCTACAACCCTATGTGAATTTAATTTTGTTTCATCTCTTTTCAGTCTTTTTTACAATTGGAATGATGTTCAGAACATTAACATGCCATCTGGATGTCATGAAACTGGATATGCTCTAGAATCATTTCACACTTGATGTTCCCACTTTCTAATGCTATAACTCATGGATTGTTTGCTTTTCCCTTGCAGTATCGCATTTCTAATATTAATTATAATGTCACAACGGAGACCGGTATCCTGTCCCTGATAAATCAGCTCCAGTTTACATCACTGTTGGTGATGGTGGGAATCAGGAAGGCCTTGCTGGAAGGTGAATTAAAATTTTAAAACACAATCTAAAAGCATATAGCTCTATTTTTTCATGTTTTGCTTTACGGAATCTGTGCTAATATCAATTATTATGCAATTTATAGGTTTTCCAACCCACAACCAGAATATTCTGCTTTTAGGGAAGCCAGTTATGGTCATTCTACATTGGATCTAAGAAACAGAACTCATGCATTCTATCACTGGAATCGAAATGATGATGGAGCATTAGTGCAGACAGATTCTGTTGTCTTCTGCAACCAGTATTGGTGAGAGTTTCTTTGCAATTCATTTGCATTTTTTTAATCGAACTTATGTGTTGATCCGTTTGTTGTTGTGAGAGCATTTGTTTGGCTTGTTATTTGGTTGCGGCATAGGCTTTGGTTTGGTCCTGTTGTTGTCATGGCAGAAGCGATAAAATCCACTCTCGTTCCAACCTTTGACGAGAAACTTTATCATATGTTGAATGGGACAAATTACCCCCAGTGAGCAAGATCAAGAAATGCAAGATCGGGGATCGAGATCGGATCGACCGGTCCCAAAATGATACAGATCGGTGCGGCCATGTGAGAGCATTTGTTTGGCTTATTATTTGGTTGCGGCAGAGGCTTTGGTTTGGTCATGTTGTCGTCATGGCAGAAGCGATAAAATCCACTCTCGTTCCAACCTTTGACGAGAAACTTTATCATATGTTGAATGGGACAAATTACCCCCAGTGAGCAAGATCAAGAAATGCAGAATCGGGGATCGAGATCGGATCGGCCGGTCCCAAAATGATCCAGATCGGTGCGGCCGATCCCAGACCTATCCCGGCTGAGTCAGGCCAGTTGACTCGGCTAGGGATAGACATATCCAAAAAAATTAAAAAAAACCTCCAAAAAAATCTGAAAAAAGGGAAAAATTGTTATAACATAGTTCTATATCAAATTTAATGTGAACTAGTTGACATACTCTCATCATTTCATGAAATAGGTGACATACTCAAATGATGCAATGATTCCATGAAATAGTTACCTTTTATTCATTGAAAGCGAACATTGAAAGAGTTTTCTACGTATTGTACAGTCATTCCATGACATATACGTGGCATACATGAGTTGGTATTTCATGAGATACCGAATATACTCCTCAGTGTTGGTGTACACTGTCATGATAGGGGTCCAACCGGGGATCTCGGGGACTTGGTAGCTACCTCCAGTTGATTTGTGATGATGTGTCTGAATAGGATGGATTGGTAGCATACTCATAATATCATCCTCCTGAGTGAGAAGGGTGGGAGCATGTTGCTAATTACATTTTATGAAGGGTGATTAGGGTAAAATTGATAATAAAGCCCTAATTAGCTATTTAAATTTAGAACTTTTGTCTAATTATCTCAATTCAGCATAATTTGAAGCTCAATTATGCTTCATTGTATTTTTTTCATTGTACTTACAACCGTTTATTTTTGGCTGTCTTAATGCAACATCATGCCTAGACATGAACAAGGTCAGTAGCAGCAAGGGTAGGAGGATCCGGGGTGGGTCCACCTCTCCTTAGTTGATGCTGGGAGAAGAAAAGTGAAATGCAATTATTGCGATAAGGAGATACATGGCGGAATTACTAGAGGAAAGCAACATTTGACAGGGATAAGAGGAGAGGTGAAACAATGTGACAGATGTCCTCGAGAGGTCCGAGAAGAAATGCGCCAGTGCCTTCTGGGCAAAAAAGAGAGGATGCAACAAAGGGCTGAAGATGAGGTTAAAATTACTGAGGAGATTTCGAGCAAAAGGGGAAGGAGGGATGATGATGATGAGGAAGGCACAGAGGATTATGATCCAGAGCTGACTGAAGTAATAGAGCGTGAACAAACTGTTCAAAGGAAAGGAAAAGCATCGATAGGTTGAGGGACATACTCCAGTACAGCTGGTGTAGCACGAGCTGTACGATGTCCTGACACTGGTGCAGCCCCGCAGAGAGGAGGCCCTGTGGACAACTATCTGCACAGAAGGCAAAGTGTCACACAACCTAAAATCAAGCAAGTATTGAGGGGTAAAAAAATCAGCAAAAGTTGCAGGACATGCATTTAAAAGTATTTGCAAATGATTTTTCCATACAGGTGTCCCTGCACATGCAGCTGAAAACGAATATTTTCAACCTATGCTAGATGCCATAGCAGATGCTGACTCTGGCTTGAAGGCCCCGTCACGTCGAGACATATATGGGCGTGGCCTTGAGGGAGAGGTTGAAGAGCTCCATCAGTGGGTTGAAAGTTTCAAGCATATATGGATGGAGGGAGGATGCACCATCATGTGTGATGGCTGGACTGGTACCACGAAGAAGCCATGATTAACTTTTTGGTCTATTGCATCAAAGGTACAATATTTGTTAAATCTGTAGATGCATCAAATTATGAAAAAATGCCAATTATTTGTTTCATTTGATGGATAAAGATGGTAGATCAAATTGGAGAGGACAATGTTGTGCAAGTAGTGACTGATAATGAAGCAAGTTATAAGGTTGCAGGGAAGAAATTGATGTAGAAGCGCATACATTTATATTTGATACTTGAAGACATTGGGAAGGAAAATAATGTGAAGAAGACAATTGACATGGCACAAAAAATCACTCAGTATATTTATGGTCATCCTAGGATATTGAACATGTTCAGGGAGCATGCAAGCGGGGGGCGAGATATCATCCGTGTAGGGCCAACCAGATTTGCTTCGAATTTCATTTCTTTGGAGTCTTTGCACAGGTATAAGAATGAGCTCAATTCTTTCTACTTTATCCTTATAGATATCATCCGTATTTAATTCAAATTTCATTTCTTTGGAGTCTCGGCACAGATATAAGAATGAGCTGAAAGCTTTCATATACCACAATGTCCTGCGGGAATACATAGACAAGTCTAATGTTGATGCTCAAATGGATTATTTGGATGTCTACCACATCGTGGAAGACAACAAATTCTGGGGTAGGGTCTCACGGTACATGAAAGTAGCCACACCCCTCATGAAGGTCCTAAGAGTGGTGGATGACGATGAGAAGAATGATATGAGATATCTGTACGAGATTATGGACCGTGTCAAATTAGACTTGCAGAATTCCCTTCCCAAAGAATATACAAAGTGGTGGAAAATTATTGACTATAGATGGGACAACACATTACACCACGACTTATATGCAGCTGGTGAGTGATTAATTGTATTGATACACTGTTCTTTAGGTTATTTTATATCTAACATTTAGTTAACTATACACAAATGCATGTTATTTCCTCAACCCTTGATTTATGTACAATGCCAATGCAAATATTGATGGCGAGATACTTCAAGGCACTTGAAAGGTCATTGGTCGTTTATCGAGGACACCAGAAAAGAGACTTTAGGTCGAAGTAGAGGTTGGCCTTTATTGATTTTATCAATAAGACGTATAGACTTAAGTAGTTATGTTATTTTATTATTTTATCTTTGTAGATGAACTATTATAGAATGAAGACTGGGACATATTCTGACTCCCAATTGCAATATGCTGTGGGAAGAGTGAGTCCAAGTATACTTTATCTTTGTGATTTCTTAACCTCAATATGTATTATTACATCATGGAGAGTTGATCTTTATTTACATCTTACATTTATTCGTTTATGGTTGGTGGAACAGTTGACTGGTGGATAATGGTGAACAACTGAGATGTGGACAGTAATGTATTGTCTTTCATTGCAATTAGGGTGCTCAGTCAAACAACATTAGCAAACCAATGTGAAAGAAATTAGAGCACGTTCAGCCTTATACACTCAAAGGTTCGCAATCGGCTAAAGGTTGAACGGTTAGAAAAATTAGTTTACTGCCACTACAATATGAGATTAAGAATAAGGAACATGAAGTTAAGACAACAGCTGAGGGACAAACACGTCGCAGAGGATGCAACTCCAGAAATTGATGTGGACGCTTTATTTGATGATGATAATCCCTTGCAGTCTTGGGTGGAGATACGAGAGCAGGTTAATGAGCCCGTTTTTGATGTTGATGATAGAATATGGGTAGAGGGCATACTAGATGAAGATGAGCCAAGAGATCCAAAATTCAGAAGACCAACAAAGAGGGTCAGAGAGACTCATGCGCACCAGAGAAGGGACCTAGATTTGTTTGTTCATGACACTGAGCAACAGTCTGAGTTTGAGCCAGCTAGACACTCAGAATCAGATAGCAGGTCAGTCACTCCTAGAATGGTCAAGCCACCTCCATCCTTAAGAAGAAGTACATCAATGTATGAGTTAACTGAGAGGACTAGTGTTGATGCTCGAGAGGACCCGACAATTGAGCAGTTGAAGCAAATTTATGTGAGGCACATGCCAAGGGAAAGATGACTCCTGTCAAAGATGAATGAAACGATCACACCAAAAGAGAAAAAAACATCCCCAAAGGCTAAAAGGCGACTGGTTTCTTATGGTTCTGATGATGATGATCCCAGTGCAGCTACATGTGCTACTACTGGCGGTGGCATATATGCACCTACTTCCTCCTTCCACACAGACACAAGTAGCGGATACAATCATAGTGAAGGAGGATATGATTCACAAAGCCAATATGGGCATCCACTAGGTTATGGAGGTGACTAACAGGAAGCAGGCATTTATGGGTGGGGTCATCCACTAGAATTTCAATTTCATCCAGTTCCACCCAGTAGCAGTTATGGGTCAGCATTCTTTTCTCATCTTCAAGGTTTTTATGCTGATTCTGGATTCCAATCAAGCCAACAACCTTACACTCCAAGAGGGATCCAAAGAGGGATGCAGGACTTGGCTACCTCATTGTTTGGTTATAGTGAATATACAGAATGCATGCAACCTTTTTATGGGTATCAACATCAGAAGTCAGACGATGAGGGAGAAGGTTCTTCTAGTTATTATCCATATTAGTGCATCATCATTTAGATAATGATCATTTAATTTCTGTAACATTTACTGTGTCTAATTAGATTTATTGTACTCCTTGAACTTTATACTTAATATGTACTCAAGAATATCACTTTAACATGTCTAATACCTATTTCATGTTTATTGCACTTAATCCTATTTCTTTACAGTCAAATACATGTCTAATGATTTTTTTTATATTTTTTCAGATTTTCCCCAAATTTTTCTATAATTTTTACTATTTTTTTGAATGTTTTCAACTGGTTTCGGCCGAAACCGAAATCGCAACCAGTCCGTTTCGCTGCCGAAACCGGTACTACCAACCTTGATTATGTCCCAGAAGATTAGTACTCCGTTCACTCCTACTGAGGATCAAATTGCAGATCTCTTTGCAAAATCACTTGGAGCTGGTCGGTTTGGTGTTTTGTGTAGCAAGCTGGGCATGTGTGACATATATGCTCCAGCTTGAGGGGGAGTGTTAGAATATCTGTATCTTTGTGTTTTTTTTATTGTGTCTTTATTGTGTACCTAGGGTACAAGTTGTGTACCCAGGTATATATGTACCCGATTCCCTTTCTGGAAAAATACGTTTTTTGGGGAGATTATTCTTCTTCACAGGCTGATAGTACAGTTTTGTCTTGTTATTGATCCTTGATTATGTATATCACCATAAAGTATCTGCCTTTAAAAAAAAGAAACGTACCTTAGTATAAACAATTTTGCAATTTTCATTTCATATGCTTGTTTCATTGTTTGAGAAAGATGTCACTAATTATTCCTAGCTTGGGGTCTTATTATATGTTGCAGAATGCAGAATGCTGATATCCTCATCTCCTACTTGAGACAATACTTATGATTGTTTCGATGAGCATGATCATGATCTGAATTTTATGTTCCTTCACTCCCAAGTATCATTGGGGCAAATCATTATCATTTTGGCAAAGTTTCTTTTGGTTTATCCACCACTGCAACCAATGTAGTCAGCCATCGAGCAATCGTTGGTACTACAAAGACAAAACTATTATGAGCATCCTTTCTAGTTTCTACCTTCTTCACAGCTTTTTTCCAACGGTTCTTTTCACTAGCTACATTTATTACCGGTGAAAGACGGTCTATAGAAGTCCTGTTTGCAGGATATATTTGACATGTTCACCTTTCAAAACACATGTGGCTTTTATCAAAATTTATTGAGATATCTATTATGCAATCAGCCATGCAGCCAGCAGTTACATTATTTGCAAACCATTCGATCACATGTGAAAGCATGCGCACTGCATGGTAACATTTATATAAAGATCGAGTTTCTTGTTGTCTTTGGGGGAAGACCTTATGACTATTTGCAACAGTTTGCTTGTTGCTTTCCTGCCAGGCCATACCATTTGTCGGATAAAATGAATTCAATCCTATGTTTGTACTTTAAAGACAAACCTTTGGTCTCAGTTCTTACCACACAAAACCCATTATCATATATTCCATGGCACTTTAATTGAACGATGGATGTTATTATTTATACTTCTAACAAAGTTATAGGTGTCTTTGATGTCACTCTTGCGTTCCATACTTCTTATGTTTTTATAATGTTCACTACATTAAGGTTACATGTTTCATATTCAGTACCTGATGGGGAAAGAAACTACGCAGGGTAAATAATCTACATAGGAGGAGATTGAAGAAAAACCATGCACCTTCTCAAGACATTAGCTTGACTGCTGCGTATTGAAGATTGAAGCTTGCCCCTTGTTTTTAATTCTGCCAGAGTTCGGTGCCTTCCGAGCATCTCATGACTGCAGGGGAGGCTGCAAGATGGCTGCTGCATGGCTGATCTATGTTCAAAGTCTTTTCTGAAGCCTTTACCTGAATAAATATATATTATCATTGTCAATCGTCAGAGTATTATCTCATTATTTGAGTCGGTTACGTGATTCATGTTCCGTCAAAGAATTCTATCAAATGTTATATTTATATTTAAATTCAAGAAGTCAATGTCACTTTTAATAATATCATATCATCTTATACTAGGTATTCAATGAGTTATTTTACTGGCATCTATTAAGATTTGGTCACATTTTTTAATTGACATTGAGTTAGGGTGGTGGCGCACATGTTAACTCATTAAATATACAGATTTCTCTGACAAATGTACCCCCAGGATTGGCTATTCATTTTACCTTCTCCAGACAATGATCATTTGTTTCAAATTTTTTTTCTGCAATACAACAGAGTTCATAAGCCAGGGATTAGGGGGAACCAATGAGGGGTGGAAGCTTGGTCCCTACCCTTCACTTCATGTGGTACACTCAAGATGAACAACTTACGAACATGCTCCATAAAAGCTCAAATTTAGATATAGATCAGTTTCCAGGGCATTTGTCCAAATTTGCACCTTCACCACAATTGGAAAAAGAGGAAAAACACTCCTATAGTAAGCCGATCGAATCAGTTATCCTCATTCTTTATACATGAACTAACATGTAACACAAGCTGATCTACTTGTCACAGACATAGACATGAAATTTAAGAACAATAAATCCCCGACTCCCAAGTTGGAATTGCACTCCCTCACACTTCGTTGTTTTCCCCTCGATACCTAGTGCTTCCATTCACTGCAGAAGATCGTTCATACATTCATCCGCTGAGTATATACAGACTAGATGTTCTTCCAAGAAAAATCAGATGTAATGCTATTTTTTAAAAAAAGGTTTGACAGCTTTGTACCCAAATTTCTTTCTCTGATCCCATTTACCTTGTAACTTTGACGAGTTTCTTCTAGGCTGAATATGGAACATGGTGCAAGTGGCCTTGGCCCATGTTAAATGTCATGGAGCTTACTTGAGAGGTGGTTAAACCACTTCAAGGGTTCGCTAGTGTTCACTGGGCAATTACATGGAACACGGCTATTGTTCTAAAGAAAGCAACTAGGTATCTCAATTCTCACCTTCTCATGTTCTTCTAGCTTATTCTTTGCTAGAATGTAATATAATAAAGTATATTTTTGTCTTCATCTTAGGCTGTGTTTGGTAATGATTTCGAGGGAGATTCTAATGATTGAAATTTCTCTCTCTCATAATCTCTCTCGAATGCAATCCAATCTCATCATATTTTGGAGAAGAGAGAATTTAGTGGATAGTGAGAGATAATGAGAAGAAAAAGGTGAGGATGCCAAATCTCCAAAAGTTATTCAAAAGGCGATTCTTCTTTATCTATAAGATTTTAGAAAAGGCTCTACCCCCACAATCCTTTCCAAGTGAGCCCTATATGCTAAAACTTTTTGCATGTTGGTACTACAATGAACTCATATGCAGATTTTTCTTAAAAGAAAGTTAGAGATAAATAAACACTGTTACATGTACAATATGAAAATAGCATTCTCATGTATACATTAATTGATGTAGCCTTATTGCACAAAGTAGGACTAACGCTATGGTCGTTTGCGGCTGATAAAATGGTCATGATGTACAGTGGAGGGATATGCTTACACTTATGTTCATGCTACGGGGACATTCTTATACTGATCTACTATATTAGTTAAGTTTGTTTTACGACAGATTACGATACGTAATAGGAGAGTACCTTTTTCTTGTTAAATAAAACACTACATTATGGAGAGAAATTTGCAAAAATAACCCTATTGTTTCAACAATTCATAATTACCATCATTATTGTGATATTGTTATAAATAAATCTTGTTGTGTTACAATATTTGCAAAAGTACCATTGTTGTTGTTGGGTTTTATGCCCATCCTTGTCTTTGACAATGATTTTGATGATTCCAATATATTGTGTGTTTTGTATTTACTCTAAAGTGAAAATCTTGTGTGTTCATGTTTAAAGGGGTCTCACTAATAAAATGGCTAACATCATGATATCTTGTTTTGCAGGTGGTTCAAACACAATGATCCTTCATGTATACATCATCTTTGATGTTGACGATTGCATTGGTGCTTTCATGCATACTCTATGTTGGTGTTTTTAATGAACTGACAAATACTTGATATCTTGTTGTCCATGGTTGTACTTGCTCTGAACTGCATTTATAATTCATGTTTATGAACTGATCTTGATTAACATGAAGATTTGATGGAGTTGCTTTGGAAAGCCCTTGATGTGATTTCAACTTGCATTGGACTGTCAATAGCAGTTTTTCTATTTCACTTTGCAAGGGTCAACCCCATGGGTCGACCCCTGGCTCTTTGAGCTTTGGTTCTCACTTTGTTATTCAGCTGGTTGTTTAATGATAACATGATAATGGTTGAAATGTGTGAATTCAGTTTGGACTATATTTGAAGTATTGGTTAGATCAATGGCTAACTGAAATCCAGCTTGTTTGGACTGTATCAATGTTGGTATGGTTTATGTGCATTGGCTTTAGATTAATTGGTCTATATTGTTAGTGGTTAGTGTATGCTTGATATGCAAATTGCCTTTAATCAATTGGAGCCTTGGTTGCCTTAACTGTGTTTGAAGTGGTCCTCATAGATAGGGTTGACTATGCATATATTTCTAGGGGTGATTTGAAATTCAATATACTCAACACACCTTCATTGGCTTTTGTTGCATTGGGCGTAATTCATCCTTCATGTATTTGAGTTGATCTGAGTTCATGTATTGGTAATACATGGCAATTTGAATTCACTTCACTGCTCGAGGACTCGGTGCTTTATAAATTGCCTTCATGCTTATATCTCTTGGGGTCTTGTAGCTAACAAGAGATTCATGTCAACCTTGATGTACCTCATTGGAAAGAGTCTTGATGGTTTTCATATCTTCATTGCATGGTTTTGGAAATCTGAGATTGAACTTGATTTGCTTGCTATATGAACTTGGAGTGACATTGTACTAATGTGAATTTCTTGTAAGTGCAGGCTCTTAAATGTCCACAAATATTGAATCCATGGTAAACTTTCACTCTTATTGTAATCCCTTGGATCCTTGGTATAAGTTCATGTTTATATGGTTTTCCAAGTGCCAAGATTGGGTTGGTTCATGTATCTTGGCCCTGGGGGCTTATTTGGTTGCTTAATTGCCCTTTATTAAGTAGAGCTTCATGATGCATCATGCTCATTGTGATTCCCATTCCTTCTTGCAAAACCCGATTTGATTTGATGTTTTAAAACCCCTCATGCATGCCATTTAATTGTACTTGAATGGGGTTTAATTGTGTCTTATTGGTCCTTAATGTGTTTGGGGTTTCAATTGAGTCTTAACTAAGTTTTCTGTTCTGTCAGAAAAAGTGTCGACTCACTGAGTCGACAGTTCTTTCAGGATGTTCTATCTGATACATGGTTTCACTTGTCCAGACAGCTGGCTGGACACTTCTGGCTACAGTCGACACTTAACAGGTCGGAGGTCTGTTTTCAAAGAAAATAGAACCTTTGGTGAAAAGTGTCGACCCAATGAGTCGACACTTTCACCCAGGTCCTATTTTTATATAACAGGACAGCACTTCGTGAGAAAAGTGTCGACCCCATGAGTCGACACTTTCTCTGATTCGTCCAGATCGGGTTTGCCGGATTGGTTTCAAACTCCGGTTTCTTAGGTCCAATTGGGTTGCCCTTTTACCCCATTACTCCTAGGGTTTCTACCCTTGGTTGGGTGTGATTTTGAGAGGGCTTTAGCATGGGTTTTATGGTCCTTTCTTGTAGTTTTCTCTTGGGTATATAGCAGTTGCGAATTTCCATCGGATGAACAATCCCCTTGAGCTAACAGTTCCCTATCTACTTGCAGAAGAAGAAAAATGTGGAGGAGGAGGGCGTCGCCCCACCTGGAGGAGGAAGAAGGAGAGGAGGAGACCACCATCAAGAAGCTTCCATCTGCCGATCTGATACGCCTTCGAGCATAGCTGCTGAAGACAGGTTTTCCTTTGGCATCTCCCACGAACGTTGCAAGCTTCCACTCCGCAGACCTATCGTTCAACGCACCCCATCGTTCCTCTGGACGGATTTCATAGCAGATTTGAGGGGAGTATCTTCTTCTCTCATTTCTATTCTTCCATTTGAGCATAGATTATTCTTTGGGCTAAACGTTTGCTATTCTTGCAAGAAAAGGAAGAAAAAGGGCGGCCACAAGGTGAAGAGGAGAGGGCTTTGAAAGATTTATTAGTTCTTCCTCAGAGAGGACAACCGACTGCTACAACAAGCTGCGGATTAAACTCCCTCCGACCGGTGCTTCAAGGAAAACAATCAAATGGCCTTTCAAGAACAAAGGGGAAACATTCTTTATCCTCTATTCATCTCTTTATGATGTTCTTCTTGGGTTATAATATGCTGTGAGCATTTATTGTAGATCTTTCTTATCTCTCTGAACATTGATATATCCGTGTGTGTGTACGGAGCTGCGTCTCCGTGTGGGATTCTTGTGCGGGGCGTGTTCCCCGACTGTGTGTGTGTGAGTGCTGCGGTGGCAGCGTCTTGGGGCCAGGCCCCGTGTGTGTATTGCTCCGGAAGCAGCGTGTGTGTGGTTGAGGTTCGTCCCCGTGTTGCTACGAAAGTAGCGTGTAGTGAAGCCTCACCCGGTTGGGTGATGGGTGGATGTAGGGAGCCCGTCGTGATCTCGAACCACCTTAAAATCCCTGTGTCTTGTGTGATTGCATGTGTGATTGTCATTTCTTCTATCTCCCTTCGTAGGTACTTTATATAGGCTTTTAACTCACTACACTGTCACACACTGCTACCTCCGTTATCCGTGTTGAGCGTAATTTCCTTGATTAGTTGCACTAACTATCTATGTGAGATCGAGAAGTTTGAGAGATCGTCTTAATCTCACTTGAAGTTTTTGTTAATCATCGTTGTTAATTCTACATTTGTTAAAAATTTTTTTAAAATCCGCCGTCTCGACAAGGGGACAATTCAACCCCCCTTCTTGTCCGCCATCTCTCTGGGCCAACAGTTGTCACTTGTCAATAGTATTCTGTTAAAATATTTTATTTAACCCTATTTAATCTTTAACCAACTTTCAAAAAAAGTCAAAATACACCTAATTCCTCTTAAAACTTTTTCACTCCCTTCACATATTTATCTCTTCGTCTCTCCTCTCTCTTTAGTACATTGTGACAGTGAAAATAATATTTTCCTATTAGAGTATTTTATCTCTCTTCACCGATGTCCTAAATGACAACTAACCTCAACAACAATTTTACACTTCATGTTCGTTCATAGGGGTTATTTTTTAACGGTAGCAAAATAAGGAGGGTACTTTTTTAAATTTTAAGATAAGAGGGTTACTTTTGTAGTTATTTCTAGACACGTAAACGGATCGGATACGGAGCGGATAGTGTGATATCCGAATTCGTATCGGATTAATAATCGAATTATCCGTCGGATATTTTATTCGGATAATTATCGAATTAATACGAATTCGAATTCGGTTCGAATTTTAAACGGATAATTGTTAGGCCTACTTAGAGGTGAGTCGTGTGAGCCGTGTGAGAGCGTCGTATGTTGTTTTCTCGAAAAGAAAGAAGAGGGGAAGTTATTTTTATTTTGGGAGATATTATCAAAAGATTAGACTTCATCCTAAAAAATAGGAGATAATTTATCAAATAAGTGTAAGTAGATTTCTTATTTTAAATTATATTTTGAGACAAAAAGGATAAAAAAGAGTAATCATACAATATATTAAGATTTAAGTTAATTATATATAGAATATACGTATCCTTAGATTTTTATCTAAGGGTTCACGTTCGGTCAGATAATATTCAACACGGATATCTTAATATCCGAATTCGTTTCCGATTAATTATCGATATTCGATTAAATTATCTGTCAAATATTTTATTCAGATAATTATCCGATTAAACGAATGCGAATTTAAATTCGATTCAAATTTTAAACGAACAATTATAGAACATAATTATTTTTTTACGTAATAGTGACATTTTTGTAATTGTATACTCAGCTTTTATGGTTATAGATTTATGTTAAGGAAGCCTTTTGAGATGAGTTAAACCACCATCACTAGAGACACATTGTTCACTGAATGTGAGGAATGATCGTCACAACTTTGGGTTTTATTTATGAGTTATGCTTAGTGCACATCTTGATCTATTACACACCCATGATGTGCACTAAGTAAATTATTTTTTTTTAAAAAAATAATGTCACGAGATCTACGTCCCCCTAACCACCTTCATCCGACGACGACCGGCGGTCAAAAGTCCAACCTGGACAAAATCTAGTGGGTTTGGAGTCGGACAGGGTCAGTTGCGTCGTCATCGTCATCGAAAGGAAAAGGAGAAAGAGATTGGGGAACAAGGAAGCTTATCCGGGGGAAGGCATACTTGATATATTCCCTTTATTGGAAAAGGACCTGGGGGTGCCTCTTTATCTCTCCTCTCTTCTCTTTAAATATATTGACTTGCTCTACTTTGACATGTCTTATTATTAAAGAAATCAGATTGCATACTTAAGGGAGATTACTACTACCTTAAATCATTAAGTTTTTTTAATTAGTCCTAGTTTAATTAATAAGATCCACATCGTGTATAATAATCACCTCTTCTTTTCAAGTTGGGGCCACCGACCCAAGTTATCAATTTCAAGTACTTAATCCAATCTTATTATCGATCCACCGAAGTCACTTTGTATTCTTAAAACTGTTCACAGTTTCATGATTTTCATCCCCTCAACTTTAGCCCTTTAAGTCCAACTTTTATAATTGGGATGTTTACATGTATATCTCCATAAAATTTAATTTTGTCAAATATATCCATCGTTTGAATAAATGGATGGGACATGAGTTGGACAACTCATCCCACCGTGCCCATCGGTATAGCTTGTTCGACCTTTTCGTTCGGACAAGCTAACCCGATAAAACCTCATTAATGTTCTCCCACCACTCTCACTTAACCGGGTTAAAGAGATTCCCACAAAACCTGTAAAATGATGAAACCGGCGAATAACAAGAAAAATCGACCAAAATCGACTGCGTTTTCTCTCCAACCTTATCACGTTCAATTATCAAAGGGCCCCTTTTAGTTTACTGTCATTGACGGAGGAGAATATTTCGTAAAATATGTCATCTACGGTCGTTAGATCTAAGATATATTTGACAAAATTAAATTTTACAGGAGTATATATATAAAAAATTTACTCTTTAACTCTACACTTAACTCGGGTTAAACACACGGGAGTTACGGCGATGACATAATCATGATATTATCTATATTTTGAAGATATTCATGATAATATGTTCGGACGAAGAGAATATTTGACAAATCCGTGGTATGGTTGAACAGCCATTGACATTTTAAAACCTAAAATGCATCCGTGTTAGATTAAAGGAGAGCATATAAAGCTCTGAACTTTTCAAAGGGCACAAAGGAGAAGGCCCCTTTGATATCATGGTCACATGAGACTAGCTAGGTAGACGGAGGCAAATGGAAGCTCCTAATAACGACTGGTCAAGATGAAGCTGCTAGTTTAGGAACAGAGAAGCTGATCAATTGGTCAGAATCTGCAGACAAGCTGTCAGAGAAGAATTGTTCATCCATGTTTTTTCTTTTTCTTTTTTTTTGGGGGGGGGGAGCATGATGATTTATTTTCTTTCCCTGGGACTCCACAGGTGGTGTCAAAACATCTACCACATCTCAAGGAAAGGAAAAAGAGCTTGGCTCATTTTTTGTGGCTAACCAACACAACCCACAAGATCAGATTAAGAGTCTTTTTTACAAGGATGCAAAATATCGAAGTCCGGTGAAAATTTTAGATTGCGTTTGTTTGATTTGATGTAAACCACTATGTCTAATGTTGTTTTTTTTTATATTTAGATCGGCGTAAAATATTAAAATTTAAAATGAGGGTCTACTGGTCTACGAAAAAAGTGTTTTTTTTCTTTTGTACTTCATCAAAAGTGAATCAGAAATTGAAAATTTATTTTCACCGATTTTAAAGTAGGTGATTCAAAATTTCAAGGATTACAGCATTCCAAACGCCCTTCTTCGGCAGAAACCCAGTGTTTGACCGACGAGTCTCCCGGCGACCCACTCTCGACGGTAGTCGACCCTTCAGTCGTAGGAAGCTGCCCGTTGGAAGGAGAGGTGGGTGGAGGGTGGGGGCCGAGAGGAATCCGCAAGGCGGTGGCTTTGAATGCGACAACGGCAGCCTCGTGCCCGGAAGTGGAAGGAGGAGGAGAAGAAGCTCCGCTGACGAGTGGCTTTGAAGCTTACAAATCTGGAGGAGGAGGAGGAGGGAGCTGCCCTGGAGGAGGAATGGTGGGGTGGCGTTTCAGCATTTGAAGGTTCGTCCTTGCTGGGCTGCTGCTGGAATGCTGTGAATGCTTTGGTTCTTGTGGTTGTGTTTCTGCTTGGTTTTTTGCTCTCTTTCGATCTGGTGTCCTTTCCAAGTTTGTTTCTGTTGGTTGCTGAAACTTTGTTGCTTCCGGAGGGAGAAAGATAGGATTTTTGGTTGATGGGTCTGGTCTGAATTTTCTTGCGTCGTCCTGTTCTAAACTGGGGAAAAATAATGGTATACCCATTATCATTATGAGACGTCAGACTGTGAAAGACTTTTCCTTTCTTCCCAATTCTTTCGAATTTTGCCAACGTCAGCGCCACCTTTGTTGTTTCGTTCTGTGGAGACAAATCAACACCAAGAACGATTTTGCTCATAGCTTTGATCTTACTGCTTCTTGGGTTACTTAAGGGATCAGAAATCTAGAGGCATCCATGTTCTTTATGGTATGGAAGTACAGAAGCTTGGGACATGCTCCAAAGACAATAGTATCTCTCTTTTCGGAGAGACTTGAGACAGACTCCACAGACAATACCATACCATCTCTCTTCTGTTCTCGTATGCCTTGCCAGGGGAAACTCTGACAATATTCTGTAGAATACAAACTTGGTTCTCATTTATGTTGTTTGTTAAAAAAAAGTTGTTGTTTGTTATTTTGGAACAGCTGGTTAAACTTCATTATAATTATCCTTTTCATGTGTCAATGCAGCTACATAGGTCATGATGTGCTGAGAATTGTTCCCCGGAGATTCTGTCATGGCTGCATGGATTATTTTGCTCCTGTTCTTTCACTCTCATCTCTTTGTTTTTTCCTATGGGAGCGAAGATGCAACAGTTATAGTCAGAGGGGATGCGCTAGAAGCTGAAACGGATGAAAATTTTATTTGTGCAACTATTGATTGGTGGCCTCCTGAAAAGTGTAACTATAATCAATGTCCATGGGGGCAGTCCTCTATACTGAATCTGGTACGTTCTGGCATTTTGACCATTAAATCATGCATAGTGATTTGGTCTAATTCTATATGCCGTAGACATAATACCTGCTGTTTCCTCTGATTATCTCAGGACTTGTATCAGCCTTTTCTTGCCAAGGCCATCCAAGGTATGGAGCACTGTCTCTAGACTTGTCTGACCTCGAAGCTTTGAAGTTTTTCTAGCTAATGAGTGTTTCATGGCAATAATTTAAGTATGGAACTCTGTTCATCTATGGAGAAGTTGAACACAGAAACTAACCTTCCATTTTAGGGGACTCGCTTGTTTTGGAAGGCCAGTTATATACTCTGCTCGCACATCTTTCAGAGGTTTTCTGATTCTCTATCATTAAGTTATTTGAACAGTAAAATTTGGCCATCTTTAAAATTGACGACAGTTCTATGAATTGGACCCTGATATATGACAGACTGATGACCTCTGCAATAAACTCAACATAATTATTTTAATATTTAAGATAGATTAACATGTACCTAAAATCCAAATAGATAAATGGGATGCTCATGAATCATGATGTCTCCATGTGTCATTTCGCTATGAAGGTTCACATATAGGACCCATCCTTTTGTCGTTCTACCTCTTATATCTATCTTGGGTGCACAATAGATGGTACACCAGAAAAGGATACACTCCTCCGTCAACTTCTGCCGTGCCAGCACTACTTCCTCTTTAACACAGGGTACATACAGATGACTACTATATACTCCCTTATTTTGTGATTTCATGTACAATGCGCCTAAAGAACCAACTGAAAGACATTACCATTACCACTGCACAATGAAATGTTGTAGAAAATCATTGTGCCTGTCCTCATAGCAAGGAATGTTGAGTGGTGATTATTGTGCTGCATTGGTGGTGGTTCCAGTACCAACTTCTTATTTAGAGTTTGGGTGATGAGTCTTTATTCTAAAAACCAGTTTGACTCGGCTGAGAATATTTTCTTTATAGAACTTCAAACTGCAGAGATACGAATGTCTTTGGTTTAGTCATACTGTGTTCTCTGTAGCCTGAAAGTGGGTTTTCATGGACCAATGCTTGAACGTCCAGAGATTTGGTCTACTACACTGTGCAATAGTTTATACCATCACTGTTCTCATTTTTATGTGCCTATGCAGTCTTCGAGCCACTAAGGATAAGAGTTGGCGGTTCTTTGCAAGATCAGGTTCTATATGAGGAGCCAAATATGGGTTACCCATGCCTTCCATTTGAAAAGACAACAGGTGGGTTGTTTGGATTCTCAGAAGGATGTTTGAGCATGTCGAGATGGGATGAAATCAACCTTCTATTTCAAAAGACAGGGTAAGTCTCGTAGCGCTTAAATTTGTGTTTCTTTTCTCCTAACTGTTACATTTGAATATTCATATCAATTTTCAAATTTGTGGCATTTTCATTGTATCTGGGTGTGTACATGGGATGCATATATGCATGTATGTACAAGGATGTGGTATGAAAAATTTGTAGTTTATATATCTGATCTGCCATCTGCTCGATAGAGCCTACTATTGGAAGATTGTAGATATGTAATTAATAGCAGTTACACTCACAAGGAGAAAAATATACTAATTTTTTTATTGAAACAAGAGTTGAAGCTTTACTATATAGTTGGCGCTGATTGGAATTGCTTTTAGGATTGGGCATGAGGATTTGTCAATTCTGAAAGGATCAGCCAATGTGAATTGAGTTTTGGACAATGTTCACATGCGGAATTTTCGGACATCCATTTCGTTGGATAAATATGCGTATATTTTGGCATATTTGTTAATTCCGCACTTTTGGGTTTATCAGACGATTTAGGGTTCGTGTACTGGACTTTTTTCCACCGACCGGAGTCGGTGTTGATTTACATCGGATAAGTCCGAACACCTTTGATTAACTGTCAAAGAACGCCTTTTGCCTCTATCTGTTGTGACATTAATGATCTTGATGATCGCCCATGACGGGTACATACTCTTGCAAAGAAATTTGGAATCTTTGTTTCTTTGAACATATGTAATTTGAATTTCAATCGGTCTTCAAGATCTTTACATATAGTCTCGATTGTATAATCGGGTCTTCGAGATTATATCCGGTTGCAACCAGAGCCTTTGAATTTGCTTCAATCTGCATTTAGACCTTTGAATTTGCTTCGTCCTGATTGAGTCATTGAATTTACTTTTGTCTCTTGATCGGACGATTGAATTTGAATTCCATCACGAGAACTGTTGGATCGCCAAGATGATCATTATCGGTCCCTCGGAGTTGCTTCACGGTCATAATCACTCCCTTGATTGTGATTGGGCCCTTAAGTTGCCTTGGTGTCCATAAAGGACATTCCAGCCTGAGACAAGGATATATTTGTAATTTTCCCTCCATCAGGGTATTTCTGCAGTTTTCCCAAACATTGGGATGTTCTTGAAATTTCTGACTCTTTCTGGGTATTTCCACCTTTTTCGGAAATAGTCCTGTTACTTCCTGACTTCTTGGGCATTCTCATTACTTTTGACTTTTCGGAACATATTTGACATTTCTTGACTTCTTGGAAATCGTCCCGTCTTTTGACTTCCTGGGCGCTCCTGACTTAATTTTTACACTTCTCGGAAATAACTCCGTCATTTGACTTCTTGGGTATTCCTCGTCTTAATTTCTTGACTTCTCAGAAATAGCCCCGTTCTTCGACTTCTTGGGCATTCCTCGTCTTAATTTATTGACTTCTCGGAGTTTATTTGTAATTTCACCCATTTCTAAGTTTCTGGACATGATAGCTCTTGACCATGAAAAATGATACATGGATTTAGACGGCTATCCATAAGTCGAACTCAGGAGAGTGCACATCGCTTCTGGGAAGGGGCGTGGTCTTGCTCCACTGAGTCGGGCAAATGGCGTAAATCAGAACAAGGGTACTTTGGTGATTTTGAGACCCCGCAAATGGGGGTATTTCTGCAATTTTTCATGATCAGGGGTATTTTTGTATTTTTCCTTTCATTGAGGACATTTTTTGAAATTTTTCCGTCATCAGGGGTATTTCGGCAATTTTCTCACCAACGGGGGTATTTCTGCAATTTTCCCACCATCGGGGGCATTTCTGTAATTTTTTCATCATCGGAGACATTTATGTAATTTTTCGGTTATCAGGGCATTTCTATAATTTTCTCACCAACGGGGGTATTTATGTAATTTCCTGGACAACAGAAGGTATTTCTGTAATTTTTGAACATCAGAAGGTATTTTTGTAATTTTCAAACATCATTGGGTTCTTCCCATGATTTCTCAAGTTTCTTCATGGACTTGGGCTATTTATAAAATTTGCATGGTTCCATCTTCATTCTAGCAACTTCGATGTCATATCCCAAGTGTGGGGTGCACACCCCTTTCGTGAGTTTTAGTTAACAACCAAACATCTTGAAATCTTCAAGCCACCAAGAGATTTAGGAGATAACAAAACATCTTGGAACTTAAGGCCTCTAAGTGCTTTTGCACGGCTTCTCCAAGCTCTTACGCCATCTTCTGCTCCATTCCCTTTTCGAGTGTAGCCAACCTCTTCCTTTTATAGTGGTAGGAGGATGTCAAGTGGGGGTGCATCCCCTGGTGGATTGTGCTGGGGGGTGGGCTCTTTAACCCTTCACCTCCATATCTCTTCATCTCCCCCCCCCCCCCCCCCCCCCCCGCCCCCCTCTTTTTTTTCTTTTGCCATGCCCATGGGGTCAAGGGTGGCCACCCCCCGGTGGTGGACAGCAGGGAAGAGAGGGGGAGGAGTCCTCCCCCGGTGGGCCTTCCTCTCCCGGTTGGTGGATAGCAGCAGGGAAGGGGGGCACCCCCGGTGGGTCTGACCGGGGGTCCCCCTTTTTCCTGCTGTTTTCTGTTTTTTCTTCTCTTCAAGGCGACAACAGGCAGGTGGGGGGGAAGGCATCCCCGGTGGGATGCACTGGGGGTGCTCCTCCCCCGGTTGAGCAGCAGCAGCAGCATGGGGGGAGGCACCCCCGGTGGGATGCACGGGGGTCCTCCCTCCCCCGGTTGTGCAGCAGGGGCAGCAAGGAGAAGGGGGGGGGGGATGCCACCCCCGGTTAGTCTGACCGGGGGTGCACCCTCCCCCGGTTAGCAGCAGTGGGGGGGAAGCCACCCCCGGTGGGGTGAACCAGAGGTGCTCCCTCCCCCGGTTGATCAGCAGGAACAGCAGCAGGGGGGCCACCCCCGGTTGGCAGGAAGCAGGCGGGGGGGGGGGGGGTGGAGGTGACTGGGGGTGCTCCTCCCCTGGTTGAGCAGCAGCAGCAGCATGGGGGGAGGCACCCCCGGTGGGATGCACCGGGGGTCCTCCCTCCCCCGGTTGTGCAGCAGGCGCAGCAAGGAGGGGGGATGCCACCCCCAGTTGGTCTGACCGGGGGTGCACCCTCCCCCGGTTAGCAGCAGTGGGGGGAAGCCACCGCCGGTGGGGTGGACCGGGGGTGCTCCCCTCCTTTGTCTTTTCTTCCGTAGGGAGAGAGGGAGAGGAAGGAGGGGCGGTCCCCCCCCCCCCCCTCCATGCAGTCCAATCAAGGCTATAAAAAGTCTCCTTTCCTGAGAATTTTTTTTATCTTTTTCTTGGCCTCTTCGCAGCAAAGGACACGTGGAGAAATTTTGTTTGTTTTTTGACCATGCTTGACGTCGTATTGTTGCCCCTTGACTCCAGGGTAAAGGGAGATTTTTTTAATGTCATGGGAATATCCCGATGACACCAAAAAACTTAATTTAATTTTGTATAAGTTTTAATCCCGTTGGTGCACGCTTTTACGCCGCCCACGAGATGTTCGACAGAACGCCCACTTATCATAAAGAGCTAAAAACTCGACGTGGCGTGGGCCTTTGTTAAGTAGTTGCGTGGCCATGTGTCGCCCGCCAGGCGTTTGATAAAATGTCCACGAGTGCTTTAGAAGCTGAAAGCTTGATTTTGTTGAGCGGGTGTACATGACTTTCTGTCGCTCACAAGGTGTTTGATGAAATGCCTAAGCACCATAAGGGGCTAAACACTTGATTTTGTGTGGACTGTACGAGTGGCTTACACAGTTTCGGTCGCCCATGAACTGTTTGGCAAAAATATCCATGGACCTTCAAATGCTAAAAAAGCTTAATTTTAGCGAGCGTGTGTGCATGACTTTGTCCCGCTCTTTTTGTGTTCGATGAAATTCCCATGAGTATCTTTATGACGGCGATGGCCGAGCATCGCTTCATGTCATATCATAAAGCATCTTAATTTCTGAAATTTAATGTAATTATCAGAAATTATGAATTTTGTGGGGTTCAACAGCCAATCATCAAGATTCTGTGTCACATATTCATGACTTAAGGGTAGGGGTGGCTATGAGCCGAGCGAGCTTTGATGTGCTTGAGATTGGCTTGCTCAAAAAAATCTGAGCCTCAGCTTGAGCCTGAGCCTACATTGAGCTCGCTTCATAGGCTCAAGCTCGGCTTGGCCAGAAAATTGTTGGCTTGGGCTTGGCTCGGTCACAGCCAACTTGAGGAAAAAAAAAGACGGGAAACCAATTACAATTGGTATGAATCAGTGAAAGTGCTACTCAGAATGGCCACAACAGAAGCAGATGCAACACTGCTTATAAATTCCTTCATGTGAAGAAACATTGCAATGTTACATGTTGGTCCAATGGTCTACATATTGATATTTCTGCATTATGGGTTAGCCCCATTCTGGGATTATTTACCTGAGTACCATTTTAAATAAATTTTTTATTAGCTCTGTATTTATTCAGTTAAGATATTATCTGTAAATAATGGAAGATCCCATTAAATTCAACAGGGATTATTTAACATAAAAATCCTGAATAATAGAAAGATCAACTCTGTTAAAGATAGAAAGGCGGGTCAGACTTCCAATCTCTGAGAGTCAAAGATTTCTTGTGATTCTAATGGCTCAAAAGATCTTTTATACCAAGGCACTTTTGACAGCTGAAGTACAATATAAATATCCTTTATCTTCAGGTTCTTCTTATTGCAACAGACAACAGAAGCTTCAAATATGTGAAGTCCATCTAATCATCAGTTCATGTGCAAGACTGAAACATGGAAAACCAGCTGATTGGCATAGATTGTTGATTTCTCTCCCTATAGAGAGGCAAAGACCATATGGTCCATCTAATCATCAGTACATGTGAGGGACTGAAATATGCAAAACCAGCTGTTTAGTGTTGATTGTTGATCAACCTCTGATCTGAAGAACAGTATATTCTCTCCTCAGACAGACGAATAGCACAGAAAGCTTTTTTTCCTGATTATTTTAAATTATTTTTAGAGTATTTTTTATTTACTTCCCCCCTTTTCTGAATTCAGGCATCCGCATGGTGTGATCTTTTCTGAAATTAGATCTCTGCTTTTTGCTGCCTAGGTTGATCTTATTCTTAGAAATGGGCAGGTAGGCTTGGCCATCTAATCTTTACATTTACAAAAAGTTGCGAAGACAATGATGATAAAACCCAGCTTATGTTTAATCTTGTCTAATGTCTTACTTGCTAGTGTTTGACAATGTACTCTGACTAATTTAAGACTTGCAGCATATTGGGATCCCAAGAGGTTGAATCTTGCCGAAAGAATGATGGGGTTAATCACTCAAAAAAGATGGTAGAATAAGATGACTTCATTGTGTTGGAAAACTGCAACTCTATACTAAAAGAAATTAGACTAAACTCACATGGTAGATCAATTTTCTGGTTCCTGAGTAGGTGCAACACAAAGGCAGTACATAAAATTGTAGAAGTGAGACGTAAAAGTCTAAATGCAAAATTACAGTGATAGTATTTTGCAGATAACTTTTTCATTGTTTCCTATCATGAATAGTATGCATATGGTATAATTTCCTACCTGAGGATAGATCATGTGTGGTGTAGATACACTATCAGTCAAGCACTTGCCACTTTGTAGACAATGTTTAACAAACATTTATGATTACTACTGTGACGTGTTATTTGGCAACTGTAATCAAGGTGTTGATTTGCCAATTATGTATGTTGCAGAGCTATTGTGACATTTGGCCTAAATGCATTGCATGGGAGGAAACAAATGAATAAACATGCCTGGGCGGGTCCTTGGAATTCTAGTAATGCTCGGAGCTTTATAGAACACACGGTTCTGAAAGGATATCGAGTTGATTCCTGGGAATTAGGTAGTTCAAATTGAATGTCTTTTCCTTTATCCCTTTGTCACTTATCTTCACAGATTGTATTATATATGCCAACTGCTCTATTTCTGTTTTTAAATGATAGGGAATGAATTGAGTGGACGTGGCATTGGTGCAAGTGTTAGTGCTCAGCTGTATGGAAGTGACATTATTGAACTTAAAGCAATCATTGACGAATTATACAAGAATCCTCTTTCACGGCCTCTGCTGTTAGCACCAGGTGGATTTTATAATCAACAATGGTATGCTCAACTCCTCCAAGTTTCAGGGCCAGATGTTCTCAATGTTCTCACACACCATGTATACACTCTTGGTGCGGGTGAGTCGTTTTCTTTTCGATATTTATAGTAAATACCAGGATCATATATTTTTGACATGTGCTAACATGATTATTCTTATAGGATATATTTTTATTTCTTTGACGTGCGAAAAATGTTTCCAGTTGCACAGGGTCAGACTCGATAACCTATGATCCTTCAATCTTTTATGTAAACTTCAAATGGTGGACTTCTGACCTGGAAGTGAAGGGACTATGCTACATTTATGATAAGAAGAAATTATATGCCTTAAGCTATTGTCTAGAAATTATAGCACTTTGGGGGGGTATATTTTATTACGAGAGGTATTCCTTATGGCATTTTATTGTTCCAACTGTTTCAACCATTTTACTTCATGATCCTAGCCTAATGTGTGCTGCAAATTTCACAAGTTTAAACATGTGTTCATTCATTCCATCATATTCTGGACTCTCAACCCAATAAACCCTAACTTCTTTACTATTATTCAAATGCCCCATTTCACAAACTCGAAGTTTTCTTTTTTACGTGAGTGATGCTATTGAGCATCATGCCTTCCTAGTTCCTATAATCCTAGCTGTACGAAACTTTGAAACATAAATCAACACTTTCTATTTTAAAATTTTAAATGAACCAGTAAAATTATCCTTTGAACTTCCATACAATGGTGGCAGTGACATATCCACATGCTATTTCACACAACGGATGTCTATTTGTTTCATTATTGACCAACACCTTTTGGTATTGATAAATGTGTCTTTGGCAACAGATCTACATTTTTTTCCCCTTGTCTCTTGTAGATGTTACACGGGGGCTTATCAAACACTGCATCACTATTTTCAGGTAATGATCCCCACGTCGTAGACAGGATCTTGAATGCCCAGCATTTAAGCCAGACAGCTAACATATTCAGAGATCTTGAACTTACCATACAACGGCATGGCCCATGGGCTTCTGCCTGGGTTAGTGAGTCTGGTGGAGCCTACAACAGTGGTCGTCACCTTGTATCTGACACCTTCATAAACAGTTTTTGGTTAGTTCTTATTTTCACATTTGTTTAATTTTGTCACTTAAGCTTCTAAAACTTGCTCATTGTCAGATATTACTTGTGTGATCCAGGTACCTAGATCAACTTGGATTGGCTGCCAGGTATAATACTAAGGTTTACTGTAGACAGACCTTAATTGGTGGCAATTATGGACTCCTTGACCTGCAAAGTTTCTTACCAAATCCTGATTACTATAGGTAAGGCAATTATATTTAGAGGGAAACATACGGATATTTACATTGAAATTGCATCTTTGAACTTCAGGAAAATGGAAAAAATGCTTCTGTTGGTTTTCTTATATGCAGTGCACTATTATGGCATCGCCTAATGGGGAAAGGAGTCCTTGGCATTGACATCAGTGGATCCTCTTCACTACGTGCCTATGCACATTGTGCAAAACACAAGGTATGTGTTGTCTCATCAAATGATTAAAATTTCAAAAACATCAATGATGTAGCATTTGACAAATTTACAGACTTTAACATGGAATTGGTTCTTGAGAAAAGGGGTTTTGCAATAAATGATCATTTATTATTATTCAGACTCCAAAATTCCATTTCACCCTTTTAGTGTTGGATTTTGATGCAACAAATTGAGCAGTCTCTAAGCTATTATGTTCATTTGGACCTTTAGAAAAATGGTAATTCAATTTGGATGTTTTCCCCGCTTCCAAAAGTATTATACCCTTATATGTTATATATTATGTAACGAACATTTTCCAAAATTATTCATAAAATATCCTTCGGTGAATTACTACAACTGAACTGAAATTTTCTCACAAGTTGAGCCTCCACTTCTGTCTATCTGACATGCTAATTGATGTTCATATTATGCAGGCTGGCGTCTCTCTGCTCCTTATCAACCTGAGTAACAGCACAGAGTTTAGTGTCACAGTTCGCAATGACTTGAATGTGTTTCTGGCTGAGGGCAGTGGCATTCAGAGGGACAATGCGATCACCCGTGGAATTAAGAAAGCAGTCTCTTGGGTTGGAAGAAGAACATCAGAGGTGGACACCAAGAGGGAAGAATATCATCTGACTGCCAAGGATGGGAACCATGCGAGCAAGACCATGCTACTTAATGGGAACCCTTTAGAGCTCACAGAGAATGGAGACATCCCTGCCATGAATCCCATACTCATTCCTCTCAGTTCACCCATCACGGTCGTGCCCTTGTCGATTGCATTCGTTGTCTTTCCGAACTTTGAGGCTAGAGCTTGTGTGTGATTTTAATGTACAGATGCAGCAGAATTGTTTAATTGTCATAGGAATGTTAAGTTAGTGGGGGTGTAGGATCTAGCTAATTGTATGTGTATTCAAGCTTGTTTGTGGGGGCAAAATGCGCCCCACCTACATGTAGAGAGAACAAGAATGCAAATCATGATTATAAGTTGTTGGCCTATTGATTTCAAGAATATATATATTGGCGTTGCTCCAATCAGTTTTAAGAGTCTTGTTTCAGGGTTCAAGTAAAGACAGTGCCCAGTCAAGAATTAGACCGCTCTGTAGGATGAAGATTATACACGAGAGAGAGAGAGAGAGAGAGAGAGAGAGAGAGAGAGAGATGGTCAAATGGGCTGCATCTATGTATAACAAGAATGAGAAAGAAAGTCATATTCTTGGTCTCATGACCAGATGGTATATAGTGGCACGGTTCCAATCCATACAACTAGCTTATTTATGTGACTACTGTTTACCATTTCTTTTTTGATGCTCTTTTTTTGTTGTTCAATTGAAAATCAGACTGTAGAAAAAGTGAACTTACGTTTGTAAGTATTGAACTCAAATTACTTAACTCAGCAATTCGATCATGGGATAAAGGTAGCAGTAAAAAAATGTAGCACTATATCATTGCTCTATTCACATTTGCATACTAACTTTTCAGAAACAAACAAAACATTTGTGTTTTATTGGATTCGACATTCTGGATATTTCATTGGATATATATATTCAACTCACAAATTAAGGTTTATGATGTTGATTCGCTACTCCTCTCAAGCATATATTTGTCGTTGGAAATATTTCTTTCACCTGCTAAGCAACTACATTTCAACCTACCAAAATGGGTCTAGTTTACACGTCACATGGATCTACCAAGCAGTTCCCTTTGATCTGCTCCGGTCATCTTGTGGCTTAGATAGATGTACACCAATAACATATGGATTTTATAAGGTGACCATATAATTACACACGACGAAGGGCAGCGAGCAAGTATTGCTCATCATTTTAACAGGAATTTGTTGGCCAAGGATAGTTAGATGGATCTTGGTCACGAACGAGCCCAGTAAAGAAGAGAGTGGAGTGGGCCAAGAGTCCAGATGGTTGGGCTGACCCGGCCCATTATCCTTCTCGAAATGTGGCGATTGAGCTGTCCCATCGGGAGACCCCTCCGGCGGTGCCGGGCCCCAAAACAATGGCGGCCTCCGCGCGGCGCGTCCTCTCCCCCGCCGCCAGGGAGCGCAGTAACCGCCGCCGCCGCGTGCTCCGCCTGCAGAGGAGGCTAGAGCGCGAAGAGGTGCGGCGGCGCACTCAGCAGGAAGCCGAGGAGGACGCCGTCGTCGCCATTTCCGCCACCACCTCTGACGACGAGCCGCCGCTGCCGCCTCCCTCGCCCGCCGCGGCCACCCTCCTCCCCATCCTCGCCTCCGCCGCTGCCTCCTCTTTCCGCTTCCTCGACGACCACGACCACCTCCTCCTTCCTTCCCAGGCCCTCTCCCTCGAGTCCGCCCTCTCCAGGCTCCACTCCCTCCTCCTCAGGGCCCCCTTCCCCCCTCCCCCGCCAGTTCCCGACGCCCACGACGGCCGACATGGCTGCAACAGTGGGAAGTACTGGTTCCTCCGCTTCCTCGCCTCCGCGGCCTCCGATGGCGCAGACCCACGGTGGGTGGAGGCCTTCCGCATGAGCCGCTCCTCCTTCTACCTGCTCCTGCAGACCCTCGCGCCTTCCCTCTCATTCCCCACCTCAGTGGCTGCTGCGGGGGCGGCTCCGCCGCCGCCGCCCGACCACAAGCTCGGAGCCTCCCTCTTCAGGCTCGCGCACGCGGCGCCGTTCCGAGCGGTGGCCCACCGGTTCGGGATGGGGGGCGGCGCCGCCGCCGCCTGCCGGGCCTTCTACGAGGTGTGCCGGTCGGTGGCCGACCGGCTGGGGCACCTCTTCGAGCTGCCGTCCGACGTCAAGCGGGTGGTGCAGGGCTTCCGCTGGGCGGCCTCCCTCCCCAACTGCGGCGGTGTCCTCAGCTTCGCCCGCTTCCCGACCGGCGGTGGCGGTGCCGTGATGGCCCAGGTGGTGGTGGACTCGGAGGGGAGGTTCCTGGACGTCTCGGCGGGGTGGCCCGGGTCGATGCCCCCCGCGCAGATCCTGCCAAGAACGAAGCTTTTCTCGTCTCCAACCGCGATTGGGCTGCCAGGGGATGCGGGTGAGCACGAGGAGGATGGGGTCCCCGGGCCGTCGCTGCCGAGGTACCTCCTGGGAGCTTCTTGCTGCCCGCTGCTGCCATGGCTGGTGACGCCGTTCCCGGAGCTGGACATTGCGGAGGAAGGCTACCCCTCCAGGAGGGTGTTCAACGAGGTGCATGCCGAGGGGATGAAACTGGCGGCGAAGGCGGTGGAGGCGGTTAGGCTCCGATGGCGTCTCCTGCTGGCAGGGTGGAGTGGCGAATGCGCCGAGGCCCTGCCCTTTGTCGTAGTCGTGAGCTGTCTACTGCATAACTTCTTGTTCAAGTGCAGCGAGGTCATGCCCGAGGAGGCCTTGGAGCCGGCCAGGGAGGAGAGGTTCCCCGACTTCGAGGGGAAGGGCCACGAGGAAGGAGAGATGATGAGAGAGGCGCTTGCGGCCCACTTGTACTCGGTGAGCCAGAAGGATGAGCTGACTGCTGTTGCATCACTGTAATCTGAGGGAGCTTCTCCTTCTTCCCTCCTTTCATGTAGTCCCTTTTTGTTGCATGACTGCGCAATCTGTGTACATATTTCTTGTAGCTTGAGGCAATGTGATTTCTCTTGTCAAGGCTTTTTGGGCACAACTTTATTATTGTGGTTGTGAGAATATGTATGCTTTCAGAAGGGATTTTGGTTTAAACATGAGGTCTAAAGGTTGTCCGATTATGTTTAGGCATGGATTTTCAAGATGAATTGTGTTCAGAGGATGCACTGAATGTGTATGCTTCTTTAGAAGGCTGGAAAGGCTATCAAGTTGGTCCTATTTTAATACATTACCTATTGCTCTTATGATCAACAATGCATGAAATTTACATTGCAAAGTTCTGCAATTAGGAAGACTAAATCCCGTGTCATTACGTTTCAAGACTTGGATGTTTGCCATGTTATCCAATGAGGGGGGGTGGGGGTGAATCCTTACAAATCTACCACCTTGATGGCACTGACACTTGAAGAAGAGTGGGGGGTTTGAATCCCTCGCAAATTTACCACCTTGATGGCGATGATCCTTTAGAATAATAATTAGTAGATTCTGTATATGTAAGTTCAGGAAATTTAGTAAGTGTACAGATGGTCTTCTGTTCCTCAAGTATGGGTATGAGATCATATATTGAGTTCAGGTTTTTGGACAATTTGAACCGGAATATGGGATGGTGTTGTATTCAATACAGAAAAGATGTAAACTGGCAATGGGTGTTCTTTTTCCTTTGAAAGATATGGGTGGTATAGAAATGCCACTGAAATGGATATCTATAACATCTCTGTTAGCTGTAGTCTATAGAAGGATACTTGCCTATATTAGCTTGAATAAAGAAATAGTCACAGGTCTCTTGGTGTAAGTTGAGATTTGGGTGTTTATGAGAAATAATTAACATCTAATACATATGGAAACCTTCAAATGCCAACTTGAGAGCTCATGCATGTGTTGGACACCAAATTTTGCCCCCTTTACCTGTGTTATCATGAGATTGCATGTTATGCTTTCATGTAAAGCTGATTGTCCTTGACTATGATATGACATCTCTTTTTGCAATATCATTCATGTGTTTCTGTCTTTAGTTCCTTTGCTGTTGTTGTGCATGAATTTATGCATGTGGATGTCAACCTTATGCTGTTACATAAATGTTTGTAGTGAAGAGAAAGTTTGTATGTAACATGACCTGATAGTTGTGCTTGTATGCTACCTTAGAAACTCATGGTCCTGCTTCTTGCGTTTTCCTATATTTCTGAGGTAATATTGGTCTCTTTGGGCGTCTTGTTGAAAGAATTTAATACCCTTTCCTTTGTTTCTAGAAGATAGTTTCCGTTCGAGAAGTATGATGTGTTATCTTGCTTAACAATATTGATTGACTGATTCATTGCTATATGAAGAAAGAATCTAAATTCTTGGGAGATCAACTACCATAGATACTCGTCGTAACACTTGGTGGTTCTTAGTTCTTAGGATGTGTTTTTAAGTTGTGAAACTGTATGCTCAAAACAGGGAGAATCACAGAATCCTTTTCATTTTATTGATGATCATCAAGCAATAAGTCATCCATTGCAGATTCAAATACATCTTTGTGTCATTTGTGATGAGTGGAACTGTAAACTGTTTTGTGACCTTTTGTCAACACAAAAACTGTATTCACATATCTGTGTCAACAGGAGGAAACTTGTTTAAATGTTGCTAGATGAAAAGTGGGGAAGAAATGCTTGTTTGAACAACAAAGTTCTAAAGAGGCATACACTATGGTGGGAACTGCAGTGGTAATTTCACAGTTTTGCCAAATAAGCAAGAGAAAAGAAACTGGCCATGAATAAGTTTCCACCGAATGGTGGGAACTGCAGTGGTAATTCCACATTTTTTGTGTAGTCCAGCAGATTTTTCCGGAATTGACCTATTCAAGTTCTTTCATGCCTTTAGCTATTGAAGCAACAAACTCAAAAAGTAATAACAAGAAATTCAAAGCTAACTTTATAACATTTTGAATGGGTTAAGCTTTGCTTCTCTAGGTAGAATGTCGCACAGAAAGTCTGAGCATGTGCCTCTGTTTTAACTGCTGACTCTCTTGATCCTTTGATCCATCATCCAGTTTAGAACTTGCATGGGTAGGTATTATGGAAGGTGAACGTAGATGCTCTGATACCATGTGACCATTAAAGGAGCAAATGATCCTAGTCTATTCATTGTACAGTGAAAACTTTTCTATCATATATACTGACTGGGTGGTTACAGTGGGTGGTTGTGTGATAAGGTAGTAATGTGTCCACATCGAATGATTGATTTAAACATAATGATGCAGATGTAGAGTTTTTTTGTTTTTTTTGAATGTGGGTAGTACCACTGAATGTATAAAAGGAAAAAGTATACATGTAAGGTGGGAGTCCTCCTGCAGGACTCTGAAATACAAAAGACGGCAGACCACCCTTTGCCTCGGGACCAAAGGAAAAGCAGACAAAAACCTGCCCACTATGCTGAGAGCCTGAGACCCCTATCAAACAGAAGAGTACCCAAAAGGCCCAACACC
Organism: Amorphophallus konjac; assembly: GCA_022559845.1. NCBI lineage: Eukaryota > Viridiplantae > Streptophyta > Magnoliopsida > Alismatales > Araceae > Amorphophallus > Amorphophallus konjac. Next base: position 217,577 of record JAHNEJ010000635.1, read on the forward strand.
TATGAACATCGACCACTGAAACATACACCTCCTAAACAACACACAGATGGACTTGAAAGCACCCCAGCAAAAATAAACAAAAGTACCCTCGTCAACTTAGACAATTGGGCAAAAACCTCCGACCACCTACTCCGTCTCCTTTCCTACTTGCAGCTTCAGCCTTCGCCTTCCTAGCAATGTCTGCCAGCCACCGACGCTTGATCAAGCATAGCGATGATCTCAAGTCTTTATCCACGCCTGCATCATATACACTAATCTGCCTAGCAGTCTCGCCTGCCTGGGTTTCCATATAATTCTCTACCTTTGCCAAAATATCTTTGACCTTCTCATTGCCGAGACTCCCTTTACCTTCCCCTTGATAAGCTTCTTCTACTTGCTCCAACACTGCTCGCAATTCTTTCGACTCCTTGGGCGGCAGAGATAGGGCTAAGACTCATGCTTGCCAAAACCTTCCAGAAGCGTGACCGCCTCCTCCGCCTCCGCCACTAGAAACCCATCCACAGGATCACCAGGTGGTGATGCGACACAAATTGTGGTTCCAACGAGAGAAGACACCGCAATGCCCCTCCTTCCACCCGAGGTGCCTGTCCGAACTGCTCTTCGAACATGAATGAGAGAGAGGACAGAGCCTTAAGACCTTCCCCCATCTCACTATCGGCCCTAGGTAGGTTGTCGTCCGATCAATCTATAACTACAACAACCAAATTCACATGGCCACTGTTGTGGTTCGGCTTATCGCGACCGACTGCAGCTGTCTTTGGGCTTTGTTGCCTCCATCTCAAGCTGCGCACTGCCTGCACGTGTACCTCGCGAGGGACCGTTGAAGTGTCCCATGTCGGCCCTGCATAGTCGGAGAAGAAGGACGAGAACAGGGATGTGGCGCCCCCTTCCCGGGACACTCGGTGCCTGGTCGGAAAAGCGTCACCTTATATTACTACACGTTGTGAGTTCGGATTGCCTGCAAGGCGCTTAATGCCATACCATCCCTATCCAAAACAAAACTCACCATACCAAATTTATTAAGATTTAAAAGCCATAATTACATCATTTATCCACAATGTTCATTCCTCTAAATAGAAAAGAACACTTATATCCCTCACAAAGAGATAACTAAACTAAGTGTATACTTATATACATAAAAACTAGGGATTTTTACATCTATACCCCTGTAAAAGATCATATTTATAAATAAACCCCTAGTTTTTGCATATTATCAACAATATCCTTAATATATATAGTATTGTTGCATTTATACCCTCAATGTAACCCGTATTACTTTAACCCGGTTGACTTCCTAGTTAAGATAGAAAAAGACTAACTTGCCCTTAAGTTAGCATCTCTCTCTCTCTCTCTCTCTGTGTGTGTGTGTGTGAGTGTGTGTGTGTGTGTGTGTGTGTGTAGCGACCCAAGATCCGGATACCGGGAAAGGAACCCGATACCATTCGAATCCTGGGCCGTCGCCCACGAGTCGAGACTCGGAAGGGCTGAAAAGGAGTGTGGAGGTATAAAGAAATAGGAAATAAAACAGGACAATTCAACAATTAACAGAAATAAATAAACAACTACAACAGAGTCTAGTCCAACAGAAAGTACAGTCTAAGGTAGAAGAACGTATTCAACACTGAGTGAACACTCGGCCCGACGAACTGGCAACTAATGTGATGGGGCTCTGACAGCGTTGTCAGTGGGTTAAGATGCCTTTCCCCTGTGGCTTGGTGCTAGTTCCGAATTTTGAGGATAAAATTTCCTTAAGGGGGAAGGGCTGTAATGTCTCGATTTTTGGATTATTGATCGGATCAGGATCCGTGGGTTTCGGATCGCTTTTATGGGTCTCGGATTGAGTTTCGCGGTTCACGCGTGTTTTTGCCTGTCGGACCTTTGGAATCCCGTGTAGGGTGAACTGTTGCGTTCTCTGATTCTGGGACGCTAGCACTGTGTTGTGCGTTTTTCGAGGATAGTGGGAAGTATTTTTTCCCTATTTTTGGTATTATCCGAAATTTTTAGATTTTCTATATATATAAACCTACTTTTCTCTCTCCCCATCCCTAATTTCTCTCTTCTCTCCCTCTCTCTTCTCACGCTCTCTCCTCTCTCCCTCTCTTCTTCGGCGGCCGACGGAGGTGGACGGGGGCGAGGTGGCGAGGTTCGTGGGGCGTGAAGCGGCGAGGATGGAACGAGGATCGCGATGGTGGAGGCGGTTCGGGGGATCGCGAGCCGGCGAGGGTTTAAAAGGTGTTTTCGCGTGGTTCGGCGTCCATGGTGCGCGGAATCTTCGGTGGAGGTAGGGGTATGGTTCCCTAACCCGCGTACTTCCTTTCCTACGAGTTTTGTAGGCCGTGGTGAGCCGAGCGGGCTTATTTGAGTATTTTGGGAAAAATGTATATTTTTGGGGAGTGAGCCGGATCTTGCGTCTTGATCGCATTTTTGGGGTCTAAATGGGTCCTCTCGGTGTTATAGAGGCTGGAGACTAGTTTTCCCTTGTTTCCCCCTTCACATGGGTGTGAACGGGGCGTGGAATGGGGTTTCCCGCCGTTTTCGCCATTTTCGGGCTCGAGACGACCTAGCGGTCGTTCCAGCGACCCCTAGGGTGTTAAGCGGTCATGTGGAGACCGCTAGGGGTCTTGTATGTCGGTTCGAGCCTTGCGGTGGCGCGATGGACCGCCAGGGTGCCTTAGCGGTCTGGTGGTGACCGCTAGGCTCTGTTTTACAGTAAGGGCATGACCGTTTGTCCGTGTTTTGGTCAGTCGAGATCGGTGGGGTAGCGGCCTCGCGACTGACCGCTAGGCTACGCCTAGCGGTCAGGTGGACGACCGCCACCCCCCTTGGCGGTCCCGGTGTGACCGCTTGAGGTTTCCATGTTTTGGGTTCCTTGCGGTCCTGGTTGGACCGCCAGGCCAGCCCTTGCGGTCCGGAGGAGACCGCTAGGCTCCCTAACGGTCCAGAGAGGACTGCTAGGAGGTTCTTTGTGCTCGTCGTGCCCGTTTTGCGATGTGTCGGTCTCCGGTCGGCCCGGTTGTGATCCAGCGGTTGACCTTCGGCCTCGTGGATGTTCCGGACACCCCACGGGTTCTGTGTCCGTGTTTCTGGGTGTCCGGAGATGTCGTGTTATCTCGATTAGCGTGCACGTGGGTTGGAGGGTTCGGGTGACCCCATGTGTTCCAGGCTTTCGTGTTCTCGTTAGATCGAGTCACCATGTATCAGTATGAGTGTGGTGGGGTCTCCTCGCACGTCGTAGGGTTTCTCCGGAAGGTGGTTTCCGCGTGGGCCAGGTGTATGGCCTTGGACTGCGAGTCCAATCAACCAGCCTGGGGCTGGAGGTTTCTCGTGTGTCCCTTGGATGAGGGAGTAACCCGACGGCTTGTGGGCTACCTTGGGAACTGTGTTACCGTAGTTTTAGACCTAGGGATAGGCTAGATTGACGGCTTGGAGCTGTCCTTATACGACAGTCTTGATCCCAAGTCTTGTGACTCAAGGACCGTGAGATTCGGTAGGTCTAGTGGGCTGTCCAGAATCTGGTGGCGTCGTGCCACCTGTTACTCCGCGTTACTCGCGATGGGTGCATGCGTGGTTTTCCGTGTTCACGTTTAGTGACCTCCCACTAGTCGTAGTCTTCTTACGGCACGCGTGTGCTGACCCACCCGGGAGTGGTGGAGCGACTTACCCGAGAGAGACGGTTTTTAGGCTGGTTACCGTAGGGCCTCCACGCGCAGCCTGAGTCCGGGCTTCGGGGGAAGAACCAGCTAGAGGATCTGACCTAGGGCGCATGGTCTGTGTGTGCACACTTGGTTGGGGGTTGTCGGACCCGCGTTGAAGAGCGATACCCCAGCTAGTCCTTGTTCGTGATACTGGTTACTGTGGTGTCTCTGTCTCCGCCTGGGGCGTCACAGCGAGACACTTGAGGCGCGGACTAAGTCGTCAGTGGACGCGTCCGACTTTGCTTCTGGTGGGCAGTGCTCTCGTCACGTGACGTGAGTTTCTTGTGGCTTGAGTTTCCGCTTCCCATCTGCGAGACGTGGTTTTACGTGTAGTTTCCGGGTGTGTTCCCGAGGTAGAGGTCTAGGGTTCCAGTGAGCGTCACCGAGGGTTTTTCCCTAGATGGTATTTGGTCCACGACAGTGTTGTCATGATGTTTCTTCTGGTAGCGTAGCCAGAGGTTTCCCCGTTAGTTCGGTGGTCCCCCGACCGTGAGATCGGGGCGTGTTTTATAGTATAGTAGGAGTAGCTGTAGTGCCGAGTTTTTACCGGTCATCGGTTTGTTGTTCCTGCTGTTACGGTTATTCTTGCTGTTGCTGCTTTCCGTGCCGTCGTTGTTTACGGTTGGGGTTCCGCGGGACCCCTACTGAGCCAGTGACAGGAGGCTCACCCCTGCTTTTCAGCTGCGGCGGTTCTTCCTCGAGGTTCGGGGGTGCTGTGCGGAGGTTCTTAGTTGCCAGTTCGTCGAGCCGAGTGTTCACTCGGTGTTGAGTACGTTCTTCTACCTTAGACTGTACTTTCTATTGGACTGGACTCTGTTGTAGTTGTTTATTTATTTCTGTTAATTATTGAATTATCCTACCTTATTTCCTATTTCTTTGTACTTCCACACTCCTTTTCAGCCCTTCTGAGCCTCGGCTCGTGGGCAGCGGGCCAGGATTCGAATGGTATCGGGTTCCTTTCCCGGTATCCGGATCTTGCGTCGCTATAGTCTCTCTCTCTAGCTCACTCGGGGGACAAGGTGGGGCTGGGCGAGAGGAGGAGACCGGAGACTCGTCGACATCATCGTCAGGCCAGCAGAGTCGTGAAACCTGCTAGGAGAGTGCGAGATGGAGGTGCTCGAGGGGGATGGGGCCACTGACGGTGAGGCGGTGGGGGAGAGGGGCCGCTGGGATGGTTAGAGACATAAAGATAATGAGAGAGAGAGAGAGAGAGCGTGCAGATGGAGTAGGGGGACGATGGAGGGGGTCTCCCCCTTCGACGATAGTGGAGAAAGAAAGAGAGGGTAAGAGAGAGGACGTGGGATGAGAGAGAGAGCGTGCAGGGGGAGTGAGGGACGTCGGAGGGGGTCTCCCCCTCCAACGATAGTGGTGAAAGAAAGAGAGGGAGAGAGAGAGAGCGCGTGCAAGGGGAGTAAGGGGACACTAGAGGGGAGACCTGATGCGGGACAGCGGGTTGATGAGGAGCAGATGGTGACGGTGGAAGGCGCGGTCGCTTTAACACCGGTCTGCAAGCAGGCAGGTTGCAGCCTGCGCGCGCTGGCGAGAATGGCTGGCCCGGGCTGATCTAGAGGCGAAATGGACCACAGCTTGATGGTACTTGAAGGGGACTCGGAGAGGAACGTTCCGACAGCATGGCGTGTCCTGGATCACAGTGAGGCGGCTATGGGAGTCTCTGCGACGGAGCTCGGGTCGCCAGGCAGAGTCTGTTGGCGCAAGTGGACGGGAAATGCTGTCACGGCTTGCTCCAAGGTCGGATCGGGGTGGGTGAGCCCTCGTTGCGAAGAGGAGTGGAAGTAGAATGTCTGAGGGTTGGAGGTTGACGGTCGTTCCTAGCAGGATCGCAGAGAAAGCGCTCGCAACGAAGATCACATCTTATCAGGCATCTGGCGGTGCAAATCTGCGCCGTCGGACGAGAACGGCCGCCCCGGCCTGGTCTGGGGGTGGATGACGGCGAGCCTGGACTCGTTGCGAAGAAGACTCGAAGAAAATCCCCAGTGGGTTGGGTTCACCCAGAGGCACTACGGGGGGCGCTGGAGTCGACTCTGCAACAGAGGGGCGTGTTCTGCAGGGTGAGGGGATGGGGGTATGTAGGGATCTGTGTGGACAGCGAGAGAGGCGAGTGGGGAGCGGCTGCTACGAGGAGGGAGGAGGCGGTGGAGGGGCTAGGCATCTCACCCAGATGCTGGTGGGGAGTCTCACCCCTGCCTTGTCTCAAGGCGCACCTTCCAAGGAGGAAGAAGAGGGGGGCAGCTTGTAACGACCCGAGATCCGAGTACCGGAAAGGAATCAGCGTGACTCGAACCTCAGCCCGCCACTCACGAGCCCGAAGACTCGGAAGGGTTAAAGGATGGTGTGAGGGCACAAGAGAAGCTGAAATAATTACAGAGATAGCACAATAACTAAATAATAAAATAAAAAATTAAATAAATAACTAAACTGTTACGACGTCTAGTGTATCTCATGTCCAAATTAAGTACAGTCAACAGAAAGAAAAGTACAAGTACATGGGGCATACCCCGGTTCTGGCAATTGGCGGCTAACCCTGGCTACTAGAACTACGTTGAAACTCTGCCGTGCCTCTCGACGACCCCGTCTCACCTAAAAGCACAAGGGTGAGCCTCATTTCATAGGCTCAGTAGGGATCCCGCGGACCCCCACCTCGCACGAGAGAAACAAGACAGCAAAGCACGAACAAGCGCGAAAGGTAACACTACCTAGCAGGAGTACGGTAGAAGCAACAAGTAATAATAAATAAACGGAAAAACTCTCTGCAACTAACCGTACCTAACAAACAGATCTCGAACTGACGGGAAAACAAGTCCGTACCTGCTAGAAGACAGCAGCACCACCCACTAGAAGCAAGACCGGATGCATCCCCTGACGTCTTACACCGTGCCCCAGTGTCTCCCTACAATGTCCCGGGCGGAGACTGAGACACACAACAAGTACCACGAACAAGGACTAGCTGGGGTCGCGCTCGTCAGCGCCGGTCCGACTACCCCCAACCAAGTGTGTACACACAGACCATGCATCCTAGGTCAGATCCTCTAGCTGGTTCTTCCCCAAAGCCTGGACTCAGACTGCGCAGAGGGGCCCTACGGTAACCAGCTTAACAACCGTCTCTCTCAGGTAAGCCACTCCACCACTCTCGGGTGGGTCAGCACACGCGTGTCGTAAGAAGGCTACGACTAGTGGACGTGTCACCGGAGGCAAGATTCTGACTCACGGAAACCACCGAACGTAAGGAAACGGAGTGGTGGTCCACTCAGGACAGCCCTCAGCCTAGCGGTCCTCTCTGGACCGCAAGGCGGGCCTAGCGGTCTCCCTGAGACCGCCAGGTCAAGCCATGACCGCAAGGGGAACGAGCCACAAGGGGGCCTAGCGGTCTATTGCCAGGCCGCTAACCCCCGCAAAACGGTCCTCACTGGGCCGCAGGGCAACCAAAAACGGTCATGCCCCGACCGCTAGCCAGCACGTGGCTCCCAACGGTTGGGAAATTTGGTCAAACTGGAGAAACGGTCGTCCTACGGCCCCTAATCTGAGGGTAGCGGTCTATCGCGCGTCCGCCGCCCTGAGCCTAGCTGTAACACCCGAGTCGTCTGAAATCTAAAGATAATTAAATATTTTATATTTAGAGTCCATATAAATTTTTGGTTCTCTTAATTAAAGTCTAATACCTTGAACGGTATTGTTTAACGAACATTATTAAGTAAATTAAATAGCTATCTCACTTTAATAATGTATAACTTTTCATAGGAATGTCAGAATATGATCAATATTAGGCCCGTTGGATAAAGAATTCAAAGATCTACAAGTTTCATGTTGAACACATTTTTAAATTTTACTGTTTAATAAGTCAAAATTGAGATAGAAAGAATTAATTGGTTGAAATCTTATTCTTATCAAATTTTCATGAATTTTTATGTAATATTACCATAAACAAACAAAAAAAAATCTTACAAAATATTCCCCCCCCACGTGTCTCTTCCCCCCTCCCCCTTCTTCTTATCCTCTCCCCCCTTCCCTATATAAACACCCCATCCGTCTCTCCCTTTCCCACATCATCCCCCTCTCCCACGTCCCCACTCTCGCCCTCTCCACCTCTCATCTTCTCTCATTTCCCCCCTCCCAACACACACACACACACACTCTCTCTTCTTATTTTTTTTATTTTCTCTTTTCTATTCTCTCTCTACTTTATCTCTCTACTCTCTCTACTATTTCTTTACTTTCTCTCTCTACACCCTCTTTATTATCTCTCTCTATTTTATCGTTCTACTTTCTCTCTCTACACTCTCTTTACTTTCTCTCTCTAATCTCTTTATTTTCTCTCTTTCTATCTACTTTCTCTCTCTATTCTCTCTACTTTCTACTTTCTCTATCTAAATTCTCTCTATACTTTCTCTCTCTAGTTTTTCTCTTTAAATATCTCTACTTCTCTCCATACTCTCTCTTTACTTTCTCTCTCTCTACTTTCTCTCTCTACTTTTTCTCTTTAAATATCTCTCTACTCTGCTCCCTCTTTACTTTCTCTCTCTACTTTCTTTCTCTACTCTCTCTCTCCTTTCTCTCTCTACTTTCTCTCTCATCTCTCTTCCCACTCTCATTCTCTTATTAATAAACGGAGAAGATAATACAGCATCAGAATAATATAAATAATTAATAAACACTTGGACGGAGGATTTGAAGCTATTTTGGACAATTTCACCATTCTTTACGTATCTCGGACGGGAAAATTATCTTTTCCCACGCAAGGACTTCTACGGGAGGTCGGGTGAGATACTAAGTTTAATTCGGAAGACCACCTTAAAGGTAGGCACATGATAAACCGAGTGCATGTTATTTGTTATTTATATTTCTTTGATTTGATTTTGTTTGAAATGTAATTTAAAGTCATTGATTTATTTAACCCAATGATTTATGTTTAGAATCAGTTATTTATTTAGTTATCATTCTATAAAATATTATGTTTCTCTATAATCTCTCTCTAATTTCTCTCTAATCTCTTTCTACTTTCTCCCTCTACTTTCTCTCTCTCTACTCTCTCTCTACTCTCTCTACTCTAATCTATTCTAATGTTATATATATTTAGTTAATAATATTAAAATACGATCCAGTTATTTTGTAAAGTTTAACGATAAGTTTTAAGTATTGAGACGACCATGTAATAAGCATCATAATAAGAATAAAAATTTGATTAAGCATATGGACTGTGTCACTTTAAGGAGGTGTGGGGCGACAAACCGTAGTTAGCTTCCGCTACGGGATTATGCCCATTTCCGAGGACAAACGGATTTCTGAAAAATCCGGAACCCAGAATAAGAAAATTATCTGAGAAATGGTAGAGTATTAACTCCCGATCCTGCGTGGTTGATCAAGGCCGACATGCTCCAGCGTTTAGACCATTTGTCTTTATGTTGACGTATGGATGCCTAGGTATGTGTTTGCTACTGCTTTTAGTGACGGGATGCCTGTCCAATATATACTGCCAAATAATATGAAGTTCAGATTTGATATATGACTTTGATATGATCTGAAAATAAGTTCATCTGTATAAGCTCTGATTTAGCTAAAGATATGTATTATGCCATTTATATATAAGTCAGATAAGATTTGTTATACGCATTTGTTTATAAATATGAAAATTATTTTGCTCTATTATATATCCTTCGCATTCATAGTATATGTTCAATCCAGTGAAATTGCGATTAACTTCATATCATAGATTTGCACAGTTTAGTGTATGATAAGCATGTGATTGGTTTTAATGCCTACTGAGTCTTTGGACTCATATCTGTTACCTAACCATTTCAGGAAATTGACCAGTGTGCGTCTTGGCTCCTTCAGGCAGTAGGTCGGAAGTTGATCCCGGGTTGAATTTGGATTCCGCTGCGTAGAATAAATAGATTTAGTTTTCTTTCGAATAATGAATGTAAATATAACTTTTGAGTAGAGATATGTAGTACTCTGTATACGATGTAAATTATGAGTGTTTATCTTATGGAAATGGTATGGTTATGTTTCTTTTGGAATATGTGATGGTTTGGCCTTTAGCGCCTTGCAAATATTCGGCCCACAACACTTCCGTACATCCGCTATGACGTCCCCGGACACGATACGGGATCGTCGGAATGGGGCACCACAGAGAGTGGTATCAGAGCCAGATTGTGAGGCTTGAAATTATTTGCAGTCATCTGAATTTATATACCATACCATAAGATCGTAGGAATTTATTTTAGAATTTGATGTCAAACCTAGAATCATATTAATTCAGATTAGTTCTCCCTCGCAGGAGATGGCATAGAGTGATAGGGTTGAGGTTAATACTTCTCCCGAAGAGTCTGCACCCTCAAATGGGACATCACAAGCAGTTGTCGAGGAAACAACTCATGGCGAGCTTGCTCCCGGTGGGCAAGGTGCGTTACCTATTCAGGGTGTGCCAGATTTAGGAGGCTTCACACAAGCTTTTCAAGGGTTAGTGCAGACTATGCAGTTACAAGCCCAAACTCATGCAATGATGCAAGCCCAGTTACAAACCCGTGTGCAAGAACAACCGAATAGGGTAGCAGGCGCTACCCTAATGGAGAAATTCAGACATATGAGTCCTCCTCCTTTTAAGGGGGAGAGTCACCCGGAGATTGTGGAAAACTGGGTGAGAGAGATTGAGAAGATTTTTACGGCCATTAGATGTGCAGAGCAGGATAAGGTGATATTAGCTACATTTATGCTAAAGGACCGTGCGGACGAGTGGTGGAAGTCTGCACTTAGAACCACTTTCAGAAATAGAGAGACGGAGATTGGCTGGAATGAATTTCTTGATATCTTCCATGCAAAATTTCTCCCTCAGCATTTGAAAGATAGAAAAGAAGTTGAATTTTTAAATTTGACTCAAGGAGGTATGTCAGTTGCCGATTATGAAGTAAAATTTACTGAATTAGAAAAGTATGCCCCTCATATTTGTTCTGACGAGCTTAGAAGGGTGAAGAAATTTGTTAGAGGTTTGAGAAGCAACATTAGAAGTAGAGTTGCAATCCTTGAGCCTCAGACTATGGCAGCAGCTTTGAGGACTGCTTTTATTGCAGAAACTGAATATGAGGAATTCTTAGTAGAAAGACAAAGGGATATTGCAAAAAGGGGTAATCTTGGTTCAATTGTGAGGAAAGATAAGAAGCCAAAAATGACTTTTCCAGAGAGAGTTCAACCAGTTAGGAGAGATAATATGCCAGCTTGCCAACAGTGCGGGATGCAGCATAGAGGTAATGAATGTTGGCAGGCTGCAGGTAAATATTTTTCATGTGGTCAGACATGGCATATGATAAGGGATTGTCCCACAAGGCCAAGACAAGATCAGCAACCACAACAGCAGCGGAGAGTTCAAGCCAGAGTATATGCACTAACAAGGGAAGACACCCGAGATGCCAATGCAGTAGCTGAAGGTATTCTTCTTATCGATGATATGCATGCAAAAGTTTTATTTGATCCGGGTGCTATACATTCCTTTATTTCTCTGTGATTTGCTGAATTATTGAAAGATAAACAAATTATGAACACTGATGAGATGTTCATTAACACACCAACTGGAGAGATAGCTAGAACGACTTCTGTTATTCCTAGCATTGATGTAGTGATTCAGGGGATGATTATGCCAGCATGCGTGTATCTGCTGAAAATAACTGATTTTGATGTCATCTTGGGAATGGATTGGTTAGATACAAATTTTGCCCTTCTAGATTGTCATGGAAAGAAAGTAATTTTTTAAAAACCTGGGGAGCAGACATTTCACTATCAATGTCCAAGGCACCGTTCTAGCAAAACACTAGTTTCAACACTTAAGGCTTTGAAATTACTTAGAAGTGGATGTCAAGGTTATTTGGCTAGCATAGTGACTATTCCTTCTAATGAAAATAAGAAAACCACCTCAGATATTGATATTGTCAGGGAATTTCCAGATGTGTTCCCTGAGGAACTTTCGGGTTTGCCACCACACCGAGAGGTGGAGTTCACCATTGAGCTCTCACCGGGTACTTTACCCATTTCCATCCCTCCCTACAGAATGGTACCAGCCGAATTGGCAGAATTGAAGAAACAATTACAAGAATTGCTAGATAAGGGGTTTATTCGACCAAGTGTATCCCCTTGGTGCGCACCTGTTCTGTTTGTTAGAAAGAAAGATGGGGTCGCTTAGACTATGCATTGACTATATGAAGTTGAATCAAGTGACCATTAAGAATAAGTACCCTTTGCCAAGGATTGATGATTTATTTGATCAGCTACGAACTGCCACAGTATTTTCAAAGATCGATCTCAGATCTGGATACCACCAATTAAGGATAAGGGAAGAAGATATTTCAAAAATTACTTTCAGAACACGATATGGGTATTATGAATTTTTGGTTATGCCATTTGGGTTAACTAATGCACCAGCAACATTTATGGATTTGATGAACAGAGTTTTTCAAACATATCTGGATACATTTGTAGTGGTGTTTATTGATGATGTGTTGATCTATTCTCCTACTGTTGAAACTCATCAAGAACATATGAAAATTGTGTTGGAAACTTTAAGGAAACATCAACTCTATGCGAAATTCAGTAAATGTGAATTCTAGTTGGATAAGGTTCAATTCTTAGGACATATCATCTCTGGTGATGGAGTGTCTGTTGATCCAGCTAAGGTTGACGCAGTTTTGCATTGGGAAAGACCGAAGAATGTCAGTGAGATTAGGAGCTTTTTGGGTCTTGCGGGTTACTATCGCAGGTTTATTGAAGGTTTTTCTTCTATTGCAGCTCCTATGACCAAATTGACTAGGAAAGGAGTTCCTTTTGAATGGTCAGATAAATGTGAAATGCGTTTTCAGAAATTAAAAATAAGGTTAACAACAGTCCCAGTGCTTACTTTACCTTGTGGGTCAGGAGGATTTGTGATATATACAGTTGCCTCTAGAAAAGGACTAGGATGTGTCCTGATGCAGAATGGCAAAGTAGTAGCTTATGCATCCAGACAATTAAAGACCCATGAGATGAATTATCCAACACATGATTTGGAGTTGGCAGTGGTGGTACATGCTCTGAAGATTTGGCGCCATTATTTGTATGGTGAGCAGTTTGAAGTATTTACAGACCATCAGAGTTTAAAATATATTTTCTCTCAGAAAGAATTAAATTTAAGGCAAAGACGGTGGATTGAATTTTTGAAGGATTATGATTTCACCTTAAAATTACCACCCAGGAAAAGTAAATGTGGTAGCAGATGCACTCAGCAGGAAGAGGCTAATGGCAATCCAGTTGCGCCAAACTTGGAGAATGACATCTGATGTAGTGGAGTATTCTCCGATATGTAAAGGGAGAAACTTATTTCTGGCCCAACTAACTATTCAGTCTGCAATGGTTGAGCGAATTGTGCAAGCACAACTGAATGATCAGCAGTTACAAAAATTGATTGGCACACCGAGATTTACTCAAAGTGTAGACGGGGCAATCAGGTTTCAGGGAAGATTGTGTGTACCTCATAATGAAGAAATAAAGAAAGACCTATTAAATGAGGCACATAAATCACAATATTCTATTCACCCAGGCAGTACAAAAATGTACAAAAATATGAGAAGACAATTTTGGTGGATTGGTATGAAAAAGGATATAGCAGAATTTGTCAGCAAGTGTCTTACTTGTCAACAAGTAAAGGCGGAGCATCAAAGGCCAGCGGGACCATTACAATTGATGGAAATTCCACAGTGGAAATGGGAGCATATCACTTGGATTTTGTGATGGGATTACCAATGACTAAGAGAAAACATGATTCTATTTGGGTAATTGTTGACAGGCTTACTAAGTCAGCCCATTTTCTGGCAATCACAAAGACACAATCATTAGAGGATTTAGCCAATTTGTATATTAGAGAGATTGTGAGACTTCATAGTGTGCATGTGTCTATTATTTCAGATATAGATGCCAGGTTTACAGCAAAATTTTGAAGGAGTTTACAGATAGCATTGGGTACACAATTAAAATTTAGCTCAGCTTTTCACCCTCAAACAGATGGACAATCAGAGAGAACTATTCAAACACTAGAAGATATGTTGAGGGCGTGCAGTTTAGACTGGAAAGGCAGTTGGGATGAACATTTGCAGTTAATTGAGTTTGCATATAACAACAGCCATCATGCAAGCATAGGAATGTCACCATATGAAGCATTATATGGTAGACCGTGTAGGTCACCTGTTTGTTGGGATGAGGTTGGTGAGCGGAGATTGATTGGGCCACAGATTGTATAGGATTGTGTAGAAAGGGTTGAGTTGATTAGAAAAAGATTACTTACAGCTCAGAGTAGGCAGAAAAGTTATGCTGATCAAAGAAGGAGAGATCTACAATTTACTGTCGGGGATCACGTATTTCTGAAAGTTTCGCCTACTAGGGGAGTAATGAGATTTGGCAAGAAAGGTAAACTCAGTCCAATGTATGTTGGACCATTTGAAATCTTAAGAAGGATTGAAGATGTGGCATATCAGTTGGCTTTACCACCATCATTGTCAGGAATTCATGATGTATTCCATGTGTCCATGTTAAGAAAATATATGCCAGACTCATCGCACATTATAGAGCATGAGCAGTTGGAAATTCAACCAGATCTTACATATGAAGAGAAGCCAGTTCGCATTCTCGATCGGAAAGAACAAGTGCTGAGAACGAAGATAATTTTATTGGTGAAGGTATTGTGGAAAAGTACCTCAACAGAAGAAGCTACTTGGGAGATGGAAGATGAAATGAGGAAGATATATCCACAACTATTCGGTACGTATTGAGTAAATTTTTTTAAATTGCGAGGACGAAATTTATTTAAGGGGGAGAGATTTGTAACACCCGAGTCGTCTGAAATCTAAAGATAATTAAATATTTTATATTTAGAGTCCATATAAATTTTTGGTTCTCTTAATTAAAGTATAATACATTGAACGGTATTGTTTAACGAACATTATTAAGTAAATTAAATAGCTATCTCACTTTAATAATGTATAACTTTTCATAGGAATGTCAGAATATGATCAATATTAGGCCCGTTGGATAGAGAATTCAAAGATCTACAAGTTTCATGTTGAACATATTTTTAAATTTTACTGTTTAATAAGTCAAAATTGAGATAGAAAGAATTAATTGGTTGAAATCCTGTTCTTATCAAATTTTCATGGATTTTTATGTAATATTACCATAAACAAACAACAAAAAAAAATCTTACAAAATCTTCCCCCCACCCACGTGTCTCTTCCCCCCTCCCCCCTTCTTCTTATCTTCTCCTACCCCCTTCTTCTTATCCTCTCCACCCCTCCCCCTCCCCCTTCTTCTAATCCTCTCCCCCCTTCCCTATATAAACACCCCGTCCCCCTCTCCCTTTCCCACATCATCCCCCTCTCCCACGTCCCCACTCTCTCCCTCTCCACCTCTCATCTTCTCTCATTTCCCCCCTCCCAACACACACACACACACACACACTTTCTCTCTCTTCTTATTTTTTTTATTTTCTCTTTTCTATTCTCTCTCTACTTTATCTCTCTACTCTCTCTACTCTTTCTTTACTTTCTCTCTCTACACCCTCTTTATTATCTCTCTCTATTTTATCGCTCTACTTTCTCTCTCTAATCTCTTTACTTTCTCTCTTTCTATCTACTTTCTCTCTCTATTCTCTCTACTTTCTACTTTCTCTCTCTACTTTCTCTCTCTACTTTTTCTCTTTAAATATCTCTCTACTTCTCTCCATACTCTCTCTTTCTCTACTTTCTCTCTCTAATTTCTCTCTCTAGTTTTTCTCTTTAAATATCTCTCTACTCTGCTCCCTCTTTACTTTCTCTCTCTACTTTCTTTCTCTACTCTCTCTAGTTTCTCTCTCTACTTTCTCTCTCTAGTTTCTCTCTCATCTCTCTTCCCACTCTCATTCTCTTATTAATAAACGGAGAAGATAATACAGCATCAAAATAATATAAATAATTAATAAACACTTGGACGGAGTATTTGAAGCTATTTTGGACAATTTCACCATTCTTTACGTATCTCGGACGGGAAAATTATCTTTTCCCACGTAAGGACTTCTACGGGAGGTCGGGTGAGATACTAAGTTTAATTCGGAAGACCACCCTAAAGGTAGGCACATGATAAACCGAGTGCATGTTATTTGTTATTTATATTTCTTTGATTTGATTTTGTTTAAAATGTAATTTAAAGTCATTGATTTATTTAACCCAATGATTTATGTTTAGAATCAGTTATTTATTTAGTTATCATTCTGTAAAATATTATGTTTCTCTATAATCTCTCTCTAATTTCTCTCTAATCTCTTTCTACTTTCTCCCTCTATTTTCTCTCTCTCTACTCTCTCTCTCTCTACTCTCTCTACTCTAATCTCTTCGAATGTTATATATATTTAGTTAATAATATTAAAATACGATCCAGTTATTTTGTAAAGTTTAATGGTAAGTTTTAAGTATTGAGACGACTATGTAATAAGCATCATAATAAGAATAAAAATTTGATTAAGCATATGGACTGTGTCACTTTAAGGAAGTGTGGGGCGACAAACCGTAGTTAGCTTCCGCTACGGGATTCGGCCCATTTCCGAGGACAAACAGACTTCTGAAAAATCAGGAACCCAGAATAAGAAAATTATCTGGGGAATGGTGGAGTATTAACTCCCGATCCTGCGTGGTTGATCAAGGCCGACATGCTCCAGCGTTTAGACCATTTGTCTTTATGTTGACGTATGGATGCCTAGGTATGTGTTTGCTACTGCTTTTAGTGACGGGATGCCTGTCCAATATATGCTGCCAAATAATATGAAGTTCAGATTTGATATATGACTTTGATATGATCTGAAAATAAGTTCATCTGTATAAGCTCTGATTTAGCTAAAGATATGTATTATGTCATTTATATATAAGTCAGATAAGATTTGTTATACGCATTTGTTTATAAATATGAAAATTATTTTGCTCTATTATATATCCTTCGCATTCATAGTATATGTACAATCCAGTGAAATTACGATTAACTTCATATCATAGATTTACACAGTTTAGTGTATGATAAGCATGCGATTGGTTTTAATGCCTACTGAGTCTTTGGACTCATATCTGTTGCCTAACCATTTCTGGAAATTGACCAGTGTGCGTCTTGGCTCCTTCGGACAGTAGGTCGGAAGGTGATCCCGGGCTGAATTTGGATTCCGCTGCGTAGAATAAATAGATTTAGTTTTCTTTCAAATAATAAATGTAAATATAACTTTTGAGTAGAGATATGTAGTACTATGTATACGATGTAAATTATGAGTGTTTATCTTATGGAAATGGTATGGTTATGTTTCTTTTGGAATATGTGATGGTTTGGCCTTTAGCAAATTGTAAATATTCGGCCCACAACACTTCCGTACATCCGCTGTGACGTCCCCGGACACGATACGGGATCGTCGGAAGGGGGCGCCACACTAACGGTCCTGGGAGGACCGCTAAGCCTGCCGACACTCAGAAATGCTTAGCAGCCTCTTGAGGGTCGCTAGGGAAGCCTAACGGTCTCCGGAAGGACCGCTACTCCCACCTGAGAACGGGAACGGCGGGAAGACAAAAAAAAACGCGATCCACGCCCCGATTATCGCCCGATGACGGGGAAACAAAGGGGAATCCATCCCTAACCCCAACCCTCCTAGCATGATTCTACACCCTTAGATCGGTCAAAAACTCCATGAAACGGGAGATCCGACGCTCAACCCCAAAACATGCAATTTCACCCTCCCGGCTCAAAAACACCCCTATCAGCCTCTCCTCGGCCTACAAACCACGGGGAAAGCGGGAAAGAGTGTAAGGATCCGTCCCCCTACCTCAAGGAAGCTCGAAATCCACCGGATCGTCGTCGATCTCTAAATCTTGGCCGAACATGACTCCACACCCCACGCCGCGAGATCACCACTGTCGCACTCAGCACGCCACCACCGACGCCACTACGTCGCCGCCGAGGTCCGCGGTCTGTTGCCATAGGAGGAAGGGCGCCGCGTTCGCGATCGTGGGGGAGGGGCATGCAACGGTCGGGAAGGGGGGGTGCGCTCACGGGAAGAAGAAGAAGAGAAAAGGAAGAAGAAAGGAAAAATGAAAAGAAAAAAGGGGTTATTTATAGAAAATTTAAAAATTACGAAAAAATATGAAAAATTGGGAAAAATTATTTCCTCGATCCTCGGAACACGCTCAATGCACTGGTACCATCCCGGAGTAAAAGAACGCAACGGTTTGCCCTCCGCAGGGTTCCGAAGGTCCGCTAGGGAACAATACGCGTGAACCACAAAATGTACTCCGGGACTCCCGAAAGTGATCCGAAATCCACGGATCCAAATCCAAAAAATGTCCGAAAAAACTCGAAATATTACACGGCTGCTGCAGCTCTCTAAAAAAAACTCAGATTTTCATTATTCCCTCAATCCAGGGTTACAAGAGAATATATAGGCATGATACCCATAACCCTAACCCTAATGCTCCATGCGTGTTTTTGACTTAATAAATGACATAATTAGTAAAAATACTTTTTTATTCCAAAAAGCCCTACCTAGGAGCAGATGGGGACCATCGGCCACTAGGGGGTGAATTTTATTACTGAATATGATGAATGAAAATTACATCAGACGGATGCTGGGCATACCCAGCTTATCCATTCGAGCCTCTCCCTTTATAACAGAGGGTAACTCATTATAGGAAAAAAAGGCATTACATTTGGAGGAGCAGGCTAAAGAGGCCAGATGATCCGCTACTTTATTTCCTTCTCTGTAAGTATGGATAATCTTTTCAACCTGAGTAATAGACCTCCAGATCTCTCTTGCATAAGACAGAATTTCCCATGGACAATTATACTCCTTGTTAACAACCCGAACTAGAACCTGTGAATCACATTCAATATAGGCTGGACGGTCTGAGATTGTATGCAAATAATGTATTCCATCCATGAGAGCTCTAGCCTCTGCAGCAATGCTATTGGCCTGACCATAGAAATGGGAGAATGCTAGGAGAACATTTCTATAATGATCTCTGATAACACCACCTCCTCCAGAATATCCATCGGATTTGCAAGCCCCATCAGTGTTTAATTTTAAGAATGGCCAAGGGGGGGAAACCTATTTAATGATTTTCAGCTGAAATAGTAAAAATACTTAACATGAGATTTAAAAATAATTAAATTATATTTATCACGAGTCTAACCTCGACCCGATCTGACATTTCTATAAGTAATTAACATTAATAAGGATAATTTCATAATTTTACATAAGTCCTTGATCATATTTTGACAACTAATCATCATCCATCTTTTTATTAATTATCTTTCGTATTGTCTTATTCTTCAATATATTATATATCTCCTCAATATATCGTTAATATATCACCTATCTTCCCAATATATTGCCAATATATCACCTATCTCTTCTGTTCCACCATCTGCCTTAGTCAGATGCTTCGCCTTCTCCCTTCTGTCTTGTTGCCCTTTTATCTTCCAACTTCTTATCTTTCTTTACGCCTTGTTGCCCTTCTTTACGCCTTGTTGCCCTTCCACCTTCCAGTCTTGTTGCCCTTCCTTCATCTATTCCATCTCCTATACCACATTTCTTTCACTATATTTCGTTATTTAATATTTTTGACCCATTAAATGATAGAATCTCGAAAAATACTTAACATAAAAATTATAGATAATTGAGCTATCTTTTCCATGAGCCTAATTTTACCTCATTTGAATATTCTTACGTAAAATTATGCTATAAATAACATACTACTCTCTCAAAATTATGATTTACTCTTAACAGGTTTTGAAGAGGCGTGATCTCGCGCTGGTCCTGAGCGGATGGAGGATCACCAGGTAATGAACTGCAAGATAGGGAAACGGATCAGGGGGCCCAGGGAGAATCCCTGGGGAAAACCCTCCGATGCTTAAGTCAGTGGAGCTATGGCGGGAGCAATAAAGGGAGGTGAGAGCTTGTGCGCGAGATCCCTCTCCACCAGAAGGGTGAAGTGGTTCTTGCTCAGGAGCTTTGAGCGTATGATTTGTTAGTGTTGGTGTGCTACAGGCCAATTTCGGATCGGGTAGGCCCAATAGTTGTACGATCTTGTTCATTAATAAAGTGATGTTTGAGCGTAAATATACGATTGTGTTACTTTACGTTGTCCCTAGGATATGTGGTTGTAAAGTCAGCTCGAGATGTGATCTCGAACATGAGATTGACTTTACATGTACACATACCTTAAACTGTTTCTGGTTGGAGGGTAATCACTCGGGGACTTTGATTACCTATTAAACCAGTACACATGATGTGTCAGTGACTAGTCTCATGGTCATTGGTGCGGGGCACCAACACATATGTGTAGGTGTATGTCCTTGGAGGATGTGCACTGAACTGATCCGCTATTGGATCTTCATATGGTTGATTATACCTTATGTCAACTGAAGATCCAACGGTCACAGTAGCATCGTTGGTCCTTTGACCTGAGACATTGATCGGATCTTACACGAGGACTGGAATGGTTTAATTACTTAGCTAAGTGACTTTAACCATAAGTCATGAGTTGCCGAGTCATTAACCACTCCAGGATACATGTGAAGATCATCAATGGTCAAGAAGGGATCGCTCACTGTAGAGTATATATCAGACAGTTAATGGGTCATGACATTGACGCTCCGTTAAATCCCTGGCCAGGGTCGTGTGAGTTCGTTTAGAACGGACGTCATACACTTTAAGGGGGTCATAGTCAAATGGCACGATCATGGGGTTTGACAGAAACCATACCCTCGATCGTACCAGACTCATAGAATGAGCGAGGGATTATATCGATGCAGTAACTGTGGACTTACAGGTACCAGACAGGCTGGTTTAAACCCGGCGTCCTCTAGGATCACGCGGATTTGCTTGACCCAACGTGATCGAAAGGTTCGGAATAAATTAAACTATTATTCGGCTCTTGTAGAAGCGAAGAATATGTTTAATTTACTTCTAATTAGAAATTAAAAGTTAATGGGCCTTAAACTAGAGTGACTATGGGCCTAGAGGATCACACACAATGGATTCTTGGGTGACAGATTATTGTTATACAAGTGTATGTATTAATTCCTTTTGGAAAGGAGTGTAAATGGAGCTTAATACATATGTATAATAATAGATAGGACATATATACAGTTTCGATTTTTTGGAATCCTTTTCTAAAAAGCCTAAACTCTATATATAGATCCTACGTGAAGCTCATTCAAGCTTCTTCTTTCCTTCCCTTAAGCTAACCAAGCATTAAGCTTAAGGGAGAGGATTAGTCTCCCCCCTTTCTCCCTCTTGCTCTCTCTCTCTCTAGAAGGTGATAGAGTCGGGGATAGTCGTGCCGGGGAGGTACCGTCGCTGCGCAAGGGTCCGTGTGGATCTGCTCTAGAGGTCGTACAGTTGTGCGGCTTGGTTTCTCTGCATCGGGCTTAGCGGACAGCGTCGTTCCGCGCAAGGTGAAACACGCAACCCGTAATTAGGGTCTTAGAAACACCGATTAGAGCACAGATTAAGTTTTCCATAACACCGGGATCGGACATATGAAAATTTTGTTATCCGCTGCGTCGTCCGTAGGTGCTGTGCGAAACCTTACAGTGGTATCAGAGTCAGGTTTGCGCTTTGGTCGGTGTTTCATTGCCGTTTAGAACCATATTTGAAAGGGGATTAAATACTTCAATTGTTAATGCTAGAAGGGGATGTTGGACATCCCCGTTCTTCCAGGATGCTGGGCATCCCTGAAGGCAAATTTTTTTTTTTAAAAAAAATTTGCTGGACCGGTTTGGGCACACTGCGCCCTGGGCGCGGTGCGCCCAGGGCGCTGTGCGCCAGCCGCGTGGGCGGCGCACGCGGCACCCGGGGTCAGCGCCCGCGGGCGCTGACCCGCGGGGGCGGGCGCCGCGTGGCGGGCGGCGCCCGCACGCGGTCGGCGCCCGCCACGCTGTCGCCCGCGCGCGGGCATCCCGCGTGGGCGGCCCCGCGCGCGATTGTTTGACCGGAATTTTTTTTAAATAAAAAAATTGTGTTTTTTTCCTTTTTAATTTATTGTGCTCATGTTAATAATATATATATTAGATATATATATTAAAATGCACAGTAAATTAAATCGAATTTTATCTAGTAGGTTAATTGTGTTATCTCAATGGTAAATGTCAAAAGTTAATTTTTATTTAACCGTGTTCTTTAAAAAGTTAATTGAAGTTATTTTAGTAAAATTGAGATAATTATTATTTACCTTGAGATAAAATAGTAATAATTGAAGTTACTTTAGTAAAATTTAAATTTTTGAATTTTTAATTATTAGATAATTAGAAAATTCAAAATTTGAATTTTATTGAAGTTAAATGTGGAAAATTCAATTATTTGAATTTTAATTATTAGATAATTATTAAATTCAAAATTTGAATTTTAGGAAATTACTAATTGAGGATAATTACATTATTTTAAATTTATTTTCAAACAAAATTATTAGATAATTCGTTTGAATTTAAATTTAAATTATTGGCATGTTTAAATTTTGAATTTAAATTTGATTATTAGATAATTAAATTTAAATTTAAATTTAATTAATTATCTTAATTAGATGCCCCTGTAGAAAATGATGGTTCTTTACGTGCTTTACTTTATTTACCTGGTATTGACCTGCTTGTGTGTTTAATTTTACTTAATCATGCTTTGATTTTTAAAATTAAACAAAGCTATCCTGTTTTTTGTTTGCACATCCCATTTTTAAATTCAAAAGTAAGGATTATTTTAAGAAAAAATAACCCTTGATTGATTTTATTTGAATGGGTTGGCAAGTGATCATGGACTTGGATTAATGTAATTAATTGGGGTCTGCGAACCTCCTTTCTCTCTCTGTTGAAATTCCAAATGTACTTCTATCTTCCTCCATTGTTGTACTCGCCCTAAGGGCTGCTGGAATTTGAGTCACATGTAATTTAATTTTTCCGGCCTGCGTGCCGTGTAAAAGTTATAATTGATGCGGCGTCGGAGTTTGAAAGCGCGGAGCACACCCGACGAGGACGATCCAGCTGCTTTGAAAGCGGGCCGGATGTCTTAGTTACATTAGGGTTAAAGTCTATGATCACTTGCGTTTATTTTTGCATTGGATGCATTTATTTTGTGCAAACTACTAGGTATGGTAAATATATTGGATATATTTATATTACCACATAGGGTGAGATCAAGATAAAATTAAATTCCCTCGCGATTAAATTTTAGATCTGGTAAGCGTGGCTCTAGGAGTCATCGTGGTCCTCCATCATTATGGAGTGAATGAACGTCTTCATTTCATGGATTTGTTGTGCTTTCCACAAGGTCCATGAGTTTGGGGGCGGGATTAAACTCCAAGGCTCGGCCTCAATGGGGTGAGAAATTGAGCTCGGCTTTGTTGTGCTTTCCACAAGGGTCGGGTCATGAACTCATTGCTATGTAGTAATGATGGTTAGATCTAACCGAGAATATCCTTTGTTGTGCTTTCCACAAGGGGATGATTTCTCGGGGGCCAAATATCGGATATTGCATTAGATGCAAGTGTCTGTTGACTGCCCTTGAGATGGTGTATGGCTTGTTGTGCTTTCCACAAGGTCGTACATCAGTCTCGTTGGGATTCTGACCCACTAGGTTGATCTCGTTGATCTCTCGTTCTATATACTGAGGGTTATATAGTTCGATCGAAAAAATAGTGGGACTAACTAAGATAGAAAACCACATCTAAGTTAGAATTTGAACACATGCTAAGTTGTCTTTTATTTCTTATCCAGATTACAATGTCGTCGTCCAACCCCCTCCGCGACATCTTGGATGCAAATAGATTAACTGGACCGAATTACTCGGATTGGCTGCGTAATCTACGCATAGTCCTTACCGCCGAAAAGATTGCGTACGTGTTGGACACGGTTCATTCTGAGCCAGCTCCTGATACCGACGAGGGCGAGTTACTGGCTTATGCCAAGTGGTCTGAGGACTCCTCCCTTGCCCAATGTTACATGTTGGCCTCTATGGCTCCCGAGCTATAGAGACAATTTGAAAAGACTGATTGTAGAAGTATACTTCTCAATCTACGCCAGCTCTTCGGGGAGCAGGGTAGGATTGAGAGGTATGACATCTCCAAAAGGCTTTTCAGGACACGGATGTCTGAGGGTTCATCAGTACAGGCCCATGTACTGAAAATGATGGAGTGGATTGAAAGACTCAATGCATTGGGGTTCAAGTTGGATCTTGAACTATGCATTGATCTTATACTCCAGTCATTGCCCGATTCTTTTTCTTCCTTCATCATGAACTTTAACATGAACAGCATTGAAGCAACTCTCCCAGAGCTGCTCAATATGTTAAAGAGTGCTGAAGGAACCATGCAGAAAGATAAACCATCTTCGTCTGAAATGATTGTTGGCCGGGCCAACAAGAAAAGGAAGGCAACCCAAATATCCACCACAAGTAACAAAGGGAAGGGAAAGAAAAAGGCCACGGGTAAGCAGCTCGACAAGGTTGACAAAGGGAAGGGCAAGAAGAATGAAAAGGAAGACAAATGTTTTCGATGCGGGGAAACTGGGCATTGGAAAAGGAATTGCAAGGCAATTCTAAATGAAGGTATTTTTATCATAGACCTTAATTTGTCATATATGAAATCCACATCATGGGTATTGGATACTGGATGTGCATCTCATATCTGCAATTCTGTGCAGGTGCTGACAAATAGAAGGCGATTGGACAAAAAGGAGATTGAACTGAGGATGGGAAATGGAGCTTTGGCTTCTGCCAAAGCTGTCGGGACTGCATGCCTCAGTTTACCTTCAGGAGTCATTCTGGAGTTGAATGACTGTTATTATGTTCCTAATATTATTAAGAACATTATTTCAATCTCTGGCTTGTATAACATTAGATATACATTGACTTTTAATAGCACTGGGTGCTCTATAATGAATAATGGTTTGATTATAGCCGATAGTTCATTAGTCAATGGTCTTTATGTATTAGATACACGTTCTAATGTTATGCAAATTTCCAATGCTGATGAAGTGAATTCTGCATATCTATGGCATTGCAGACTTGGTCATGTAGGTGAGAAAAGAGTCTCTTACTTACACTCAAATGTGTATTTGAATTCGTTCGAATACAAGCCATTTGATACCTGTGAGTCATGTCTCATGGGGAAAATGACCAAGGCTCCTTTTGGTGGACATGATGAGAGGGCTGTTGACCTTCTCGAGCTCATACACTCGGATGTGTGTGGACCCATGTCCATAGAAGCAAAAGGAGGTTATCTCTATTTCATTTCTTTTATTGATGACTTCTCTAGATATGGCTATGTGTATTTAATGAGACATAAGTCACAAGCATTTGAGAAGTTTAAGGAATACAAGAATGAAGTAGAGAAATAGACTGGCAAAAGTATTAAGGCTCTTCGATCGGATCGAGGAGGTGAATACTTAAGCCATGAATTCACTTCTTATCTTAAAGACCATGGAATAGTTTCTCAGTGGACGCCACCGTATACACCACAGCACAATGGTGTATCCGAAAGGAGAAACATGACCTTGTTAGACATGGTCCGATCCATGATGTCTATGTCAGGACTACCCTCTCTCTCTGGGGCTATGCGTTAGAGACTGCGGCTTATTTATTGAATATGATCTCAAATAAATCAGTTCCTTCTATACCATATGAGATATGGAAGGGCAGGAAACCAAATTTTAATCACATTAAAATTTGGGGGTGTCCTGCTCATGTAAAGAAGAACGAGAGTGATAAGCTTGAGTCGAGAACCGATAAGTGTAGGTTTGTGGGATATCCAAAGGAGACGTTTGGATATTATTTCTATCACCCTTCTGAGCAAAGGGTCTTAGTGGCCAAGAGAGCTGTATTTCTGGAAAGAGAATATCTACTCCAGAAAAATAGTGAGAGCCAGATAGAATTGGACGAGGTCCAAGGACCACAACCCATAGACACAAACTCATTAGATGAGACGGTATCGGTTGATCCTATTCAAGGTGAAACACTGACACTACGGAGATCTGGTAGACTACAGAGAGAACCTGAGAGATATGTTGGACATGTCTCAGAGGGGTCCTCTAAGGTATGTATCGATGAGGATGATGATCCTCAGTCGTACCAGGAGGCGATCCGTAGTGTAGATTCCGAGAAATGGCAAGAGGTAATGGATTCAGAGATCCAGTCCATGTACACCAACAAAGTTTAGAACTTAGTTGATGTACCCGAAGGGAAGGTCCCTATCGACTGCAAATAGATTTTCAAAAGGAAAATCGGTGCAGATGGACAGGTTGACACATACAAGGCTAGACTAGTGGCGAAAGGATATCGTCAAAGGCAAGGCATTGACTATGACGAGATATTTTCACCGGTAGCCATGGTTAAGTCAATCAGAATCCTCCTTACCATTGCTGCATACCTGGATTATGAGATCTGGCAAATGGATGTGAAGATAGCTTTTCTTAATGGAAACCTGTCAGAAGAGGTGTACATGGTATAGCCTGAGGGATTCACCTCCAAGCTACATCCTAAGAAGGTATGCAAACTTCAAAGGTCCATTTATGGATTAAAGCAGGCATCTAGAAGCTGGAACTTAAGATTTGACGAGGCTATCAAATCTTTTAACTTCATTCGGAATGAAGATGAACCCTGTGTTTACAAGAAGGTCAGTGGGAGCTCTGTGACCTTCTTGGTCCTTTATGTTGATGACATCTTACTCGTTGGGAATGATGTAGAGATGTTGACATCAACTAAGTCTTGGTTGTCCAAGACCTTCTCCATGAAGGATTTGGGAGAAGCATCCTATGTGCTGGGTATAAGGATCTATCGAGATAGATCTAAAAGGATGCTAGGATTATCCAAATCCATGTTAATAGACACTATCCTCAAAAGGTTTAGGATGGAAAATTCCAAGAGAGGTCTCATTCCCATGAGACATGGAATTTGCCTATCCAAGGAGATGAGTCCTAAAACTTCTTAGGAGGTGACACACATGAATAAGGTACCCTATGCTTCGGCGATAGGGTCAATCATGTATGCAATGCTATGTACACGACCTGATGTTGCCAATGCTTTAAGCATTGTCAGTAGATATCAGGCAAATCCAGGCGAAGAGCACTGGAAGGCAGTAAAGGGTATCCTTAAGTACCTGCGAAGGGCTAAGGATCTTTTTCTGCTTTATGAAGGAGAGGACCTACAGTTTAGAGCTTACACAGATTCTAGTTTCCAGTCAGATCCAGATAATTACAAATCCATGTCTGAATTTGTATTCATGTTGAATGGAGGGGCAGTCAGTTGGATAAGTCATATGGATGAAGAAATTCATCTTGGAACTCGGCGTAGTTCCCGAGATATCAGCTCCCATCCCATTGTTTTGTGATAATAATGGGGCCATCGCCCAGGCGAAGGAATCGAGATCTCACCAAAGGTCAAAGCATATTATCAGGCGCTTTCACCTTATTCGGGAGATTGTTGATCGTGGAGATGTGATGGTAGAGCGTGTACCGTCAGAAGACAACATAGCAGATCCACTGACTAAGCCTTTGACACATACTGTATTTGAGCGTCATCGGGATAAGATGGGCCTCAAAGTTGTGGGCAATTGGCTGTAGTTCAAGTGGGAGATTGTTAGTGTTGGTGTGTTACATGCCAATTTCGGGTCGGGTAGGCCCAATAGTTGTACGATCTTGTTCATTAATAAAGTGGTGTTTGAGCGTAAATATGCGATTGTGTTACTTTACGTTGTCCCTAGGATATGTGGTTGTAAAGGCAGCTCGAGATGGGATCTCGAACATGAGATTGACTTTACATGTACACATACCTTAAACTGTTCCTGGTTGGAGGGTAATCACTCGGGGACTTTGATTACCTATTAAATCAGTACACATGATGTGTCAGTGACTAGTCTCATGGTCATTGGTGCGGGGCACCAACACATATGTGTAGGTTTTGTCCTTGGGGGATGTGCACTGAACTGATCCGCTATTGGATCTTCAGATGGTTGATTATACCTTATGTCAACTGAAGATCCAACGGTCACAGTAGCATCGTTGGTCCTTTGACCTGAGACATTAATCGGATCTTACACGAGGACTGGAATGGTTTAATTACTTAGCTAAGTGACTTTAACCATAAGTCATGAGTTGCCGAGTCATTAACCACTCTAGGATACGTGTGAAGATCATCAATGGTCAAGAAGGGATCGCTCACTGTAGGGTATATATCAGACAGTTAATGGGTCATGACATTGACGCTCCGTTAAATCCCTGGCCAGGGTCATGTGAGTTCGTTTAGAACGGACGTCATACACTTTAAGGGGGTCATAGTCAAATGGCACGATCATGGGGTTTGACAGAAACCATACCCTCGATCGTACCAGACTCATAGAATGAGCGAGGGATTATATCGATGCGGTCGGTGTGGACTTACAGGTACCAGACAGGCTGGTTTAAACCCGGCGTCCTTTAGGATCACGTGGATTTGCTTGACCCAACGTGATCGAAAGGTTCGGAATAAATTAAACTATTATTCGGCTCTTATAGAAGCGAAGAATATGTTTAATTTACTTCTAATTAGAAATTAGAAGTTAATGGACCTTAAACTAGAGTGACTATGGGCCTAGAGGATCACACACAATGGATTCTTGGGTGACGGATTATTGTTATACAAGTGTACGTATTAATTCCTTTTAATTCCTTTTGGAAAGGAGTGCAAATGGAGCTTAATACATATGTATAATAATAGATAGGATATATATACAGTTTCGGTCTTTTGGAATCCTTTTCTAAAAAGCCTAAACTCTATATATAGATCCTACGTGAAGCTCATTCAAGCTTCTTCTTTCCTTCCTTTAAGCTAACCAAGCATTAAGCTTAAGGGAGAGGATTAGCCTCCCCCCTTTCTCCCTCTTGCTCTCTCTCTCTCTAGAAGGTGATAGAGTCGGGGATAGTCGTGCCGGGGAGGTACCGTCGCTGCGCAAGGGTCCGTGTGGATCTGCTCTAGAGGTCGTACAGTTGTGCGGCTTGGTTTCTCTGCATCGGGCTTAGCGGACAGCGTCGTTTCGCGCAAGGTGAAACACGCAACCCGTAATTAGGGTCTTAGAAACACCGATTAGCGCACAGATTAAGCTTTCCATAACACCGGGATCGGGCATATGAAAATTTTGTTATCCGCTGCGTCGCCCGTAGGTGCTGTGCGAAACCTTACATGATTGCCATTACCTTTCACCGGAGGGTATTCTGGGTTTAAATAGTGCGCCGCCTTCTCGGAGTCCTGTAAGTCGCGGGGTCTTAGAGGGGCGTTACGTCCTCGACGTGGGCTTTCATTACCTTATCGTGAGAACGTTATCACCTTTTGGGAAGAAGAAGTCCCTCACCTTCCTGAATTCCTGCCCGCAGTGGACTCCTAACGGCTGCAAGGATAAGCAATCGTCGGCCATTCCGAGTTCAGAGAGGCCAGCCCTATCCGGGCGATAGGCTTAGCTCGGAAGAAGATGGGTCGGATAGGTCGGCGTACGCCTTCTTCTCCCGGGCGGAGAGATGGCTTGGGCCGGACCTTTCCTGTGACCTGACCGACACTCGGGCCCTCCGAGCCTAGAGGCCGCCTAGGAAGGTTGTGTCCTCGAGTGATTTTTTATTGGGCTTTCTTCCCTAAGTGGGCCCGGTGGGCTGTCACTAAGGCGAGCTTGGCCTCGTTGGGTCCTGTCGGGCCTAGTCGGGCTGCTCTTTGAATGGGCTACAGAAATCCCCCTCTCCACTTGTCCCCCTCTTACTCCCGAGCCAAGGGAGGCTCGGACGAGTAGTATTTGAGGGTTTTGGACTGGCGTGGCTCAGGTGGGTGGAGATCTGGCGGTGTTATGTTGCCACATGCCGTGGTCACCTGGGCCCGTAATAATTACGATCCTGATGGATTTGAAATGAAGGGGCCCCCCTTTTCTCGGAGGTCGGAACGACGCGCCGCCTCCCGCGTGGGTTTATAGGCGTAGGGCGCTGGTCATCATTCCAGACTCTTTCCGTTGTTAGGGTTTTCGGCTCTCCTTCACTTCTTTGCTTTTGGGGCTCCTTGATGCGCCGTGAGGACACATCGGAGGAGCGAAAACTTGCGGCGGTGTTCGAAGAGTTGGCGAAGATTACTGCGGAGGCGGTCCGGCAGCTTCCTTCTCCCCCGGAATCTTCGAGGTCTCGAGAGGATTCTTCTTCCAGTTCTTCTTCGGAATCCATGGCGGGCCAGCACTCAGATGCCGAGGGAGGGGGTGACGAACCAGTGGTGAGGGCGTCGGTTCCAAACTGCAGTGAGTTGGGGGAAGCCGAGGTGAGGAGGCTGGAGCATCAGTTTCGCCTGCCTCATAAGTATGGCTTTGCCGCTACTGCTCCGTATGAGACGAGCCTGGATGATCGCACGGGCCACATCTGCACCTTTCTTCTGGCGTGGAAGAGCGGGTTCCGCCTCCCCTTCGAGCCTTTTGTCCTCATGCTTCTCAATTTTTTCCAGTTGGCGCCCATTCAGTTGGTTGCCAACTCGTACCTTCTCCTTTCCGCCTTTCGCATTCTCTGCCGTCAGTGCGGGATTCCTCCTTCCCTGGACCTTTTCCATTATTTCTTTAAGTTGAAGGCGCATCCGTCGGCGGGGAAGTGTTTTTACTTCATCCAGGCGAGGAGGAACATGAGCTGCATTTCGTTGGCGGCGAAGGATTCTTCGCACAAAGGGTGGAAGACCCAATTTTTCTGGGTGAAGATACATTCGGTGGAGGAAACCTGGAGATGCCAGGTAATGCCCAATTTCCACCCGAATATCCCTCCTCGGCAGGAGGAGTTCCCTTCAGATGTGGAGGAGTATGCCGCTCGCTTGCTGAAACATCGCCGGTCTACCGAGGAGCTGGTGACGCCGGAGAATATCGAGTGGTGCCTTCTTACGCGACTGAAGCCACCAGGTACCACCACTTGGATTTTCCCTCAGGGGTGGAGGTCGTCTTTCTTTTCCTGATCACGCCTTCTCCTCTGTTGCAGACACTAGGCGGGAGCCTCTGGAGGAAGTTGCTGAGATCATCGATCTTGGTGACGACTCGGCGGCTGATGAGCCGGGCGTCCCCGCGGGTCGCTCCCAAGCCCGGGATAAGGGCAAGGGGGCGGCTTCCGAGGGGACCTCACGGCCGGGCAGCGCAAAGCGCAAGGATCCCATGGAGGGACGGTTGCGGGAAGCCACGAAGGCCAGGAAGCGGGCCCGGAAGGCCGGTCTCCTCACCGCTGCCAAGGGTGGTTCTGGCTCGGCGGCGCTCCCCTCCCGAGGGCAAGATGGGGCCGACCCAACCGGGCTGGCTCCCCCATCCGCCGAGCGAGAGAGGGCCGAGGAGACCAGGGGCCCCTCGGAGGGTGGTGACGATGGGTCGGCTCTCCCCTCGGTGGGAACAGAGGGGGCCGAAGTAGAAACAGCCGTGGCCGAGACCGGGGGGCCGGTCGAGGTGGGCGATGTCTCGGGCGGCGACGTGCGGGCCGAGACGGTTGAGATCGGGGGTTCGCCTGTAGAGGCGTCGCAGCCCCAAACGTCCGAGGTGCCTGGTGCGGCCGGGCTCGTGGCGTCGGTCGAGGTCGGGGGTTCGCCTACGGAGGCGTCGCAACCCCAACCGATCGTGGAGCGCGGGGTGGCCGTTCTCGCAGCTCGACCTGGGCCTTCTGGCGCGGCGCCAGGGGCGGAACGGGTGCCCATGCCTGTGGCCTTGGAGAGGCTCGGCGTCTCGAGCACTCTTTATCAACTTTGCCGCGAGGTGTTCGTGAGGATGAAAGGGGGAGATAGGCGTCATTCTCCTGCCGGGGTCCTCGACGTCATCATGGAGGGCGGCCTGGTTATGGCCCAGATGGGGTCCACAATGGCGGAGACTTACGCCCGGACGGAGTCAGAGCGGTCGAACCTGGCTTGGACCCTCGGAGGGTGCGAGAGGAAGTTAGCTCGACTCAATGAGGCGCACGGGGGGCTCCGGCAGGAGTTCTCCGCGATCAGGGAGTCGGCGCTGTCGAGCCAGCTGGAAGTCGGAGCGTTGACCAAGCAGCTAGCCAAGGCTCGGGAATCGCTCGAGAGGAAAAGTAAACTCCTTGAAGAGGAGCGCCTTCTTCGTCTCGAGCAGGATGGCCGCTGGGAGGCCGAGCGCGCCGAGTTGGTGGACCGGGCGGAGGCAGCGGAGCGCCTCCCTTTGGAGGCCGAGGCCGACCGAGCTGAGGCAGAGAAGCGATCGGTCAAGGCTGAGGAGTGGGCGGCCGAGGCCAAACGGGGGTTGGCTGAGGTGGAGAAACGATCAGCGGAGGTCGAGGAGCGTGCGACCGAGGCGGAGCGGAAGTCAGCCGAACTCGCTGAGAGGATGGGGCTGGTCGGAGCGGAGGCCATCGAGCGATACAAGGGCTCAGAGGCCTACAGGGGCAACTTGTAGGAAGCTGCCCTTCTTTACTATGAGTCAGCACTTCGTCGAGGCATCCGCAAAGGGTTCGAGCAGGGTTACCGCCGGGCTGTAGCCTATGCCGATGCACAAGATTCTGGGATCGACTTCCCCTCTGGCCAGTGCTATGACTAGGATGAGTCGTCTTCTAGCTCCTCTGCGTCGGGCGGGGAAGATCCAGAGGGCTCTTCTCCTGTGGGGTCACCAACTCCGGCTGCCTCGGGAGGGCTCGCGGCCGAGGCAGTTCCCGCGCGGGCGGGGTCAGTGCCAGGGCCGGCCGTCACCGAGGGTGCCGGGGGTAAAACACCCGTGCCTTCCGTTCCCGAGCTTCAAAGTGGGCCCGAGGCTGTGAGCGACGTCACGCGGTTCGGGGAAGAGCGGAGAAGACGCGGAGCGCGCGCGGGCTCCTTCTTTTTTGTTTGTTTGTTTGCTACAACACAGAAATAAGAGAAGAGAGAGAAGGGGCCACCACGGGAGATTGCTCCGGCGGGGCGAGCGGGACAAGTGTGATATAGCAAGATATGGGGGTTAAACGGCCATAGCGGGAAGTGACTCGCCGCGGCCTCGGGGGGACGGGAATGGTGCAGAAATTAAATAACAAGAATTGAAACGGCCATTGGGGAAGTGACTCGCCGCGGCCTCGAGAATATGATCAAATAATAAGATGACAGAATATAAAGAAAATACAAAGAGCGGGAATTTAAACGGTCATTGGGGAAGTGACTCGTCGCGGCCTCGAGAACATAAACAGATAAGAATATAACGTATAAGAACGTGAATTTAAACGGCCATTGGGGAAGTGACTCGCCGCGGCCGCGAGAGCACGAACAGATAAGAATTTAGCATATAAGAACAGGAATTTAAACGGCCATTGGGGAAGTGACTCGCCGCGGCCTCGAGAATATGAGCAGAATATAACAGAGTATAAAGAGAATATAAGAACGGAAATTTAAACGGCCATTGGGGAAGTGACTCGCCGCGGCCTCGAAAACAAGATGTGATCGCTAGGGGCCGAAAGACCCCAAAATAAGAAAGTGATCGCGCCTACCTCAAGGGCGAGAGATGGCGGGTTGCTTCTTCCTCTTCCTCCGGCCGACCGACGGAGAGGGCTTTCCTCGGCTACCCTTGCAAAACAACGACAAACAAATGACAAGTGGATTAGAAAGATGGAGGTGTAGTATTCAAATCCTCGCGATAAAAATAACGAAATGATGGCAAGACACACACCTGGTTGGTGTTATCTTTTAAACCCCTCTCGGACTCGAGTAGGAGTAAAATGAGATGATGGATGTAAGAAGTGTATAAGAAAAGGCGCCCTTATGAAGGGGGATATGGGATGCAAGATGATGAATGCAAAAGAACTATGAAGAAAAGGAAAGAATTGGCTTATTGGATGTGCCGATGGTGAAATCCGGCGGAGCTCCGGCAGCGTGGGGATGACGTGGAAGTGCGGTGGATGAAGACGACCTTCCTCTCGCGAGCGTGAGCACCCGAGAAGCCGGCAGAACCTCCACCTACAAAAGAACCCACGGGTTAGAAAATGACTCCATAGCCTCTGGGCTCCGGCAGCCTATCGGATCACTTCGAAGCTCCCCCAGAACTGAGGGGGTGGGCCTCTATTTATAGAGCTCCGGAGGGTGGAGGCGTCCAGGACCCTGGACACCTCCATCAGGGCCGAATTAATATTTTATTCTATTTTTATATATATTTTTTGGAATACTTTTGTGGAGGCGTCCAGGGCCCCGGACGCCTCAAACAAGTCCACCGAAAACCGACGACGGCCGCACGCGATTTGGCACAACGCGTGGTTTTGTGAGCGGCGCCTCGTGATTCAGAAATGGGCGCGTCCAGTTGACTGGACGTCTCTATAATTTGGATTTTTTCACACACGACAAACCGTCGTTCGGTGAGCGGCGCCCGTGAGAGAGTTGATGGAGACGTCCAGGGTCTTGGACGCCTCCAAAATATTTTATTTTTATTTTTGTTTTGTCTTTTATGCCAAGGCTGGCATTTTGATTTTTTTATAATTATTTTTATGGAGGCGTCTAGGGGCCTGGACGCCTCCATTAATATATATATTTTTTTATTTATTTTTTTATTTTTTATGCCAACTGGCATTTTACACATATTTTTTATTTTTGGTTTTATGGAGGCGTCCAGGGGCCTGGACGCCTCCATTAATATATATATATATTTTATTTAGTTTTGGGCCCTGAGAAAATAATAAAATAAATTAAAAAGATGGGAGCATCCAGGGGCCTGGACGCCCCCATTAAGACCCACCCGGGTCCTCAAATCAGACGTCGGCGGCCGCCCGTCAGACACCCTTCCTAATTCTGGAACCTCCTGATACGTCTGACTGGTGTTGACGCTGTCCGAATGCCGTGACGGGACGATTCCGAATGCCGAAAAAGGCAGAAGAAGACCCAAGAAAAGGAAGCACTCGAGTGATTCGAAATGCGTAAGCCGTTGCGGGGCGTTGTATAGTAATATGAGACTTTCTCAGGAGACATCAAGAATGGCGTGTCTACAGCTGCCCCGCCTTGGCGTCTGCTTTGCAAGGGAGCGACACGTAGTGGAATGGTATCGAAGTGGAGTGAAATGAAGTGGGAGCGGACTGATAAGTTGATGCCAAGGTGTGATGAGACACGCTTTTGACGTTACTGTTTGGAATCTTTCTTGGAGTTTCAATGAGGCGACCTTGAAGAAGGTCTTTCAAATATAGACGATTGTTCGGACGGAGATCAAATAAGGGAGGGTGAGATGTGTGCTCAGGCACGAAAAAAAAGAGACCAACTTCTCGGTGTGGAAGTACCTGGGTCATTGATGCGGGACGGACTCAGGAGACGACACTATATGGTGCCACCCTCGGACTCTAGATGAAGACGCGACCAGCAGCACACACCAGGGAGACACTAAGCCCGACACTACGAGCTCCTAGTGGTAAAACGTCGCTAACAGAAGTGGAAGCTCACTCGTCGTCCCAAGCGAGGGAAAGCGCGGACCGTGCGCGGTTAAGGAACCGGCGGAGGTCAAGGGTAGTCCGACTCAACTTCCGGACTCGGATCGAGTCGCGGGACGGGTCACTCTCACTCTCACAGCGGTGACATGGACACACGGGCTAGTACCTACACTCTCGGCAGCGGCAAAAGACCGTATACTAGCTAAGCAAATGAACGCCAAGAGGTTCGGACCATTACCTCCACGCTCCCGGCGTGGCGAAGACAACCCCGGCCGAATCACGGACTCCCAGTTAAACAATATCACAGCAATACAAAGATTTGACCCACTCCACGCAGGGAGGTAAAAGGTCACATGTGGAGCCCGGGAATCACGCAACTCGGGTTGACGGGCAGCATCTTGATGTCGCCCGGTGGTGCCGAACTCCGCGTTTTAGTGCTTTCCGTACGGCGGGTTCTGTGGGCCCGTGGGGCCCACGGGTGGCGCTGGCCTCCGGATCTGCAGGAGTGGGTCCCACTGTGATGGGGACCCCTGGTGGCACGTCTCCACGGAAGGCGGTCGGCCGGGAACACCGACCGGTGGCCGAACAACTCCGATCTCCAAGCTTTTGGAATGCTGCCCACGGATTTCTGTTTGCTGTTTTCAGGTGCGCGCTCCGGCGAAAACAGCCGCTGCGGTCGATCCCGACGTCGGATCGGGACGCATGAGCTATCGTTGGAAAGCTCTCTTCAAATGCCTCAATCTAGACTCAAAGAGATCTGATGGATCTAGCCGGATCTAGACTTTAATGAATTTACAAATCCCAAAATTCTGAGGACGTGCTGGACACCTCTGGGACATCCAGTAAAAGTTCCAGCTCGATCTGAGGCCGTGGCTGAGACTGGAATTTCGTGGAAGTGGCTGTGGTACTGCATGGACAGAACTCCGGCGAAGGCGATGGCGGTGCGGTGGCAGCTCGTGGCGGCGGCGGCGATGACCGGAACTGATAGGGGAGGAGTCACACCTCCAGAGGCAACCTTCACAGCTGCAAGGGGGAAGAGAGGGGCGCACCAAGCTGGAGCTCCAACAATTTCTTGATTCCAAATGGCATTAATTCATCAAAAATAGAAATTACAAGCATATATAGGTCACCAATCTAATCAATCCTCCACCGTTGGATCTAGGGGTGGGAGATTGAGGGCTAGGATTGCATGTGACCATCCACACAAATGAAAATTAAAAAAAAATAAAGGGGGGGGGCGGCCTATTGACTAGAATGGCAAGGATGTGGAAGTTGGACTTGGTAGGTGGGGGTAGGTGGCCTCTCATTTGGACTTTTCAAGTCCATTGTCCCCCATGTGTCCAAATACCATTCAAACTTCTAGATGCTCCCATGTGGCATGTTGACTGGCCCCATGTGGGACCCTAGGCTGAGGTGGCCCAATGTGGTGGGGCCCGGGGGGCCCATGGGGCCCACGGGGTCCGAAATGCTCGTAAGCCCCTATTACACTCAAAATGGCAAACCGAATGCAACGAAATAAATACAAATTACACACACATAAAGTCTAGCTAAATATAATAAATGGGGAGGCTCAAGGCGGAGTCTCCAAGCTGTCTCCGAGCCAGATGGACGCTGAGGTGGCTCGTGTCGTGCTCCGTGTGCGGTACCGGTGGCTCGGTGTGTCGTGCCGATCAACAGCTCGGGTGTCCGCACCAATTCTCCCCGAGTGGGAGAAACTCGACCCTGTCGAGTAAGGGTCTGCATCGCTCCTGTATCGCTCCAAAAGGTCCGGATCAATCTGCTGCAACTCACCATGTGTGATCCATGTGTCCTCAGTAGCGGGCCGTCCTCTCCATCGCACTAGGTAGCGCGGGTAAGATCCACTCCTGGTAACCGTCACTTGCTCGTCCAGTATACGATCTATATGCTCACGCTGCCGTGAAAAAGGGGCTGGAGGTGGAAGTGGACACTCAGGTGTGGGATCACTCTCAAGGGGAGGAGATGGCTCAAAAGGCTCACTAGGGATCACCGCTGGGTCCCTATATGCAACAAGATCCGATACATTGAAGGTAGAGCTTATACCATATTCCTCGGGCAAGTCCACAACGTACGCATTGGATCCAACGCGTTTCAACACTCTGAATGGACCGGCTCCGCGAGCTTGCAACTTCTTAACGGTTCCAGAGGGAAACCGTTCAGGTCTTACCCTGATCATGACGTATTCGCCCTCGTGGAACTCTCGGTGGTGTCGGTGGGCATCGGCTAACTCCTTGTACCGTGCATTGCTGGACTCAATGTGACGACGGATGTCGTCATGCAAACTCCTAACATGCCTAGCAAATGACTCGGCCGACTCC
This sequence comes from Amorphophallus konjac, assembly GCA_022559845.1. NCBI lineage: Eukaryota > Viridiplantae > Streptophyta > Magnoliopsida > Alismatales > Araceae > Amorphophallus > Amorphophallus konjac. The sequence goes on from JAHNEJ010000635.1 coordinate 255,015, forward strand.
GACACTCTAGCATGGACAGGCATGGGGACAAGGTCAACGGGTTTCCTAGGCCTACGACCTGTGACAATTTCAAATGGACTCATGCCAGTAGACCTATTCACCGAATCATTATATGCAAACTCAGCCATAGGTAGAATGAGATCCCAATCCCCAATGCGGTCCCTAACAAGACATCTCAAAAGATCACCCAGACTCCTATTGACCACCTCGGTCTGACCATCTGTCTGGGGATGGTATGCAGTGGAAAACTTGAGGTGCGTACCCATCATATGCCATAGTGTCTTCCAAAAATAGGAAGTGAACCTAACATCACGGTCAGACACTATAGTGCGAGGCAACCCGAACTTGCACACCACATGAGTAAGGAATAGGCGGGCTACCCTAGAAGCATCCGAAGTCTTCGAGCAGGGATAAAGAGGGCCATCTTCGAGAAACGGTCAACCACCACATAGACCGAGTCATGCTTCCTAGAGGTACGTGGCAATCCCAAAATAAAATCCATACTAACATCCTGCCACGGGGCATCAGGCACGGGGAGAGGCGTATAAAGACCCGAGCTTTGCTTCTTCATCTTGGCCGTAGCACAAGTACGGCACTGAGCCACGATGTTAGCAACATCGCGCTTCAAGCTCGGCCAATAAAAACGATGCTCCACTGCCTCAATAGTCTTGTTCCGACCAAAGTGGCCGGCTAGACCTCCCGCATGTAGTTCCCACACTAAGAAATCTCGAACCGAAGTTCGGGGAACACATAGCCTGCTACCTCGAAAGAGGTAACCCTCCTGAAGCACATACTCATCAAGGTCTCTCGAGGGTCCGGCCTGGAGAGTGGTAAAAATCTGACCGAAGTCAGGACAATCAACATAGGCCTCCTTCATCTTCTCTAACCCTATGACCTCGGCACTCATGGTGGTAAGCAAACATGCTCGCCGACTCAAGGCATCAGCCACCTTGTTCTCCACTCCAGCCTTATGTTTAAGCACAAAGGTGAACTGCTGGAGATACTCGACCCAACGACTATGACGCGAATTAAGCTTCTTTTGCGAATGGAGGTACCTCAATGCCTCGTGGTCGGAGTATAAGACAAACTCCTGATGTAAAAGATAGTGCCTCCAATGCCTAAGAGCCTGAACAACTGCGTAGAATTCTTTATCATACGTGGAATATCGCAGTTTCGCGTCATTCAGCTTCTCGCTGAAATATGCGATCGGGTGGGACTCCTGACTCAAAACTCCTCCTATCCCAACACCCGACGCATCACAACAGACCTCAAACACCTTCGAGAAATCAGGCAGTCGAAGGATAGGTGTCTGGGTCATGCGCTCCTTGATGTCCCTGAAGGCAGCAGATGCGGCCTTCGTCCATACAAATGTGCCCTTACGGATGCAATCCGTGATCGGGGCAGTGACGGAGCTAAATCCGCGGATGAAGCGACGATAGAACGTCGCAAGGCCATGAAAGCTGCGGACATCATGAACCGTACGGGGTTCCGGCCACTCAACAATGGCCCGGACCTTCTCCGGATCGGCGGAGACCCCAGTACTAGACACAATGAAACCCAAGAAGGTAAGCTGAGATGTCATGAAAGCACACTTCTGTGGGTTCGCAAACAACTGCTCTCGCCGAAGAAGTATACAGACCTGCCGAAGGTGGTCTAAGTGGTCCCCTGTGGTGCGGCTATAGATAAGGATATCATCAAAATACACCACTACAAAGACTCCAATGAAAGGTCGAAGGACCTGAGTCATGAGCCGCATGAAAGTGCTAGGGGCATTGGTCAACCCAAAAGGCATGACCAACCACTCATATAGACCGTCCTTGGTCTTAAATGCGGTCTTCCACTCATCACCTGGCCTAATCCTCACCTGATGATAGCCGCTCTTAAGATCGATCTTCGAAAAGATAGTGGCACCTGCCATCATGTCCAGCATGTCATCAAGGCGGGGAATAGGGAACCTGTACTTCACGGTGATTTTGTTGATGGCACGACTATCAATGCACATTCTCCACGTGCCATCCTTCTTCGGGGCGAGTAATGCGGGTACAGCACATGGACTCATGCTGTCCCGGACAGATCCTCTCTGCACAAGCTCATCGACCTGCCGTTTAAGCTCGGCATGCTCCGTGGGACTCATGCGATAATGAGGAAGATTGGGCAAAGAAGAGCCCGGAACAAGGTCGATGGCATGCTGAATATCCCGCATAGGTGGGAGTCCCTCGGGAAGCTCATCGGGGAATACATCAGCATACTCCTGCAGAATGGGAATAACCTCGGGTGGGAGCTCACCCTCGGAGTCTCGCTCCACCTCTCGGACCGTAATGGCAAACACCGGACAGCCCTGACTAAGCTCCTGCTCCATTTCCCGGGAGCTAATCATCATCAATCTCCTCGTCGAGGGCTCTCCTGGGCCAGAGGTAACGGTCATAGTCCGAGCTGGGGATGGGGTACTAGGCCCGGGTATGGAAGGCTTTGGAGTACTAGGGCCAGTAGGACCCCGGACCGATGGGCTCCTGGGCCGAACAGGTTGGAGGGTGACCCGCTGGCCATCGTGGTCGAAGGTACAGGTGTTCGACCGACCATGGAGTGTAGCATCTCGGTCGAATAACCACGGCCTACCAAGAATGATACTTCCCACTTCCATGGGGAGAACATCACACCAGATCTCGTCACGGTAGGAGTGGAGCTGCAGCGGGACCAAGCACCGCAGCCTGACCGAAATGGAAGTGGTATCCACCCATGATACCTGATAGGGACAAGGATGGTCTACGGGTGTGAGACCAAGACGAGTGACAGCGCTCGTGGAGATTGCATTGATGCAACTCCCGCTATCGATGACCACCTTGCAAATCTGCTTTCCCAGCCTACAGAATACATGAAGGATAGTGGTCCGACGCCAGTCATCACTGACCTGTGGCTGGGTGAGGATACATCTGACGACCCCCACATGGGTATCGTCTAACTGCTGGGCATCCTGGGCCTCACCTCCCATCTCATAGTACTCGTCAGCTAGCTCTTCATCTGCCTCATAGCTGACTAACTCTAGGCCCGCAGGGGTGGTATCCTCAGCCTGTGTGTCCCCAATGTGAAGAGATGGGCGAGTGGGACACTGGTTGGCGAAATGGCCAAACCCATTGCAGCGATAACACTGCTGCTGTGATCCACTAGGCTCCCCAATCATAGGTCCTTTACCTTTATCCTCCCGACGGATAGGAGGCGTAGGCAACAAAGGACGTGCGGGTGGTGCAGGTGTCGGTGGACGGGCTATGGGTGGGGCCGTAAGATGCTGGGGACGAGGAAGGTCCCTCGGGGGTGGAGGGCGAGGCCTAGGAGCAAAGGGCTCGTGGCGAGCGGGCTCCTGAGGTCGAGCCATGGGGGCCCTCGGATATGTGCCAGATGAGCCACGGGACTCGACACTACGAAGGGGAAAGGAGCCCAACCGATGGGGTGACTCGAACTCGGCCTCGAACTGCTCCAATTCGAGAGCAATCTGATATGCCTGCTCCAAAGTGGTGGCATTGCGGCGAAAGAGTTCATATTGATAATTAGGCCGCAAACCTCTCCGAAAGCGGGATATCGTCATGGTGCTCTCTTCCGTGACCCCGCACCGCAAATAATACTCATCGAACTCGGCGGTGTACTCGGTCACGGATCGGTTCCCTTGGGAGATGCTTTGCCACTTGTCTATAAGACGTTGGCGATATGAGGCAGGAAGGTACTTCTCCCTCAATTTGAGTTTCATATCATCCCAGGTACCGATTTGGGGTTGACGTCGCTGGTTGAGCAGGCTCTCCACATTGATCCAATAAGTTTGGGCCTGCCCTTGCAGCTTCATCTTCGCATATCGGACTCTTCGGTGGTCCGTCATCTCAAACCACTCGAAGTACCGGTCCATACCGGCCTCCCAATCTAGATACACCCTAGGGTCCAAGGACCCGCTAAAAGTGGGAGGGTCCGCACGCACACCCCTAAGAATGCGGTCGTCATCCTCGTCATCACGATTCCGTCGTTGATGACGACGACCGTTACCCCCGTGATCATTGTCGGAGGCATAATCATCCACTATAGGCGCCTGTTGCCTCCCGACATCCTCTACCTGAGCCCTTGGCACAGCGGGTTGCTGCACCGGCTCTTGTTGGCCGTTCGTCGGCGCGGGTTGCGCCGCTACTGGGCCCCTCTCTAGGACGGCAATCCTCCCAACAAGGCCTTGAATGGACTGCTCCGAAACCCCGGCCCGATCCTCGAGGACCTTCATCCTCCCTTCTAGACGCGTCCCTATGCCATCCATACGCGTACTAAGACCATCCATACGCGTGTCTAAACGATCCATGATGGCCCGGAACATCTCGGCCGTGGAAGACTCATCGGAACTACGGGCTCGGGAGTCCGCCATAGGTGGTGGTGGCGAGTATTGGGTGCCTCGACGGGTGGGCATGCAAAGACGTACGGACTAGGTGACAACGACCGACTAATGCAAACACACTAAATGATACACTTAGACCTAATTGCAATTTGAAAACACTCCTTTTTTTGGTATTTTGAAAGAATGCAATTTAAAACACTTTTTTTTTTTTTGAAAAGAATGAGACTCGACTACACCCTAGACACGGCCAAGACTCGGTACGCGGCGGAGGTAATCGACCCGAAGGTCACTCGCGCAAGTGTGTGGTCTTCCCGGTAGGCGAAGCCTAACGGTCGGACAACACCTTTGGATATACCGAGTGAAGGTGTGTGTGGGGTAACCTTAGACTATGCAAGACTTATGCAACGACTACCCTAGACTCGACTTGCTCTGATACCAAACTGATGCGGGACGGACTCAGGAGACGACACTATATGGTGCCACCCTCGGACTCTAGATGAAGACGCGACCAGCAGCACACACCAGGGAGACACTAAGCCCGACACTACGAGCTCCTAGTGGTAAAACGTCGCTAACAGAAGTGGAAGCTCACTCGTCGTCCCAAGCGAGGGAAAGCGCGGACCGTGCGCGGTTAAGGAACCGGCGGAGGTCAAGGGTAGTCCGACTCAACTTCCGGACTCGGATCGAGTCGCGGGACGGGTCACTCTCACTCTCACAGCGGTGACATGGACACACGGGCTAGTACCTACACTCTCGGCAGCGGCAAAAGACCGTATACTAGCTAAGCAAATGAACGCCAAGAGGTTCGGACCATTACCTCCACGCTCCCGGCGTGGCGAAGACAACCCCGGCCGAATCACGGACTCCCAGTTAAACAATATCACAGCAATACAAAGATTTGACCCACTCCACGCAGGGAGGTAAAAGGTCACATGTGGAGCCCGGGAATCACGCAACTCGGGTTGACGGGCAGCATCTTGATGTCGCCCGGTGGTGCCGAACTCCGCGTTTTAGTGCTTTCCGTACGGCGGGTTCTGTGGGCCCGTGGGGCCCACGGGTGGCGCTGGCCTCCGGATCTGCAGGAGTGGGTCCCACTGTGATGGGGACCCCTGGTGGCACGTCTCCACGGAAGGCGGTCGGCCGGGAACACCGACCGGTGGCCGAACAACTCCGATCTCCAAGCTTTTGGAATGCTGCCCACGGATTTCTGCTTGCTGTTTTCAGGTGCGCGCTCCGGCGAAAACAGCCGCTGCGGTCGATCCCGACGTCGGATCGGGACGCATGAGCTATCGTTGGAAAGCTCTCTTCAAATGCCTCAATCTAGACTCAAAGAGATCTGATGGATCTAGCCGGATCTAGACTTTAATGAATTTACAAATCCCAAAATTCTGAGGACGTGCTGGACACCTCTGGGACATCCAGTAAAAGTTCCAGCTCGATCTGAGGCCGTGGCTGAGACTGGAATTTCGTGGAAGTGGCTGTGGTACTGCATAGACAGAACTCCGGCGAAGGCGATGGCGGTGCGGTGGCAGCTCGTGGCGGCGGCGGCGATGACCGGAACTGATAGGGGAGGAGTCACACCTCCAGAGGCAACCTTCACAGCTGCAAGGGGGAAGAGAGGGGCGCACCAAGCTGGAGCTCCAACAATTTCTTGATTCCAAATGGCATTAATTCATCAAAAATGGAAATTACAAGCATATATAGGTCACCAATCTAATCAATCCTCCACCGTTGGATCTAGGGGTGGGAGATTGAGGGCTAGGATTGCATGTGACCATCCACACAAATGAAATTAAAAAAAAATAAAGGGGGGGGGCGGCCTATTGACTAGAATGGCAAGGATGTGGAAGTTGGACTTGGTAGGTGGGGGTAGGTGGCCTCTCATTTGGACTTTTCAAGTCCATTGTCCCCCATGTGTCCAAATACCATTCAAACTTCTAGATGCTCCCATGTGGCATGTTGACTGGCCCCATGTGGGACCCTAGGCTGAGGTGGCCCAATGTGGTGGGGCCCGGGGGGCCCATGGGGCCCACGGGGTCCGAAATGCTCGTAAGCCCCTATTACACTCAAAATGGCAAACCGAATGCAACGAAATAAATACAAATTACACACACATAAAGTCTAGCTAAATATAATAAATGGGGAGGCTCAAGGCGGAGTCTCCAAGCTGTCTCCGAGCCAGATGGACGCTGAGGTGGCTCGTGTCGTGCTCCGTGTGCGGTACCGGTGGCTCGGTGTGTCGTGCCGATCAACAGCTCGGGTGTCCGCACCAGTCATAAACCTGCAGGTTTCACCTTTGGGGAGCGGTTACCAGCCAATGTGGAAGTGCTGCGGCCAAGGTGGGTCAAACAAGGTCAAAAGTAAAGGAATATCTGAGGGTCTGTCCAAACAAGGGTCTCCTTTGGAAGAGCAGCGTAGGGCTGTCTCAAGGAAACTCAGTATTTCATTCAGAGCGGAATATCTCATATTTGTGGGAATTGAAACACAACGGCTTTCACAATCGAATCACTTGAATGATCTTCCGCAATAAATCAAAGTCCTATATGAATGCATGCTGGGTTTAAAGAAAAATTTAAAACAAACTAAAATAGAAAATAGCCAAGGATAATATTGTCAACTTGTTAAGAACGGGTCAGGATACCGATCCGGTGAGCCGACACTGGGCTGGGGCCCGTTTATCCGCGCACCAACTCACTGAATGGAACCGTCGTCCCCATGCTACCACAAATTAACGGCCTATCCGTACAACCCAAATTCTTCCAGGATCATCACCGTTTTTGTTGAAGGGGAACTCAAATCCCAGATTTATTCGGGTCGCAAGGTCCTTGACATGTTCTAGTAGCGTAGGTATCATATATTACGATGCATGACATGGTGGGACCAACCATTGAAAGGTGGGATAGGAGACTGGACAACGATGTCCGTTAGTAAAACCTGCACAGGCCAGCATGGATTAATAACATCAGAAAGTAGCATATTTATAACAGAATCACACCACAATGGAAAGGAAATCTAGCCAAAATCCTGACACTGACTGCTGATGTGACATGTTCCGTCCTGTAGCGATCTTCCCTTCCTATAAGAACTCCCCTTAGGCTAGTTCATTCAAATGCACCAAGGTGGGTTTTGGAAGCTCAGGAGAGGAAAGAGAGGAGAATCTAGAGATTTCAGGAGGGAAGGAGAGTCTTCCCGCGTTATGAAGAGGAGCAGGCCTAGCAGCGAGATCAGGCGACTCTCCGACCTCGAGGGTCATCTGAGTGGGACGATCATGTCGCATATCGTAAGCTGATTCATTTCAAATTTTCCATGTGAACCTTCTTCTTACTTACTTCCTTTCTTCTTCTTTCTTTTCTCTTCCAGTCATATCCACTCTTCCCAGGCCCGAGGAAGTTTTCCAAACTGCCATGGCTTTCAAAGCTAACTTCCAATATCTCCATTGGCATGAGGGCCATACTCTCGAAGTGGCATCTGCAGGGGCTCCTTATTCACGCCAAGCATTACGAGAAGATTCGTATGGACTGGGCGGCTATGGACGCACTAGTGGAGATCTGGCATCCCCAGACCCACACTTTTATCTTCCCGACCTTCGAGGTGACGATCCTCCTCGAGGAGGTGGAACTTCTGCTCGGATTGAAGAAATTCAAGAGTGACGGGAAGGTGAAGGCTATGCGGATGCTGACACGGGGGACTTCTGAAAGCGTCCTTGGAAGCTTCATGCCGCCCGACGCAGCCCGAAAGGTCCGTACTCAAAAGGGGATCGATCTCCAAAAGCTCGCGGAGTGGGTCATGGACGCCCTGAGAGGGTCACCAGACGATGACTATTTGGAGGGAATCATGAAGGGGTTCACCATTTGTCTGGCGGGTGCTGTCTTGTTTCCTTATACCGACAACATAGTGGAGGAAGACCAACTGAGTGCTATCTGCGGGATCTGGCGTGGAAAGAGGGTGGGACCCGCCGTCCTTGCCTATCTTTACAGCGGCCTTACTGCCTCGAGCATGGGTAAGCCTCCTTTTGGTTACGCACTTGTCTTAAATTGCTGGCTTGATCTGCACTTCAAATTCGACCACCGCGAGGGAATGCCAACTGCTTCGAAGCTTTTCCAACAAAGCCCGCTTCACCACATAGCCGACGTGTTAGGCTTCGGTGGTACTGTAGTGAACCGCGTTCCGTGGCTGAAGAAACGTGAAGATTGGCGGTCTCACTTCCGCACCGTGACACAAGGCTTCTTCACTTGCGCACCGGCATGTTTGCTTTCGCTTGATCTCCTCATAAGGCCTTCTCCTGAAGTTGATCTTCAACTGATCGGTGCGACCGAGTTCGTCCTTTATAATGCGCATCGGTGCTGCCTCCAGATTGGCATCCCACGCCATTCGTTCCCGCCACCGACTGGCATCGTTCCTTTGAAGAAAAGGGAGTTGGGCACTGAAGCGGACGCGAAGGAAGCGAAGGCCATTAAAGCTCCCTGGAATACAAGTGTTGCGGAAAAGGCCTTAGCGCACGTGGTGGAAGAATGCGAGCCGTGAAGGGCTTATGTAACCGAACTGGGGAAGTTAAGGCCTAAGGCGCCTAAACCCCTGATGTAGCTCATTCTGCTTTTCTGATGGAATAAAATCTGGCATTGATGTTTTGGGACCCCCGTCCACTTAATTATTATTATCTTTTTTTGTGGTTTTTCTTTTTCTTTGTGTTTTTTTTATTTGGATTATACATACTCTTATCTTTTTTACTTTTATTATATATATATATATATATATTTTGAAAAAAAATTTATTATAGGGGCGTCCAGGGGCCTGGACGCCCCTAATTATTATTATTATTTTTTATTTTATTTGATTTTTGTTTTGGGGGCGTCCAGGGTCCTGGACGCCCCAACTTTTATTTATTATTTTTTTATTTTTTTTGTTTTGGGGGCGTCCAGGCGCCTGGACGCCCCAAAATTTTTGAATTTTGAAAAAAAATAAAAATTATGGGGGCGTCCAGGCTCCTGGACGCCGCAAAGAAGGTAGCTTCTATATATAAGGGCTGCCCCCCCCCCCTTTTGCTCATTTACTGTTCATTCTGACGACCTAGTCACCCTAGACGACCCATTCTTCGTCCCAATGGAGCGAGGAGGATCGAGCCAGGGTCCACAGAAGCGGAAACGACGGGCTCGTCGTCCGAGGAGGCTGAGGGATGATGCCTAGGAGGCTGCTGCGGCGGAGGAGATTGCCGCGGGTGAGGAGGCTCTTCCTTTGGCCTTGGAGGCTGCAGTGGACGCTGGCGACGCGGGAGAGGACGAGCACGATCCGGTAAGCCCCTCGGAACTCTCACTCTGTGGTTCAATAGGCTAAACGGACTGGTGAGAGGCTGTGAGAGAAGGCCGGGGAGTGAGGGAAAGGAGGCGTCCAGGGCCCTGGACGCCTCCATATTTTCTTTTTCTTTTTTTATTTTTTATTTATTTACGAAAATAAATATAATTAAAAATAAGGAGGCGTCCAGGGCCTGGGACGCCTCCATGATAATATATATATTATCAATATATTTTTTGTTTTGGTTTTGGGGTTTTTTTTCTAAAAATAAAAGAAAATAAAGGAAATGGAAAGGAGGCGTCCATGGGCCTGGACGCCTCCACAAAAAATAAATATTTTAAAAAGAAAAAAATAAAATAAAATGAATAAGTAGTATATACAGTGTTATTGTTTATTACTATTCATGATGCTGATGTGTTCTCTGTTGATTTTGTGGTGTGCAGGGCGTGATGAAGGGCCGGATCAGCTGGTCCCTGGTGGTGGCAGCATACCGCGGGCTGCCGGACTTCCAGAGGGCGCGTGTGGACGCCATGGGCTTTGGAGCTTTCCTTAGGATCGAGCCCTTCCGGCTCGACCTTCCTCTTATCCAGGCACCGAGGGAGCGGTGGCACGCACCGAGCCGGGCGTTTCTGATGCCCTGGGGGCACATGGTGCCGACACTGGAGGATGTGGCTCGGATTACCGGGCTACGAGTTGACGGAGAGGCAGTCAGCGGGGTCACCTACCCCGACTACCGAGAGAGTGCCCTGGACCTGCTGTGGTTAGAGACGAGCGTGACTGATAGAGACAGCAGGGTAGTTGGCCGAGTGGAGATCATGGAGGCGCTCGGATTCGTCGACCCGCGCCAGCGGGTTAGCGAGACTGGAGCGGAGTTCTTGGCTCGACTAGAGGGGGATGCTCGTGCAGCTTTCACCCAGGATCCGAGCGAGAGGGAGCTGGTGGATCTAGACCTTCGGAGGTTTCTTTTCTTCTTCCTGGGCCGCCTTCTGCTGGGGACGAAGGGGGACGGCATCCACTGCCGCTTCCTCGGGATTCTGGCGGACCTTGACAGAGTGGGGCACTACGCGTGGGGAGCGGCTCTGCTTGCCCATTTGATTGCTGATCTCTCCCAGACTTCGGAGAAGGAGACGACAGTCAGCGGCTTCGCACCTTTTCTCCAGGTAAACATTTTATTTATGCATTCCCACAGTTGAATATGCAATTATTGTACTAATGATGTATGATGGATGCAGGTGTGGAGCTATTACTATTTCCCGATGGGGAGGGCTAGGCATGGGAACAGGAGGGCCGTGCCTCTGGCGCGGCGGTGGAGGCCGGTCGTGGTTGCAGCACCCCACGGCTACCAGCTGGCATCACTTCGTCGGGAGCTGAGCGAGTATCCCGAGGCCATGGTATGATGCGTATGATTTTTTTGTGTTTATGCATGTGACTGAATGGTAACTAACATGATGTATGTATGGTGATGCAGGTGGTGTGGAGACCCTACCTGGGCATGGGCGACGCTGGCCAGCCTTGGGTTGTAGCGGGTCTTCCTCGTTTCAGGCGGGACGTGTGGGTCCATTGCCTGAACGAGATCGAGCCGCTTCGGCTGAGGCTGGTTATGAGGACGTTGGGGCTGGCCCAGGAGTGGGTTGATGTAGAAGAGCCGGCCCGCATTGGGCGGAAGACCAAGGGGAAGGCGAAGGTTGTGAACTGGCGTACGTGCTTCCCAGCACAGTACCATGACTGGCAGCAGGGCGGGGTCCCAGTGGTGTCCCATGTACAGGACAGCACAGACTACATGAGACGGTACCGAGCTACGTATGGGGACCGCCTCTTCCTTGGTGGTATGGCAGGGGTAAGTGAAATGAGAATGCTTCACTCTTTTATATGTATATGCATGTGGTACTAACTTACGTGCAATGCAGGATGCTCGTGATACCATGATCGCCGACCTGCGGGCCCAGTTGGCGGACGCCAGGCGGCAGTTGGTGGCCATCCGACAGGAGTTGGAGATCCTGGTGAGTTTATGTGATGCATTTTTTTGTGACCTGGATTTTTGATGCTTAGCCTTTGACTGACGTTTGCCCCGTGTTTCAGCGGGCCCACCAGACAGCGGCAGCCGGGACGGCTGGTGGAGCGGGTTCCAGTTCGCGGGGCCCTCCTCCGGAGGTTTCTGCCCTCCAGGAGCAGCTGGCGTATGCGGTGGCTCGGGCTGAGGAGGCCGAGCGTGACCGCGAGGCTCGAGTGAGCGCTTGCCTGACCTTGACTCTCTTCTGGCTGCTTTCCTTCTATCATTGTTGTTCTCTTATGGTGCATGCGTGCTTTGACAGGTGGCCGAGATTCGGGAGGCCCTGGCGCGTGCTGTTCGTGCCGAGCAGGAGCGCGACGCTCGGGTGGCGGAGCGTGACGCCCGGATTGTGGAGCTGGAGGAGGAGCGTCGACGGGAGGCTGAGGAGCTCCTCGTGACGTGCTGGATCTGCGGATCGCCCTCGAGCTGTCGAGGAGGGAGGCGATGAGAGAGAGAGAGAGAGAGGGAGGAGCGACATCGGGATCAGACCGAGAGGAGGGCTCTGGAGGCCCAGCTGCTGGAGCTCCGATTGAGTCTCGGCACGGCGGAGGGGAGGCTTCGGGAGAGCGAGAGCGGTACCAGAGGGCGAAGGAACGCGGGGCGCGACTTCGTCAGTCTGGTTCTTTTTCCATGGGCAGCTATCTGGTCTCTTCGGCCGAGGAGCGTCGTCGCGCCTTCGAGGCTGGAGTGCCACCGCAGGGCGAGGCGAGCACGGCTTCTCAGGGTTCGCAGAGGCCCCCTAGGGATCCCCGGCAGAGGAGGGAGGAGAGAGATGACCAGGAGGGTGATGGTGAGAGTTAGAGAGTTGCTTGTACACGTCACCCTTCTCGCTGTATGATGTACTTTCGGCTATTATATGAAATGAAAATGGCTTTCTTGTGTTGTGTGTACTTTTCTCTCTCCACACTTTCTTCTTTGCACTGAGTTGTCCTTCGAGGCACGCTCCACGAGACCTTGCCCTGAACAGCGGGGAACTACGCTTTGCACGGGGGGATTCTGTTTCCTTTCTCCTCCTTTTGGGCGCGTCCAGGCGCGAGGACGCGTCTTAGTCCTTGAATTCAAATTTAAAGCGTCGGGTGGCCTTTCTTCTCCCGTGCCTTACCCGCAAACGAGCCCGCCTTCTGTCGAAACTCGCTTGCCCCCTTTTCGTCTTCCTCCTCTTTTGATTGATGGAGTTCGGTGGGCCCGATCATGGTGAAGGTGGAGAGGGACGAGGAACTCCTCGCCCGAGGAGGGACGCGCCAGAGCACGGAACGGCGTCCATGGAGGAGGAAGGGCCGCTTCGGGCCCCCGAGGGACCCGAGGGGCCCGATGGCGCGGGAGGAGGTGAACACGGTCCGGTAGGTCCTCCGATCTCTTCCTCTTTTAATTCATTTTGGGTTTTGAAGCGAGCCGCGCGAGGGGGGAAAGGGTTCGGCGAGTGTCGCACTTAAATGATGGACGCGTCCTAGACAGGGGACGCGTTCTTTTGACTGATGTGGGACCCTTTCTTGGTGCAGGACATGGCAAGGACCCTGGGTCTGGCCGATGAGTGGGCGAGTGCGGACGAGCCGAGCCGCGTCAGGACGGAGAGTCGCGGCAAGGCGAGGCTCGAGGACTGGCCCGTACGTCTCCCTGGACAGCAAGGGGGTGTACTGGTGCAGGACAGTGCCGACTTCCTGCGGCGGCAGAGAGAGAGTTACGCGGGGCTTCCCCAAGCTGGGGACACGCGTGGCATCGGCGGCTCGCGCGCCCAACTGTCAGAGACTAGGCGGCAGCTGGCCGTCGCTCAACATGAGCTGTCGCTCCTGGTAAGTTACGTGCCGCACTTTTATCTTCAGATTTTGGAGTTTCACTGACGGCCGTTGTTTATTTTGTTCCAGCGTGCCCAGCAGACAGCGACGGTGGGAGTGGCTGGCGGATCTTCCAGTTCCTCGGCCCCTTTTCTCGAGATTGCCTCCCTCCGGGAGCAACTTGCCGGTGCGGTGGCCCGCGCGACCCGGGCGGAAGAGGAGCGTGACGCCTGGGTGGCGACTGTAGCAGAGCTGCGGCATCGTGGTGAGGAGAGACCTTCTCCAGACATCCTGAGTTAAGGGTTCTTCTGCAGATGATGAGGAGAGAGGCAGAGAGAGAGAAAGCCGAGAGAAGGTCCGAGCGACAGCGGGATCTGACTGAGAGGAGGGCCTTGGAGGCCCAAGTGAGGGAGCTCCAGCTGGGCCTTCAGGCCATCGTGCAGAGGCTAGGAGGGATGGAGACGCGCTACGAGAGAGCGCGAGAGTTCGGGGAGCGACTCTCCAGTCCGGTCGCTTTGCCACTAGTGGCTTCTTTGCCACGCCAGGGGAGGAGCAGCGAGTCACTGCTGCGGAGCAGGCGCCAAGAGGCGAGGCAGGTGCTACTGCACGGGGATCCCGGAGGCTTCTGAGGGACCCTCACCTCGGGGGAGAGGAGGAGAGTGCCCAGAGAGATGAGTGATGGTGAGGATTGGCGAGCTAGTGGACCCGCCACCTCTCTATGATTGCAGTGTTTGTGACAGCTTATATAGAATTATGGATGGAATGATTTGATTTTCTGCTGCTTGTTCGTTCTCTTGTGCGTTCCTTCTTCCCTACACTTCTTTTCCTTTGCACTGTTCCCATGTGATGGGTCTGCCGAGACTCCGCCTCAAGCGGAGAATCGCGTCTTGTGACCATTTTCCACGGGAATCTGCCGTCGAAGTCAAAAAAAGACGGCCCTAGTTTCTTTTCCCAACGTTGTGTCAAATTTTACGGACGTCCTCCAAATCATGATAGGGTATCCCTAGACAATCATAGGGGCTATTCGTCCTATTCTTCGTCCAGTCAATCACCCTGTGCGAGCGGTGAAGCGACACATGGGACCGCTTGGCCGGTGCCTCATTGCGAGGGCTATCATTAACAGGTGATGGAGGCAATCTTGGCCCGCACTCCTTCCGTTTCTATAAATTCTTGTCCCTTTTATTTTCCCAGGTATATCGAGAGCTAACTCGAGGAGCACGAGTTCTCACGGGAGAGGAGGAGTTCAAAATTCTGAGAGTTGGATGGAGGGCGAATCTTCCCATTCCTCAAAGAGAAGCAGGTCCAGTGGTAGTAGTTCCAGGAGGCTTTCAGACCTTGAAGGGCACTTCAGCGAAAGGGCCCAATCACAACTCGTAAGCCAAGTTTTCTTGCCGCTTTTTCATTCTTTCTTCGTTTCTTCTGACCAAACCTCACCCCCATTCCTTGTATGTATAGGTTGTGATGAAATCATAAATCTTATGGGAGTTGGTAGTAGCAGCGTACAGGGGCCTCCCAGATTTTCAGAAGGCGAGGCTAGACGTGATGGGATTTGGTACCTTCCTTCGGATCGAGCCGATCCAGCTCGACCTGGTCCTGATCCAAGCCTTGTGTGAGAGATGGGACCCAGTGAGTCGGGCATTCCTGATGCCGTGGGGGCACATGGTGCCCAGCTTGGAGGATGTGGTCCGGATCACAAGCCTGAAGGTAGAGGGCGAGGCAGTGACCGGAGTCACTTACGCGGACTACAGAGAAGGTGCCCAGAAGTTACTGGGTTTGGACCTAGATGGTCGGAAAAATAGGTCGGTAGCTAGGGCGTCCCTGATGGATGCATTAGGGCTCACCGACACTCGTCGGCGGGACGATGAATCCTCAGAAGAGTTCATGGAAAGGATGGAAATAGGATGCCGTGCCGTGTACTGCACAGATTTCGGCAACTGGGAAAGATGCAACATAGATTTGAGGAGATTTCTCCTCTTCCTTTTGGGGAGATTGGTACTGAGCTCGAAAGGGGACGGTATCCAATGTTGCTTCCTGGAGCTGCTGTCAGACCTTGAAAGAGTAGGGTATTATGCCTGGGGAGCCGCCATGCTGGCACACTTGTTTGCAGGCCTATTCCAAGAAACGGATCGTGAGATGACTGTGAGTGGTTTCACACCATTCATCCAGGTATTTTTTTGGTTTTGCTTGTTTTGTATTTTTTTTTTGTTTTTGCAAAGTACTGATGACCTGCGCCGAGCAGCTGTGGAGCTATTATTACCTCCCTATGGGGAGAGCTCGGCATTGGCGACCCGTGATGGTGCCGTTAGCCAGGCGGTGGGAACCCATCATGAGTGCGGCACCCCTAACCTACCAACTGATGGTGCTAAGGCGGGAGCTACAGGAGTTCCCTGCAGCGATGGTAAACTAGAGACCCTACTCAGATATGGTCGATGCCGACCAGCCGTGGGTTCTAGCAAGTCGTGCCCGGTTCGGACGGGAACTGTGGATGCACTGCCTGAATGAAATCGAGCTGCTTCGGCTACGATTAGTTATGAGGACTTTAGGACTGACTCAAGAATGGGTGGATTCAGCGGCGCCACCTCGTGTCGGGAGAAAGACGCGGGGACCGGCGACCTGCATTGACTGGCGCGTGCGATTCCCCGAACAGTACGAGGACTGGCAACGGGGTGGCACGATTGTAGAATCACAGGCGCGGGATAGCGAGGACTACTTGCGTCTATATAGGACAAAGTACGCAGAACGGTTCCAACCCCGGGGACTTGTGGAGGTAGGTTTCCCCTTTTCTCTTCTTTTCTTTCTCCTTTTCTTGGTTTTCTGGTGAAAATGCTGACTTGTAAGGCTGCAGGATGTCCGGGATGCCATGATAGCGAATTTACGAACTCGCTTGGCAGAGATGGAACAACAGTCGGGTGATGCCCGCGGAGCTACGAGCGCCTTGGTAGGTGTACAGTACTTTCCTAATTAAAACCCCAGATTCCAGATGTTGGCTGCTAATTCACGCGGTCGTAGCATGCCCAGATTGGCGCGGCTTCCCCAGCGATGGGAGTGGGTGGTGCCTCTTCCGGCTTGTGGATTCCTACCTCAGAACTTGACTCGCTTCATGAGCAACTTGCTCATGCCACGCAGCGTGCCGCAGAGGCAGAAGGGATGCTCTGTATACAGGTAAAAGTTTCAGTGTTGGTTCTCTTGGTTTACGCCTTATCGCGTATCTGAGATGGTACATTTGGCAGGAAAAGGAGACGGAAGGAGCGCTTGCCCAAGCTGCGCAGAAGGAGGCTAGGATAGCAGAACTGGAGAGGGAACTGCGGCGTCATCCTGATGACGACTCCTCTAGGGATGCCGTGGAACTGAGGATCACTCTCCAGTTGGAGAGGGAAGACCGTGAGAGAGAACGTGCAGAGAGAGAAAGAGACGCGAGAGAGAAAGAGCCAACAGATTGACTGAAAGGGAGGAACGAAGGGCCATGGAGGCCCAACTATTCGAACTTCGAATCAGCCGTGGCCTTGCTGAACAGTGGCTGAGAGATGGTGAGGAGCGCTACCGAAGAGCACGAGAGCGTGGTTTTCATGTTGGTAGCTTCTCTGCTGTTTCCATAGATCAACGCCGGGATGCGGGAATAGGAAGAGGAGTACAGAGCGGTAGGAGTACCGCTTTTCGTAGTTGGGTAGCACCTTTGAGAGTGTTTTGCCCGGAGAGTAGTGGGACGAGTAATGCAGAGAGAGAGGGCGGAACTTGATGTAATTTTTTTGTTTTTGGAATAAAATACAAGGTTCGGTTTGTTTGTTTTTCACCTTTGCTTCAGTTGCCTGAATCCCTGCATATATCACTGAAACAAACAAATCAGAATTTCTGTTCTGACTTGGCCCCTTGCTCAATAAGCAAATGGTCACTGTGACTGTCCTTGATAACTGGTCAAGGGGCCAAGCCTTTATTTTAACGAAGGCAAGGGAAAGAAGTGGTGATGATAAATGCGACATGCAAGCACACGAATGCAAGCGGTATTAAAGTGAGATGCTGCACGCAAATGCAATCATGCAAAATTGATTTGTTTTCTTTTTTATATTTGATATTTTTTTGTTTTATCATAAAAATTTTTTTTTATGTTTGCAAATATGTACATTTTCTCTTTTCCATTTTTTTGTTGTTTTATCATCTCAGTTTTTTTATTGCTAACGCCCGGCAAGCACCCAAATGGCACCTAACCTTCGTGAGAACAGGGGTTTCTTACTAACCTCCCAGGTATCCTAAGTGCACATCTAGGTTGATTTGGGCCTCTAGACCCCTCGAATGATGATCCCGCCGGCTAAGACTTACCCTGATGACAATACCGTCATGCCATGCTTAGGCTCCCAGTTGCTTCCGACCACAGGGATTCACCCAAAAGATGTTTGAGGTAAAAGATTTGCCCGACCCGGGTCTGTTTCCTCACAACTCTAGATGGTATATGATGGACTACTCTGGAACCCTAACGACCAACCGCGCGACGCTGACCCGGAATCAGACGCCGTCGCACCCATAGGTGACGCGCTTGCATTGGCCTAAGCCCGAGGTTAAACAAGAAGACATCAAGGTGGTAAACAGGGGTCTTGACCAGCCAGAAACACAGAGACTCCTTCGCAGCGATAGCTTTTGCTTTTCAAAGTAGGCAACCAAATGTGTATATTAAAATAAGGTCGCAGACCCTGGGCAGTTTTCACCTTCAGAAACTCCATCGAACCTTCATCTTTAGAGGGAGAAGGAAGAGTGTAGGGGATAAACCTCCTGAGAGGACCGGCAAAGCCGTTAACCCGGCGAGCGAATAAGGGCCCATTAACTCTTTCCTTTCGGACAACTTCGGACCAAATCTCGAGCATTTACATTCCACGGCCCCTTTTGTGGATTCAGACTTTTGCTTTGAGGGGTTCCGTTTATCGTAACAGGCACGGTCACGACCAGGCTTTTCTCTTGATTTTGATTTTGTATTTCTTTTTGTGAGGGAGATATAGTCGTTTGACGTTTGTGGGCTCCCTTTTCGTATGCCTGCGGGGACACTGCCCTCTTCTCGTGCTCTGATCGATGCTCGAGGAAATGGATCCTACTCTTGCCTTTGGGGTTTGAGTTTCGGTTTCTCATGCTCAGCGTTTTAAGGGCGCCGACTGTCTCATTTGGTCGAAGGGAAAAGAATAAAGATTACAGCTTCCGGAGATCTTCTGGGTGGGGCCCCACCGTAGGTGATGCTACCGACTTTTTTTGAATAAAATACATAAGTGAGCACATGTTGGCTTCCTTCGAGCGAGCATAGGCCGACGTGGCCGGACAGGGATCTCCACGGTTCTGGCAAACCAAGACCCGGTGCCTACCAAGCCTTAATGGGCCCTATCCTAACATGAAGGTTAAATGCAGGGACTTAACTATATGGTGACTGCCGGGCATCGGCATTTTGAATTTTCCATATTTTTAGTGGTTTTCAATATTCCTTTGTTTTTGATGTTTTTATCTTTTCATCATTTTTTTTATTTTGTGCTAAGGGTAGTATTTCTTAAGATAAAGCCCATTCCAAGGGTGGGATAACTCGGTCCCTTCGGCGTTGATTAGCTTGTAGGCGTTGCCAGGGTACACGGCTTGAATTACAAATGGTCCTTCCCAATTGGGTTGGAGCTTAGAACGCGGACCTCCAGGTTTGACAAAAATTCTTTTTACGACCATCTCACCAACTTTGAATTTTCTCTCAATGACTTTCTTTTGGTAAAAGCGAGCGAGTCTATTTTGATACACACGCGCGTGTTCGGCAGCGGCCAGCCGCTTCTCATCCAAGAGTTCCAACTGGGCGAGGAGTGAATCACGACGATCGTCGAGGGGAAATTCCTCATCCAATTGTACCCTGAGAGAAGGGATCAGAGTCTCGTACGGGACTACCACTTCCATACCATAAGTAAGGGCAAATGGAGTCTGCCCGGTGGGGGTACGGATTGAAGTGCGATAGGCCCATAGAGCTTCGATAAGCTTTTCTGGCCAGTCTGAAAACTTACTAGACTCGCATGTTTTTTTGATGATTTTGAGCAATGTTTTATTGGTGGCCTCTGCTTGGCCGTTACCTTGTGGGTAATAAGGCGATGAATGATGCAATGCAATTGCGTACCTTTTGCAGAGGTCCTGTAGGTCCTGAGAAATGAACTGTGGCCCATTGTCGGTGACGATCGTGCTTGGGACGCCGAATCTGGCGAGGATGTTCTTCATGATGAACTTGCAGACTGTTGACGCCTTGATTTCCGCGTAAGCTTCAGCTTCGGCCCATTTGGTGAAGTATTCTGTTGCAGTAAGGATGAAAGATTTCTGCTTGGTGAGGGAATTGGGATCACCTAGGGGACCAATGATGTCGAATGCCGACATGGAGAAAGGCCACGGGGAGGATATTGGGTGAAGTGATGAAGATGGTGAATGGATTTTATCGGCGTGAAGTTGACACTTGACACACCTACGGACATAGACATCACAATCCTCTTCCATAGTGGGCCAGTAAAAACCTTGTCGAATGATCTTTTTGGCGAGCATCTGACTATTCACGTGGCCACCGCACACACCCGAGTGCGTCTCTTCTACACATTTCCAAACCTCATCGTCACCAAGACATCTTAACAGAATACCAGTATGGCTCCTCCTATAGAGTAGACCTCCAACCAAAGTATATTTCTGAGCCACCCTTCTTATGGCTTTCTTGTCCTCTGTGGTGGCCCCTTCAGGATAAGACTGATCTTGGCAGTATTTGACAATTTCATAGAACCATGGTTTCTCTTCATCAGCCAGTTCTTCTTCGGCCTCTGCCAACATGATTTCCCTCTTCTCAAGGATATCTTCCTGCAGGATCTTCCTTGCTATCCTGTCTTTGATATTTACGTAGGAAGCATCATCGATTGCAGGGGCGTGAAGTTTGTAGATGGAAATAGACTTAAACCATCTTCCTAGAGGGAACCTTATGGATGATGCCAACGAGGCGAGGGCATCGGCGAGAATATTCTGATGACGAGGGACATGAACAAAGATCAGTTTGGTGAATAGTTTGGCAAAGGCAGCAGTGAGTTCTTGGTATGGCTTGAGTTTGGGATCGCGAGTGCGATACTTAGTGAGCACCTGGCGAAGGATGAGTTGACTATCACCTACGACTCGCAACTCAGTGATACGAAAAGAATGAGCGAGTTCTAGGCCAGCTAGAAGGGCTTCATATTCAGCTATATTGTTGGTGATTGGAAATTTGATTTGGTATGCCAATGGGAATGTGAGGCCTTCAGGCGACAGGAGGGCGATGCCGATTCCTCTCCCTTGAGAATTCAGAGCTCCATCAAAATATAGTGTCCACATTGGCTCATCTGATTGGTTGATGGACATTAGTTCCTCATCTGGAAACTCTGATTGGACGGGATCGAACTTGGGAAGAGGATGGTGAGCGAGATGCTCGGCTATGGCATAGCCTTTAATCACCTTTTGCTGGATGTAGGTGATGTCGAACTGAGAGAGAAAACTTTGCCAGCGTGCTAGCCTATCCGTAAGGACGGATTTCTCCAGAAGGAATTTGATAGGATTCATTCGAGCAATCAAGTGGACCTCGTGAGCCAAGAAGTAGTGCTTCAATTTCTGCACTACCCAAACGAGGGCAGCACAGGTTTTCTCCATGACCGGTGTACTTCTGCTCACAGGGATTGAGAAGTTTGGACAAGTAATAGGTTGCCCGTTCCTTGCCTTCTTCATCAGCTTGTGCGAGGACGGCTCCCACGGAGTCATCCAAGACTGAGACGTAAAGGATCAGAGGTTTTTCTGGTTTGGGTGGAATGAAAACGGGTGGACTAGCCAGATATTCCTTCAACCCTTCAAAAGCTTTCTGACATTTAGAATTCCAGTGGAATTCTACTCCTGGCTTGGTCAACTCGTAGAGAGGTCTACACCTTTGTGAATGTTGGGACACAAATCGACGAATAAACTGCAACCTCCCGATTAAACCTTGGACTTCCCTCAAATTCTTGGGAGGCGGCATATCCCTGATAGCCTTGGCTTTGTCGGGATCTATCTCGATCCCTCTTTTACTCACAATGAACCCCAGCAATTTACCTGACGACACACCAAACACACACTTCTTCGGGTTCATTTTCAATTGGAACTCTCTTGACCTCTGCAAGACCTTAGCCAAAACTTTTGGATGTTCCATCCTGGTCCTTGATTTCACCAATAAGTCATCCACATACACTTCCAGATATATGTGCATCATGTCATGAAATATGGCCATCATCGCTCTTTGGTAAGTAGCTCCAGCATTCTTTAATCCGAACGGCATGACCACGTAACAATATGTTCCCCAAGGGGTAGTGAATGACGTCTTTTCCTGATCCTCTTCTGCCAAACGAATTTGATTGTATCCTGAAAATCCATCCATGAAAGAGAGGGTTTCGTAGCCTGCCGTGTTATCAATCAACACATCAATGTGAGGTAAGGGAAAATCATCCTTTGGACACGCGCGGTTAAGGTCCCGAAGTCGATGCAAATCCTGACTTTCCCATCTTTCTTCATGACCGGGACAATGTTCGCCACCCATTGAGGATAAAGAACGACTCTAATGAACCTGGCTTTGTGGAGCTTATCGACCTCTTCTTTCATTTTCAAAGCCATCTGAGGGTGGAAACGCCTTAACCTTTGTTTTACCGAGACGGACCCTGTTTTAGGGTTAAACGGTGTTCGACCAAGGTTGAATCCAGACCCGGCATATCCTCGTAGCTCCATGCAAACGTGTCCTTATATTCCTTGAGAACCTCAATTAATGCCTCTTCTTCAGAGGGTGGTAGGTTGTCACTTATGAGGATGATCCTAGGGTCTTCCTCAGTTCCCAAGTTGACTTCTTTGGTGGATTCTTCTACGGCGGTTGACGGCTCGTCGAATCTCCTCATTCCACTAGCGTATGCGCCCGCCGCATCCTCATATTCTTCACCCTCATCTTCAGTGGGGCATTCTTCATCCGTGATCTCGTAGACTCCATGCCCTTCATCAGATGCACAGTCGCCCTCGCATTCTATTTCGGGTAGCTGGATGGGATTTTCTAACAACTGGGGGATGGCAAGAAGGGCCTGACACCTGGCGGCCAAATCCAGAAGGAATCGACGAGGGATCTGCCTACCCTTGGATTTCTTCCTAGGTACTACCCTTGGCCTATCATTCCTAGATTGACTGACAATATTTACAGAAGAAGAGGAAGACGAAGAGGATGGTGTAGAATGTACAGGAGAAGACCCCTCAGAGGAGGGGTAGAAAAGGTCGCTCATCGGACCTTGGACGGGTGGTCCGCAAGGCGGTACGCACCCGTGGGAGATGTAGGAGGTTTCCTCAACGAAGATGTGTTGTTGGGGAGTTTGAAAATTGACGTTTTTTTTTTCGTTTTCATTTTTAATGACAAAGTAGTGAAAAGAGATTGGAGGAGAGAGGAAAGTGGTTATGGCTAGAGGATTGTGAGGCTCATAGAGCAGATCATGGTTGAAGACCTGGCGCGGGTTGAAAAGCCCGCGTAGGTATGTAAGCAAAGAAGGGGACCTGGGAAGATCATCAGACAATTGTCTGGCCCAGGAAGAAGATATCAGCAAAGGCTGAGACGAGTGGATGGAGAGGATGGCGGCTAATGAGCCGTCGACGGCAATGTTGAGGACGGATGAAGATCCGTTGATGACAGGGTCCTTCTGGCGAGGACGAGGATAGTTTGGAACCTTGGCAAGAGTGGTAATATTCTCTGATATTTCGGAGATCAATGGTGGTCCTTCAAGCTGCGGAGACGAGAACATCCTTTCCAGTGCAACGGAAATGTCCCGTATGTCGAACCATTTGTCCCACTCGCATTCCGGATCTTTGATCTTGCCTCTTTTGGTGATCCTTGGACATTTTTCAGCCAAATATACAGCATGTGATCCCCCATATGCTTCTCGTGGGTGATCCCCCATCTGAACAACGGGCCCTCTGTTGAAGTGGTTTGATAGAGTCCACGTGAGGGGCTTCCAATCTGCCTTGAACGGTCCTTTGAAGCCTAGGCCAAACCTGCGGTTCGGCCTAATTTCCTTTGGCGGTTTGAGCATACCCTGTAACTGTGCACCCAGACCTTTTCCTTGTTGATAGCCGATGTTCCTCATAATCTCCCAACCTTTGGAGTGAAAAGGGAGACATGATGTTGTGGTTGCCCTGACCGGCTCCTTTGGTGCTAGTGGAACATGAGACGGATCACGTACGTCCAGCAGTGACAATATGGGCCGATGAGACGGCCAAACAGAAGGCAGAGAGGTGTTGATAGCATCCACTGTGTGAAGGACAGGTGTACTGACCACTTTAATAATTCTCCCATTGTAAGGAAACTTCAGGCACTGATGGTTGGTGGAAGGCACAGCGTCCATGGCTTCGATGTAAGGGCGACCCAGTATAGCCTTGAATGTGGGGTCCATGTCGAGGACATGGAATTCCGTGGGAATTGACATGGGGCCTAGTTCTGCCTTCAGAATAATCATCCCCTGCGGCGGCCTTTTGCTATTGTCATAAGCCGTGACCGTGATCGAGGAAGGTCTTATTTGTTCCTCGTTGACCCCACACAACTGAAGAGTGCTCATGGAGATCACATTTATGGATGCACCAGTGTCCACAAGACACGGGTTTATGGATACCCCATTAATTTTTATTGAAATGCACAATGCATATTTCCGAGCTTCCTTGGGAGCGAGCTCGTAGTTGTGAAACATGATGGCTGGTTGTGTGTCTGTTGGGGTCAGGACGGTCGAAATCTTCTCCACGGGGAGGTCTTCATTAACCATGACCTTTTGAAGATATTCCATCAAGGCCGCCTGGTGGGATGTGAATCTTTGAAGTAGCTCTAGAATGGAGATCCGGGCAGGTGTCTTGTCCAAATGTTTCAATAGATCATACTGTGTTCCAGGGATAGCTCTTTCTGGTTGTTCTGCATCGTCCTTCTCTGGCTGAGATTGCTCGGGATTCTGACTGTTGTGGGGGAAAACCCTGTGGAAAATCCTTCCACTCCGGAGCACCATTGCCTGCGGCTTTTGTACCTCTGTGGGGGTAGCAGTGGGTTTTAACAGAGGTTTGAGGGGTAGTGGTGGAGGAATGGTTGATGAAGCAGGGGTGGTGACGGGAGCAGGGATTCTGATGAGGGGTTTGTTAGGTGGCGGCATGGTGGAGGTAGAGGGGATATTGCGCGGATTATGAAGGATAAGGGGTCTAGAAGGTGGCAGTGGAGACGAAGTAGGAGTGGGTAGGGCTTGAAGGGGGCAATGATTTTGAGGTGGGTGATGGTTAATGAGTGGTTTTGACGGCATTAGTGGTGATACGGTGGAGAAAGACGGGGTTATGTATGGTTGACGGATGATAAGGGGTTTAGAAGGCGTAGGGGTAAATGTGGTAGAGGTGGATGGTAAAGTGGGGGAGTGAGAGAAGATGAGAGGGTGTGAAGGCGTAGTGGAGAGTGTCGGTTGATAGGAGGTCGGGGTGCGGATGAGAGGGCGTAATGGTAGTGGAAATGGTGATGGTGATACTGATGCGGGTTGATGAGAGAGAGGTGCTACTCGGGCAAGGTGAGGGGGTTGCATGACGATAGGGTTGGAGGTAGAAAGAATGGAGGTACTTTCCTGGTGCCACACCTGCTCTCTCCCGACTTCCGGGAAGGAGAAGATGGGGTTAACCTGATGATTGGGCTGTTGGTGCTCCGGTAATGGATTCTGGATTATGCCCATGTCGGGCTGTTGTTGTGGGGCCTGCTGAGCCTGCTGTTGTTGTTGTGGTGGTTGCTGTTGCTGTTGCTGTTGTAACTGCTGTTGTGGCCTATGAGGGGGTCTCCTAGCCTTGAGAGCCGCGACGTATCGTCTCATCTCATCCCAATCTATTTGATGTTCATCATTCATATCATGGATGTAATCTTTGAAATGGAAGCAATAATCTACTGTGTGTCCCGGCTGCCTATGGTAGACGCAGTATTTGGAGGTATCAACATTGGGTGGCCACGCGGGCCTTTCTCTGGGTAGGGCGAGTTGGTTTTATGCCATGAGGGCATTAAAAATGTCTGCTAAGGTTTCCGGCAATGGTGGATAGTAGGCTCTCTTGGGACCGAGCGGCCTCCTTTGTTGCTGTTGGGGACCATAGTTCCCCGGGGGTGGAACTTGGTTGTACTGAAGCGGTGGTTGTTGTTGCTGAGGTTGTGGTTGTTGTTGTTGGGGTTGGCGTAATGGAGGCATATTATCCTGGGGTGGATTATTTTGGGGTGGAGGACGAAGAGGGAAAGGACCTGGTTGGGGTGGAAGTCGGGGCATTTGTGGAGGCCTTGGGTTGACTGCATAGTTGGCATTGTTGACCGCACTGACTTGCTCATTTATCACGACCCCTTCTGTGGCTCCGCCCGGGACACCAGCGCCTGTCTTTCTGACCACTTTGGGTTTCGGCGACTCAAACATGTTCATGATGGGGGAGTCTTTTAGCTGGGTTTGGATGTACCGGGCCCTTTCATAGAGTTCCTCCATTGTAGTAAGTTTATTCATGGCCAGGACATGTCTGAACTGTGGGGTTGCATTAGACACAATCATCTTCACTTGTTCGGGCTCGGAGAGGGTATCCCTTATTCTTTCCGCCAGAGACCTCCATCTATCAGCATATCGGACAAAATCCTCGTCGGGTTTCATCTTTTCGGCCACTAGGTCGGTAATGGAGAGTGAGGGACCGACCCTATCCCTATATTTCTGCAAGAACCTTCTCTGGACTATTTCAAAATTCTCGGCCTCGCGGGGCTCCAGAGAATAGAACCACTCAAGCGCAGGACCATCCAATGATCTCCGAAAGAGGTATGCCAGGGACCTTTGATCATTTTGCCAATAGGAGGACTCATACATGAAGTCCTTGAGGTGAATGAAGGGGTTGCCGGTACCATTGTATCTGCGGTACGTGGGCATTTCGGAGGGAGGAAGATGAATGACGGGAAGGATTGGCAAAGCAACCTCCGGGGTGGCTTTCACGTCCACCATTCTTCTTAGATTTTGAAACTGCTCGTCCATGCAATTGAACCTATTGAGGAGCGATTGGGCGAGCTCCTCTGGAGGTGAAGGCGGCACTTGCCACTAGGGGAGAAACTATCTCCCGGAGACTTGAGGGGGAAATCCCGAATGAGAGGGAGCTGTCGGACCACCGACAGTTGGCCCTGGCTGAAGCGGTGTGTGGGGAACAACGGGAGTTTGATATTGTGACGGGAATTGGAATGAGGGTGGTTGTTGGCTCGCTTGACCTTGAAGCGAGGGAGACTGGATGGCTTGCGCCAATGAGGGAGATGGAATGGCCTGCATGGACTCTTGGAGAGGTGCGATGACCGGAGTTGATTCGTGGGACGTGGGGGAAACAGATTTCCCCTTTAGAATGGCCTGGAAGGCCCTGAGCTGTTCAGAGGTAAGCTCCGTGTTGGTGAGGATGCCCAGTAAAGAAGAGATATCCTGTGGTGGGGACGTGTCCCCGGCAATAACCTGCACCTCATGCGAGGGGTCATGAGAAGGACCCGAGTCCATAGCATAGACTCGCGGGTCGGCTGACAAACCACGGCTAGGGTGGTTCTCCTCAAAAGACTCGTGAGACATGCTCACAGTTTTCCCAGAACGTAAAAACATACACTAGCAAGTAGGTAGCAGAGATTATCAAACAAGTGGATGCCTTTACGCCCTTTTTTTGTGTTTTGATTTTGATGATTTTTTGTATTTTTTTAGCGAGATCCGAAGTTCACACAAAATGGGGACCATAGTTTGTTTTTGTTTCACCGCCGTGTCAACTAGGGTCTCTCGTCTCACCACGAATGAAATGACTAACTCCGGGGAACTTCAATGGTACAACCAGCCCAGTGAATGAAGAGGAAATTCTTCGATGTCGGGGACTTACGGAGGTCCCAGTGTAGGAGATTCTAGTCCGTTGAGAGGAATTCCCAAACGGAGAGTCCTTCCTTTACCAGGAAAGGGTGATCCCCAAAAAAATGAAAAAAGGATAGAAAAGAGGAATGGATGTATGCAATGGAATGCTGACAGATATATAGAGTAAGAAAACAACAGAAATAACAGACATATAATAAATAAACAACCAATCACAACTGATAGTGCTGCCGTGAGCACAACGGGGGCGCGCGCGGGCACGAAGGTGGAGAGGCACGGGTGGTGCCGAACTTGCAAGGGTAGCCGAAAGGAAGCAGTAGAGGTCCCACCGTGATCGTCAATCTGTGAGCGACGTCACGTGATTCGGGGAAGAGCGGAGAAGACGCGGAGCGCGCGCGGGCTCCTCTTTTTTGTTTGTTTGTTTGCTGCAACACAGAAATAAGAGAAGAGAGAGAAGGGGCCACCACGGGAGATTGCTCCGGCGGGGCGAGCGGGATAAGTGTGATATAGCAAGATATGAGGGTTAAACGGCCATAGCGGGAAGTGACTCGCCGCGGCCTCGGGGGGACGGGAATGGTGCAGAAATTAAATAACAAGAATTGAAACGGCCATTGGGGAAGTGACTCGCTGCGGCCTCGAGAATATGATCAAATAATAAGATGACAGAATATAAAGAGAATACAAAGAGCGGGAATTTAAACGGCCATTGGGGAAGTGACTCGCCGCGGCCTCGAGAACATAAACAGATAAGAATATAACGTATAAGAACGTGAATTTAAACGGCCATTGGGGAAGTGACTCGCCGCGGCCTCGAGAACACGAACAGATAAGAATATAGCATATAAGAACAGGAATTTAAACGGCCATTGGGGAAGTGACTCGCCGCGGCCTCGAGAATATGAGCAGAATATAACAGAGTATAAAGAGAATATAAGAACAAAAATTTAAACGGCCATTGGGGAAGTGACTCGCCGCGGCCTCGAAAACAAGATGTGATTGCCAGGGGCCGAAAGACCCCAAAATAAGAAAGTGATCGCGCCTACCTCAAGGGCGAGAGATGGCGGGTTGCTTCTTCCTCTCCCTCCGGCCGACCGACGGAGAGGGCTTTCCTCGGCTACCCTTGCAAAACAACGACAAACAAATGACAAGTGGATTAGAAAGATGGAGGTGTAGTATTCAAATCCTTGTGATAAAAATAACGAAATGATGGCAAGACACACACCTGGTTGGTGTTATCTTTTAAACCCCTCTCGGACTCGAGTAGGAGTAAAATGAGATGATGGATGTAAGAAGTGTATAAGAAAAGGCGCCCTTATGAAGGGGGATAGGGGATGCAAGATGATGAATGCAAAAGAACTACGAAGAAAAGGAAAGAATTGGCTTATTGGATGTGCCGATGGTGAAATCCGGCGGAGCTCCGGCAGCGTGGGGATGACGTGGAAGCGCGGTGGATGAAGACGACCTTCCTCTCGCGAGCGTGAGCACCCGAGAAGCCGGCAGAACCTCCACCTACAAAAGAACCCACGGGTTAGAAAATGACTCTGTAGCCTCTGGGCTCCGGCAGCCTATCGGATCACTTCGAAGCTCCTCCAGAACTGAGGGGGTGGGCCTCTATTTATAGAGCTCCGGAGGGTGGAGGCATCCAGGACCCTGGACACCTCCATCAGGGCCGAATTAATATTTTATTCTATTTTTATATATTTTTTGGAATACTTTTGTGGAGGCGTCCAGGGCCCCGGACGCCTCAAACAGATCCACCGAAAACCGACGACGGCCGCACGCGGTTTGGCACAACGCGTGGTTTTGTGAGCGGCGCGTCGTGATTCAGAAATGGGCGCGTCCAACTGACTGGACGTCTTCAAAATTGAATTTTTTCACACACGACAAACCGTCGTTCGGTGGCCCGCGCCCGTGAGAGAGTTGATGGAGGCGTCCAGGGGCCTGGACGCCTCCAAAATATATTATTTTTATTTTTGTTTTGTCTTTTTATGCTAGGGTTGGCATTTTGATTTTTTTTATATTTGTTTTTATGGAGGCGTCCAGGGGCCTGGACGCCTCCATTAATATATATATTTTTATTTATTTTTTGTTTTTTTATGCCAACTGGCATTTTACACACATTTTTTTATTTTTGTTTTTATGGAGGCGTCCAGGGGCCTGGACGCCTCCATTAAAAAATATATATATTTTATATTTTTTTTTATTTGGTTTTGGGCCCTGAGAAAAGAATAAAATAAAAGAAAAGAATGGGGGCGTCCAGGGGCCTGGACGCCCCCATTAAGACCCACCCGGGTCCTAGTCAGCGGCCGCCCGGCAGACATCCTTCTTGGTTCCGGAACCTCCTGATGCGTTCGACTGATGTTAATGCCGTCCGAATGCCGTGACGGGACGATTCCGAATGCCGAAAAAGGCAGAAGAAGACCCAAGAAAAGGAAGCACTCGAGTGATTCAAAATGCGTAAGCCGTTGCGGGGCGTTGTATAGTAATATGAGACTTTCTCAGGAGACGTCAAGAATGGCGTGTCTACAGACGGGTCCTCCAACTCAGCTGGAAGCGGTGCCGGTATCCTTCTCAAGTCCCCCGAAGGAGCGGAGCTGCGGTATCCTTCTCAAGTCTATTCATTGGCAGCTGAACTTTGAAGTCTATACATTGGTCTTCACTTCAAGTATGTATAGCCATTGTCTTGCCAAAGTATATACGTTGTGAACCCTCAAGTCTGTACAGACTTTGCCTTGTCCAAGTCTATACATCGTCCAGTTCTTTGGCAAGTCTATACCTTGTTTCAGTCCATGTTATTTTCGTGTCGTTTTCGTCTTCGAGTTGGTTTCAGTCCAAGTTGTTTTCGTGTGTATTCAAGTCTTTTTAGTAAAGTGTCGTTTCACCTCGTGCCGTTCTCTTTGCTGTGTGTTATGTCGTGTTGTTTTTGTATTCATGTCTTCATGTTGCTTTTGTATTCGTGTCTTCATGTTATTCTTGTGTTTATGTCCTCGTGTTGTTTCTTTCTATCTTCGTCCAGGTTCCTTCTGATCGCGTGTTTGTCTACCTTTTCACTCCGTGAGACTTCCTTCTCACCTCGTGCTGTTCTCTTCTGACTTCGTGTCGTTTTCTTTGTAGTGTTAAGCTTTATTATTGTGTATCTCGTGTCGTTCTCTTCGTAGTGTTTGTTTTGTTACAGTGATACTTCGTGTCGTTCTCTTTGTAGTGTTAGCCTTATTAGTATGTATCTCGTGTCGTTCTCTTTTTACCTCGTGTTGTTTTCATCTGACCTCGTGTCATTCTCTCCTTGTCTCGTACTGTAATAATCTTGTGTATCTCGTGTCGTTCTCAGTAAAGTGCATCTCGTATTGCTATCACATACCTCATGCAGTTTTAGTTCTTGTGGCCCTCAGTGTTAATAGTTTTTATCTCCTTGCAGGTCCGAGGAAGAACATTCACCCGTGTCTGGGCTGCACGTGATCCAATGCTAAAGGAACCAATGCTATAAAGGCACATGGCAAGAAGGTTCTGGATGAAGTGTGGGAGGCACACGCATTCTGCACCTCATCCACCTGCTGCTGCTGCTATGTATTGAAGCCTTCGTCCACAGATGAAGGTCGATCGAAAAGAAAAAAAAAACAGAAGTGCAGAGAGTTCGATCCAGAAAAAGAAGAGAAGAAATTTGAGTGAGAGCAGAAGAGAAAGAGCCTCCCTGAGAAACTAGAGTGTTCCAGTTGAGAGAGAAGAGAGAGCAAGAGAGTGATCAGAAGATGGGTTTTGACTTACGGATCAAATCTGAAGTCTGCTCAGTTTGAGCTACATTGTTTCCAGTTTCTGAACTTTGGATTATTTCTTTCTTGTTTTCGTTTCTTATATGTTTTCCATTCTTGATTGAGAGTTCTCTGTGTTACCTCCTGGTGTTCAGGGGAAGAGAGAGACGTGTTCTCTCTGGTTTACTTGCAACAGAGGTTGCAGTAGTGTTCCCTCTCGTAGAAGAGGTGTTCCCTCTGGGAGTCAGAGGAAGAGAGACCTTGGTCTCTGGTTCTAGTGACTGTAGATCACTAGTGTTCCCTCCGGTTGGAGGAAGAGGAAATTGTTTTCCTGGTTTCTAGGGACTTGACGTCCTTAGGGTTCCCTCCGGGTGTGGAGGAAGAGGGGAGGATGTTCCCCTGGTGAAGCTGTGAATCAGCAGTTGTCGCAGACTGAGTCTGCTTTGCTAGCTGTGCTAGTGGAATCCTCACTTCGATTTGAAGTGAGGGGTGGACGTAGGCAGACTGGAG
The DNA here is from genome assembly GCA_022559845.1 of Amorphophallus konjac. NCBI lineage: Eukaryota > Viridiplantae > Streptophyta > Magnoliopsida > Alismatales > Araceae > Amorphophallus > Amorphophallus konjac. The sequence goes on from JAHNEJ010000635.1 coordinate 286,637, forward strand.
ATCTGGCCGAACCACCTTAAAAACCTCTGTGCCCTTGTGTGATTGTCTGTGGTGGTTCTTGTGGTGTGCCTTCTATCTACTCGAGTTATTGTTCGCACTGCGGTTTTTGTGGGTTCATCTGCGAGATTGCTTGTTTTCAGTGATTCACTCTTCAGTAATTTTTAATCGGTTGAAAACAGTGATCTATTCATCCCCTCCCCTTCTAGATCACTTCATATTTCTCGTATCACTTGGTATCAGAGCGGGTATTTCCCAATATGTGGTCCAACGGCCAGGGAAACGGATCTGCTGGTCCTCGCAGCTACATTGCTGAAGGGCAGTCAATCACCCGTCCCCCTTTCTTCGATGGTAATAACTATTTCTTTTGGAAGAACAGGATGGAAGTCTTTATCAGGGCCCAAAGCCACAAGCTCTGGAGAGTAATTACAGATGGTCCGTACCAACTTCCACCGAATGAAGACATATGGACAGAGGAACAGGTAAAACTCTCCGCACTGAATTGGACGGCTCTTAGTATCATACAGTGCGCCGTCCACCCGGAAGAGTACTTGAGGATTTCAGCGTGCAAGACTGCAAAGAAAATGTGGGATGAATTGTAGTTAATTTATGAGGGCACATCTCAAGTGAAAGCTTCCAAGATCAATATGCTTACAACTCAGTATGAGTTGTTTAAGATGAAGCCAGAGGAGTCGATCACAGAAATGTATGCTAGATTGTCTGTGATCATCAATAGTCTGAGAGGATGTGGAAAGGAGATTCAGCAAGAAGACATTGTCAGGAAGATCCTTAGGTCCCTAACTCCCATCTGGGATACTAAGGTGACCGTCATATATAGAGGAATCAAGAGATTTATCCACCATGTCAGTAACCCAGCTGATTGGGTCTCTCATGACCCACGAAATGAACTTCAGACAAGGGAATGATGGACATGACAGAAAGGGAAAGAATGTTGCTCTGAAGGTCTCACGACATACTAAGAAGAGCAGCAGCAGCAGCAACAGTGGTGGTAGCAGCGAAGACTCTGACGGATTCTCAGACCTGGACAAGAGCGAGCAGGCCATGCTCACCAGGCAATTCAGAAAGTTCCTGAGGACTAAAGGGAAATTCTACAGGAGAAAGAGATTCAATGCTGCAAGGAAGTCTCCTGAACGAGAACTTGAGAAGAACCGGTTTGTTAAGAAGGTTACATGCTACCATTGTCAGAAACCTGGTCACATGAAAAGTGAATGTCCAGAGCTGCAAGCTAAGGCTCCCGGATACCAGAAGAAGATGGTGCACAAGAAGAAGAAAGCCATGCTGTGCACATGGAGCGACGAGGAGGAGGATCCAGAAGCCACCTCGTCCAGTGAAGATGAAGAGAAGACTTGCCTCATGGCCAACCATGAGGAAGAGGTAACGAACTTATTTGAGAATTTTACCTTGGATGATTGGGAGGACGCTTATGGCGACCTGTTAGCTAAATATAATTTTCTAACCAAGGAGCATAGAATGCTTAAACGAAAGTTTCACTCTGTTTCTGAGGAACACTCTATTGCTGTTACGGACAACATGAAAACCAAGGAGATGGCCATTGAGCTAGATCAGGCTAGAAGTGAGATCGAGAAGTTTAGAATGGAAAGAGAGGAAAATCTAGCTAGGATGAATGAGCTGAAGAGTAAAACTGAAGAGAGTAAAAAGGAGTTTAGACTAATTGCAGAAAAATATGAGGCGGTTAGAAAAGTTAATAAGGAACTCCTGGACCAATGTAATGAACTTCAGAAGGAGATTGAGGACAAAGGAAAAATACTAGAAAAATTTACAGAGGGGAGAAACAATCTGGATGTCCTTCTGGGGTCGAGGGTAAACTTCAACAGGGAGGGATTAGGATATAATCCCATAAGTAAAAAATCCTTTGAATTCAAAACTGTCACGTTCTGCCCCGCCAAGGGCAAAGAAACACAGGAAACCCCATCCAGTTCCAAATCTGTCTCTACATTGAAGGTTTCGACCAGCAAATCTATTCAATCCACTGGTCAGCAGACTAAGTCAGGAAATCCTGAGACTAGAACTGTTCCTGTGCAACAGGTGTGGAACAAGGGTTTTCACACGACCATTCCTATTGATGTCATTAGAAAGGTGAACAGTTTCGCTAAGAAAATTCAGCATGATAGTTATCAAGGAAAGCATGCGAACATGCATCACCTTCAGCACAATTTTTATTTGAATAAAAATGGCTACATGAATTATGCTCAGCACACACGTGTTTCCTCTAAGAGGCCAAACAACAATTTCTCTGCTCGGAAACAGCATAATTTTAATAGGAATAGGCTCATTCAACACCCACTGAGAAATGCCAAGAAGGAAGAATCAATCTACATGAAATCTCTGAAAAGAACAGTAAAACAAATGTGGGTTCCTAAGTGTGATTTGGATAAATTGAAAACTGTCTTTGGACCCAATTTGAATTGGGTCCCACATTACTTTGTCTGAACTTTCGCAGGTTAGCCTGGCAGCCGAGCATAACAAGTGGTATCTTGACAGCGGCTATAGCAGGCACATGACAGGAGACCGGTCCAAATTTAGCAAACTGAAAATGAAGTTTGGGGGCCTGGTCAAATTCGGTGGAAATAACAGAGGAAGAATAATTGGAATTGGTACAGTTGGTAAGTCCTCTACTAACTCCATTGAAGATGTGTATCTTGTAGAAGGACTTCAGCACAACTTGATAAGTATAAGTCAACTCTGCGACAAAGGACACAAGGTACTCTTTGACCACAATTCCTGTACTGTTTTTGAGCTGAATTCTGATAACGCCACGTTCAAAGTTCATAGAGTAAACAATGTATACATCGTAGACCTGGATGATAATCCTGAAAGTCACTTGTGTATGTCAGCTAATTCTGAACAGGTTGCGTTTGACTGGCATAGGCGTGTAGGCCATGCTAGCTTGTCTACAATGAATAAACTGTCTAAACATAACCTAGTTAGAGGTTTGCCCCGAATAAGATTTCAGTTAGGGTCCAAGCTATGTGATGCTTGTGCACTAGGTAAACATACTCGTGCAGTTTTTAAGTTGAGAACTGAGAATCTTTCATCTAAACCGCTGCAGCACTTGCACATGGATCTTTTTGGTCCTACCCGCATACAAAGTTTGTCAGGTAAGAGATATGGATTAGTCATAGTTGATGACTTCACTAGATTTTCTTGGTTATTTTGTTTAGCAAATAAAAATGATGCCTTTGTTCACTTTGAAGAACTTTTCAATAAAATCAAATTGCAAGGTGAACATAACATCATTACAATTCAGTCTGACCATGGAGGAGAGTTTGAGAACTCTTCATTTTCTGATTTTTGCTCAAGAGAGGGAGTGACTCACAAATTCTCTTCTCCCAGGACACCGGAGCAGAATGGAATTGTTGAGAGAAGAAACAGGTCAATAATTGAAATGGCCAGGACTATGCTGATTGAGAGTGGACTTCCAAGGAGATTTTGGGCTGAAGCTGCGAATACTGCATGCTACATTCTAAACCGAGCCTTGGTAAGACCTACTCATAGGAAAACTCCTTATGAACTTCTCAAGGGTAAGCAGCCAAACATTTCTTACTTTAAAGTTTTTGGCTCAAAATGTTTTATCCACAATAATGGTAAGAATGGTTTGGACAAATTTGAAGCTAGAAGCTCTCCTGGAATTTTTCTCGGATATTCAGAAACCTCAAGGGCTTACAGAGTTTTCAATAAAGCTGATCAAACTGTTGAAGAAACACCGCATGTAGTGTTTGATGAAAATGATTTCTCTAACAAAGTGATGGATGATGACAGGGAGCCATCTAATGAGGGAGATTTCTTGGAGAGAATTGAAGAAGAAGAAATGCAGCCAGCTGCTCAACCAGAAAACTCACAGCAAGAAGGAGCAGCTGAGGTAGGTGAACCCTCAGGTGAGATAATATTTCACAAAGACCACCCTAGTGAAAATGTCATAGGCAATTTGCATGATCCTCCTAGGACTAGGTCTCATTTTAGAATTGTCCAAGAACAGGACTTAGCTGCATTGGTATCTCAGGTGGAACCCAAATCTGTGGAAGAAGCCTTAAAACATGATTCTTGGGTATCCGCCATGTGTGAGGAATTAAATCAATTTGAGAAAAATATTGTATGGGAACTAGTTCCCAGACCTGATAACACTCATGTCATTGGCACTAAATGGATTTTCAAGAATAAAGTTGATGAGAATGGAGCTATTTCTAGAAACAAAGCAAGACTTGTAGCTCAAGGCTACAGTCAGGAATTTGGTGTGGATTTTGATGAATCCTATGCCCCAGTGGCTAGGATGGAAGCTATACGAATTCTGCTTGCATTTGCATGCTCTAGGAACATTCGGCTGCAGCAGATGGATGTCAAAAGCGCATTCTTAAATGGGGTATTGAAGGAAGAGGTATATGTTGAACAACCTCCAGGTTTTAATTTCTCTGTTCAGCCTAACATAGTTTTTAGGTTGAATAAAGCCCTCTATGGATTGAAGCAGGCTCCCCGAGCCTGGTATGAGAGACTTTCTGAATTCCTCTTGAGCAAGGGCTACACTCGAGGTAAGGTTGACCAAACCCTCTTCACCAAAAATCTCGGAAAGGATTTAATAGTGGTCCAGGTATAGGTTGATGACATCATCTTCTGATCTAACAATTCAAAATTGTGTAAAGAATTTTCTAAATCTATGTCTCATGAATTTGAAATGAGTTTAGTTGGCGAACTAAAGTATTTTCTTGGGCTGCAGGTCAAACAAATGGAGGATGGTTGTTTCATAAATCAAACCAAGTATACTCTGGAGATGCTGAAAAGGTTTGGAATGACCAACCTCAAGACTATCTCAACACCCATGGGCACCAACTCCTCACTGGATTCAGACGAAAAAGGTAAAGAGGTGGATGCTAAACTATATAGAGGTATGATCGGTTCACTCCTCTACTTAACAGCATCCAGGCCTGACATTCAATTTAGTGTAGGGATGTGTGCCAGATACCAGTCTAGGCCTACTGAATTACATTTGGCCGCTGTAAAAAGAATCTTTAGATACTTATCTGCTACCTATGATCTAGGTCTTTGGTATCATGCATCATGTAGTTTAGATCTCATTGCATATACAGATGCAGATTATGCATGATGTAAATTGGACAGGAAAAGTACTAGTGGTCACTGCAAATTTTTAGGAGGATGCCTAGTCTCTTGGGGATCCAAGAAGCAACACTATGTGGCTCTTTCTACTGCTGAAGCTGAGTATGTGGCAGCAGGGAGCTGTGGCACACAGGTTATATGGATAAAACACCAGCTTCTGGATTACTCAGTTGAGCTAGGTTGCACTTCCATCTTTTGTGACAATACTAGTGCAATAAATATTGCAAAGAATCCTGTACTTCATTCTCGAACTAAACACATCGAAATCAGACATCATTTTATTCGTGATGAAGTAGCTAGGAAGACCTTTGAATTGATCCATGTTGGCACTAACTCACAAATTGTAGATATTTTCACTAAGCCACTGGATACTGAAAAATTTAGCACATTGCGCAGAGAATTAGGTATTTACAGAATTTCATGATTGAATAATTGATTTCTAAATAATCTGTCATGTGCTCTTATGCTTATCTTTGCTCATTATCTGTTATTGAAAATAACCTCATTATGGGTGTTTGCTGATTCACTCGTACTGATTGATACCACTTTGTTTTCTTTGAGGTGTTTTGAGGGTTGTCTTGGTTAAGTCTGAGTTGGTGTCAAGGTCTCAGGGGGAGCTAGATTAATAATTGGTGTCATGCTCTTTTGGCCAAATCTGAACATACTTTGAACGGACTTTTGCTGACCTTATAAGAGAATCAGTTTGAGTAGGTGGATAAAAGAAATTTTTGAATGTTTTATCCGTTAAGACTGTTCATCTAATTTTTTGTTGGAATTTCAGCTGTTAGTCCCACTGAGATCAAAATCTGAATTCAAGACTATCTTCCTACACTGTAACTGACTTATGATCTAGCCAATACAGCATACCTACTTAGTCTAGTTAAGTCCAAAATGAGGTATATAGTGCTTTTGTCTGAAGAACTTTGGAGCTGGTGTATTGTTCTCAAACTGAATCTAGACTAATTTACAAGGTTTCAAGTGCAGTTTAATGAAAAATTCATGAAAGAAGTTTTAACAACCTTGTTTACTGTTCATTGAGAAACTGGGACTTTCATCAATGAAGTGAAAGTATCCCATGTCATGAGATGGCAGTATAAATCAGGCTTAATTAGCTGTCTTGATCATACAGAGCAATGGTACATATCTGGTTAGTAACTGGGGTGTCTGGCCTCTGGTAAAGGTGTCACCTTAATGTCAACACCAGTTAGAATACTATCTCTGTCCTCTTATCAGAAGGGGTAATGTGGTCTTGCCACCAAGTAATTGGGGATTCCTGCCTCTAAACAAGGTGTCTCCCTAATGTCAAAGGTGTACTTGACAGATTTATCTTTGATCTTGACCATCTGTGAAAAATTTTCTCCCTCTTGGTATCCAGATTCTGTTCACTTGGCATTTAGGTCTTGGTTTGTTTGTTTCCAATACCACAGGTCTTTGTTTTTCATGACTTCCTTGCTTTATACTTTCTGAGTAAAGACTTACTCTGACCATACTGGTATCTTGTACCTTACTTGCTTAGAATCTGGTTCTGTGTATGGAGCAAATCTTCATTCACCATTTTGCACGCAGTCTCACTAATTGATCCTCAAAATCCTCACATAAAATTAATGGCTTTCTTAATTGCTTAAACATCTCAATAACTCTCCTTTATCAGCCATACTCTCTATTGTTTTCTCTCCAATGTCAGCAATTTTCTTTTCGTGATATCTTCAGACCTGCCCCTAGTTTTTGATGATGTCAAAGGGGGAGAGTGTCTTGCTAGTGTCTTGCTTGTGATTTTGTGCTTTGCTGAGGGGGGAGCGAAAGATAAGTGCCCTAAGTTATCTAGTCAGAAGAAAGTGGATGTTGTGTTCAGGGGGAGCTCTTGGGAGTCGTCAGAGGAGGCGAGTGTGTTGTGTGTCTGCATTGCTTATTTTCACAGCTTATCTTCATGCACTTCATCTCTGTTATTTAATATAGTGTTGCCATCATCAAAAAGGGGGAGATTGTTAGACTTTTGTGACTTCCCTAGTGTTTTGATGATGAGCATCACTATGTTAAATATTGTCATTTTAATCAGATATCTTGAGTAATGTTATGCATTTGAAATTTCCATGATTAACAGGAAAACTGCCATGAGTTAATACCTTGCATGTCCGTAATGTTCCCTTCATACTCCGTGTTGTCCTTTTTGTACGTCGTGTTGTTCCAATTATGTTTGTTGGTTGTCTTCGTGTCATTATTTGTTCCATCGCGTGCTGTACACTGCAGTACCTCGTGCTACTTTCTGTGCCACTTCGTGTCGTTCCATCTGTGTCACCCCTTTGTCTTCGAGTCTCTTGTTCTGGCCAAGTCTATACAGCCTCATCTTTACCTTCGTTTCAAGCCAAAGTCTACACATTGGCTTAGCGTCATGCATCAGTCTTCAAAGTCCATACAATGCACTGTAGCATGTTCGAAGCTAAGTCCATACATTGGTTTAAGCTTCCAAGTCTGTACATTGGCCTTCAAGCTTTCCAAGTCTATTCATTGGCAGCTGAACTTTGAAGTCTATACATTGGTCTTCACTTCAAGTATGTACAGCCATTGTCTTGCCAAAGTATATACGTTGTGAACCCTCAAGTCTGTACAGACTTTGCCTTGTCCAAGTCTATACATCGTCCAGTTCTTTGGCAAGTCTATACCTTGTTTCAGTCCATGTTGTTTTCGTGTCGTTTTCGTCTTCGAGTTGGTTTCAGTCCAAGTTGTTTTCGTGTGTATTCAAGTCTTTTTAGTAAAGTGTCGTTTCACCTCGTGCCGTTCTCTTTGCTGTGTGTTATGTCGTGTTGTTTTTGTATTCATGTCTTCGTGTTGCTTTTGTATTCGTGTCGTCGTGTTATTCTTGTGTTTATGTCCTCGTGTTGTTTCTTTCTATCTTCGTCCAGGTTCCTTCTGATCGCGTGTTTGTCTGCCTTTTCACTCCGTGAGACTTCCTTCTCACCTCGTGCTGTTCTCTTCTGACTTCGTGTCGTTTTCTTTGTAGTGTTAAGCTTTATTATTGTGTATCTCGTGTCGTTCTATTCGTAGTGTTTGTTTTGTTACAGTGATACTTCGTGTCGTTCTCTTTGTAGTGTTAGCCTTATTAGTATGTATCTCGTGTCGTTCTCTTTTTACCTCGTGCTGTTTTCATCTGACCTCGTGTCATTCTCTCCTTGTCTCGTACTGTAATAATCCTGTGTATCTCGTGTCGTTCTCAGTAATGTGCATCTCGTATTGCTATCACATACCTCATGCAGTTTTAGTTCTTGTGGCCCTCAGTGTTAATGGTTTTTATCTCCTTGCAGGTCCGAGGAAGAACATTCACCGGTGTCTGGGCTGCACGTGATCCAATGCTAAAGGAACCAATGCTATAAAGGCACGTGGCAAGAAGGTTCTGGATGAAGTGTGGGAGGCACACGCATTCTGCACCTCATCCACCTGCTGCTGCTGCTATATATTGAAGCCTTCGTCTACAGATGAAGGTCGATCGAAAAGAAAAAAAAAGCAGAAGTGCAGAGAGTTCGATCCAGAAAAAGAAGAGAAGAAATTTGAGTGAGAGCAGAAGAGAAAGAGCCTCCCTGAGAAACTAGAGTGTTCCAGTTGAGAGAGAAGAGAGAGCAGGAGAGTGATCAGAAGATGGGTTTTGACTTACGGATCAAATCCGAAGTCTGCTGCTCAGTTTGAGCTACATTATTTCCAGTTTCTGAACTTTGGATTATTTCTTTCTTGTTTTCGTTTCTTATATGTTTTCCATTCTTGATTGAGAGTTCTCTGTGTTACCTCCTGGTGTTCAGGGGAAGAGAGAGACGTGTTCTCTCTGGTTTACTTGCAACAGAGGTTGCAGTAGTGTTCCCTCTCGTAGAAGAGGTGTTCCCTCTGGGAGTCAGAGGAAGAAGGACCTTGGTCTCTGGTTCTAGTGACTGTAGATCACTAGTGTTCCCTCCGGTTGGAGGAAGAGGAAATTGTTTTCCTGGTTTCTAGGGACTTGACGTCCTTAGGGTTCCCTCCGGGTGTGGAGGAAGAGGGGAGGATGTTCCCCTGGTGAAGCTGTGAATCAGCAGTTGTCGCAGACTGAGTCTGCTTTGCTAGCTGTGCTAGTGGAATCCTCACTTCGATTTGAAGTGAGGGGTGGACGTAGGCAGACTGGAGATCTGGCCGAACCACCTTAAAAACCTCTGTGCCCTTGTGTGATTGTCTGTGGTGGTTCTTTTGGAGTGCCTTCTATCTACTCGAGTTATTGTTCGCACTGCGGTTTTTGTGGGTTCATCTGCGAGATTGCTTGTTTTCAGTGAATCACTCTTCAGTAATTTTTAATCGGTTGAAAACAGTGATCTATTCATCCCCTCCCCTTCTAGATCACTTCATATTTCTCGTATCATAACGATGATTATGAAGCTCAGGAAGGACAAATGATCAAGTACCTCCAGGTGGTCAAGAGGATGGCCAGACTCTTCGAGAGCTTTGAGGTAGTCCGGATAGCCCGAAGGAAAACTCTCGAGCGGATGCCCTCTCTCGCCTGGCTTCCTCCCTCGACCCCAAAGGTACACGATCGGCCTTCCTCTAAGAGCTCGAGCGACCGAGCATCGAATCCGAGCTTATGACCGTTGACCCGGCACCCCCGAGCGACTGGCGGACGCCCTATATATCCTGGCTTCGGGATTCTCAAGAGCCCCCCGACCCTTGGGAGGCTCGAAAACTCAAGTACCAAGCTGGGCGTTTCGTCATGCTGGATGATGACTTGTACTGCAGATCTTTCTCTGGTCCCCTCCTCAAGTGCATCAACGCCGACGAAGCCAGCCGAGCGGTTCAGGAAGTACACGAAGGCATCTGCGGCGCGCACCAAGGAGGAAGATTGCTCGCCAGGATCTTGCTTTGGTAGGGTTACTGGTGGCCCACTCTCCAGCGCTACTGCACGACCTATGTGCAGAAGTGCGACCGATGTCAGCGCTTTGACCATCTGATCCACCAGCCCGCCACGGAGCTCATCACCGTTGCCGAGCCATACCCCTTCGCTCAGTGGGGAATAGATATTCTCTAGCCATTTCCCACGGCTCAAGCTCAGAAGAAGTTCGTCATCATCGCCATCGACTACTTCACTAAATGGATCGAAGCCGAGGCCACCACCAAGATCACCGAGTCAGTCGTATAGAGTTTTGTTTGAAAGTCGATCATTTATTATTACGGTGTCCCCCGAGTGATAGTGAGCGATAATGGTCAGTAATTTGATTCTCCTTATTTTAGAGACAAATGTGCCGACCTAAACATTCGCAACCACTTCACTTCGGTAGCCCACCCTTAGGCCAACGGACTGGTCGAGAATGCCAACAAAACTATCTTAAAAGGCATCAAAACCAGGCTCGGCAAGGCCAAGGGAAGCTGGCTCGAGGAACTACTGAGCATACCATGGTCGCACCGAACTACTCCGAGAATGGCCACCGGTGAAACACCTTTTCAACTGGTGTATGGCACGGAAGCCTTGGTTCCATTGGAGGTCGGTAATCCCTCTCTCCGAGTCGTCCACTTCGAACTCGAGGTGAACGAGTAGAAACTGCTAGAAAACCTCGACTTAGAGAATGAGATCCGAGAGATTGCAAAGATCCGAGCAATGGAATACCAACGGTGCATCACTTGATACTATAACTCCAGAGTCTGAGACAAACACTTCCAGCCAGGGGACTTCATCCTGAGAAAGGCCGAAGCCTCTCGACCATTGGAGGCGGCGGGGAAGCTAGCCCTTACCTGGGAAGGCCCCTACCGAGTGGTCGAGATGCTCGGGAAAGGGGCGTATCGACTGTCCACCATGGAAGGAACACCCATCCCTCGGACATGGAACGCGACTACACTTCACAAATTATACTTTTGATCATCTAGCAAGCACACACATGTAAGCAAAGTGGAAAAAATATTCTTCTCTTTTCATTAAACTCTGGTGTACATCAAGTAGGCCGCAGCCAATACAATATGCATGTACAACAAAAAATTACATCCACAGGTACTATGACGCGAGTGAAATGCTCGACCAACCTGGTAGGCACTCCTACGTCCAGCCACTGACACTGCCTCGTGCGGAAACTGGCTCGGATAAGGGATAGCCGGCCCCGTTGGCTCGAGAAGCTCGGAGGAAAGGTGCCAGAGGGATTGGAAGGACAACAAAAAAAAGAGAGAAGAAAAAGGAAAAACAAGAGAAGGCCTCCTCTGCCGACTCTTTGGAAGGAGGACGGAAGCCAAACAAGAGCAAGCACCCTCTAGTGGTGCATGCATCCTCCAAAGAGTGAAAGAGGAGGGAGGGGGAGGCTGAGGCGAGAAGGGAGCTTGAAAAGCTTCCCGTCCCTATTAAGATGGCGTCGGCAGAACATGGACAAGAAGGCGACATGCTCCCGCATGTCGAACCCTCTCCCAAACTGACCCCTGGCTGTCGAACCCTCTTCCAAACTGGCGACAAGAAGGCGACATGCTCCCCTCCTACTGCCATCTGCATCATCATCTTCTAAAGCGCTCTCCATGCTCCGTTGAGATCGACAGCACAACGCTTCGCGGAAAGGGAAGAAGGAGAAACCGTCAAGGATGGCCTTAAGCGATGGAAGAAGGAGGAGACGTCCCTCGGACCTTTTATAGGCCAAAGGGGGAGCTGATTGCCTTAAATGACTCTCCCCTTAAAAACACGCTAAAAGGAGCCTTCCTTGAGACGGTTACCTCATTTCCCAACATTCCCCCCCAGCGGGATGCACGAAGCGGCAAATCATTTACGGTGGCATGGAAAAGTGGAAAGGTGCCAGTGCCATGTCATTTATCTGACAGATCGGCATGCACGATATCTGCAGAGAAAATTGACGACTACGGATACGGTACTCGAATCACACCAAAAGCGGTAAGAAACAATCAATTCAACACTTAATATTATTGCTACTATACTTTCCAAAAAACAAAAAGGTCTTACACGGCTACAAAAGGGAAAGAAAGGAAAAGCTTGTACATCAGGCCTCGGGCCCATCTCCAGGCTCGGTAGACAAGGCCCCCTCAGCACCAGACGATCTGCCCCTAGTATTCTCGATGACGGTCGACCCAGGCACTGACCCCACCTGCGTGGGAATTGTCTCGGTCGCGTGCTCTCCCGAGGCTGCTGGAGTTGGCGATCGCTCGGACGAGCTCAAGGACTCCCGACCCCCCTCTTCGCTCGACGTATAATGGGAAGAGTCGGTGGAACCCCCGTCCGAGTCATAGCGTTGCGCGGATCGGAAGCGTCATCCCGGGTGACCCGCTTGCCCTTGTCTCGGGCACGGGAAGAACCCTCCGAAGCTTGGAGATCGCTCGGAGCCGGCGTATCATCCCCATCGATGATCTCCAACTCGGCCGGCGGTGCCTCATCCTCAACCGCACGCCTCTGGTCTGAACGAAGAAGAGCAAATTGAAAGAAGGAAGGCACTTACTCTACAAGAAAGAGAACAAGTCTCTGATATCCTCACCTGTCGGCAATAGTGCTCGAGAAAGATACTCCTCGATGTTGGACGAGGTCACCAACTCAGCAGTCGGCTGGCGATTATGCAGAAGGATAGCAGCATCCCTCTCCACCTCCAGGGGGACCTCCGTTTGCTTCGGAGGAATGTTCGGGTGAAAGTTGGGCGCCCTCAGGAAATTCCAGACTACACCGGCCATCGACGCACCCACCCAGAAATATTGGGTCTTCCACCCCTTGTGAGAGGAGTCCTTCACGGAATGGGACACGGAACTCCTATTCCGTTTCGCCTGGATGAAGAAGAAGCCCTTCCCCGCATGAAGATTCTCCTTCAGCTCAAAAAAATAATGGAAGAGGTCCAGCGAGGTGCTCACCCCACACTGGTCACAAAGGAAAATGAAGGAGAAGATGAGGGTATAAGAATTGGAGACTAGTTGGAGAAGAGCCAGCCGGTAGAACCGAAGCAACTCGGCGACGAAGGAATGGAGGGGCAGGCGAAAGCCACACTTCCAGGCCAAGAGGAAGAAACAAAAGAGGCAAGAACGAGTGGCCAGACTAGACTCATAATGCTCAGGCGCAAGGAACTAAAATCGCCAAGGCAGCCCATACTGGTTCTCCAGTCGCCTCACCTCAGCCCCCCCAACTCGCTGCGGAGAGGCTCCGAGTATACCAAGAAAACCCTTGGGGTCTGTTCTTTATGCCGCCCCTCGGCCTCAAGATTTTGGTCCGCCATTGAACAGATGGAGGAACTGGAAGAAGAAGGGAAAGCTCTGGATCAGAGGACTCCGGAGGAGAAGGAAGTTGATGGATCACCGCCACGGTAATCTCTTCTAGCTCCGCGACAGCCACTGCGATTCTTCGCTCATCCAAACTGCTCTCACGGCGCATGAGCCCCCCTATATAAATGAAAAGGATGGGAAAACCCTAAACCCCGGAGATAAAGGGACGCAAATAACGCGACATGCTTATAACCCCTAGCCGGAGGCGGCGCGGCGTTCCGATCTCTCGAGGAGGGGCCTTCTTTTACTCATCATGACGGACATATTCTCAGGACAAGTCGCATCATGTGGCCCCTGTAAGAGAGAGATCTCCACACAACTAAAGCCACGAAAAGTCCAGCTCAAATGCTACTCAACTGAGCCTAATTTTGGCTCGGGAGTAGGAGGGGGACAAGTGGAGAGGGGACATCTAACCGCCCATACGGAGAGGCCAAACAAGGTCCGACCCGACCCAACAAGGCCCAGCTCCTTGAAGTGGTAGCCCCCGGGCCCACTAAAGATAAGCCTAATAACTCACTCGAAACAAGCACTTCCTAGGCGGCCTTCGGGTTGGGAAGTCCGAGCATCAGTTCGATCGGGAGAGCTCCATCGGAGCCCCGTATTCTCTGCCCAGACCACGCACTCATCGCTCGGGAAGACATCTCTTGAGCCAGTGCCTCATGCTCGGGCCAACTGTTTGAAGCTTATCTGTACGGCCGTTACATGTCCCTTAAAAGCTGGGAGCTAAAGAGGATAGGGGAGATCAGGAGTCCACGTGCTGTAAAGAGCCCGCAAGGAGGACATAACCCCCCCCCCCGAAACTCCTCAGCTTACTGGGATCATTCACTCAACGAGCCATTATTTAAACTGGAAGAACCCTCCTGTGAGAAGGTAAGCCAAGAACCCTGAGCAGGAACCACTTCGCCTTTTGGTGGAGAGGGATCTCGCGCTCCCATCTTCCTCCTAACTCCTCCCTTCGCACCAGTGCTCTACTTCAGTCGCTGACTTAAGCATAGGAGGGTCTTCCTGTTTGACCGATGTTTTGGTTGTCTATTATCACTTAGGTTTATTTGGTTTATTTCACGTGTCGATCAACCAATTAACTAACCGGTAGTTAATTGACTGATTGACTACGCAGGCGTGCCAGTCACATGCGTGACGAGTTTATTGTGCGCTCATTCTGACCCGTGTCGGGCGAGAGTGAGATTCGGTCGGGACCAACAGTCCGCCATACCATAAAGGCTATGGCGTTAATTACATCCCCCACGAGGAGGGAAAACCTTTGATTAATTATCGAGATAATGGGCTGTTGAGGCCGGAATAAGGATGCAGAGGATGTGAATGATCATGCAAGATGCTATGATCTACCATGCACGGTTTATTAGGGCGGACCCTCAGTACGTGGCGGAGGACTTAGGCCCGAAGACCACCATCACGCGTAGCAAGAGCTTCCCGTCGGACGTTGCCCGGCTTTCTGCTCATGTCATTTGATATACCGAGGGCCCATGCACTCAGGCATACATTGATGTGGCAAGAATGCTTAGACTAAAGCATGATGATGAAGTTATGAGAATCGCTAATTCAGGTTTTAAACAAACCAATTTATTCAATTTATTGATTAAATGGTTTATTTGATTCTATTATTGACACTGGAAATCACCCCGGAGGCGAGGAGAGGATTGAAACGGCACGATGACACGATTCGGAACGAAACTGGCACGATACGCATAGGTATAGGG